>JAIFGZ020000479.1:0-507072 GCA_019925245.2 Oryza australiensis
GGATCGAGCAAGAGCGCAGGCCGGCGGAGGAGGAAAAACGCAAAGAAGAAGCCGACAAGATAAAGCAAGATGCGCGGGCGTGGACCAGTCCGCTCGGGAGGCTATTCTTCAAACGCGGGTCCGCAACACCAATATCTTCCGACACACACAGCGAAACGCTCGTTGCTGCCCTCACACTCTTGGACACCATCATCGAGACGGCACCCCGACGTGACTCTAATACTAGACAAAATCAAGACCATCGTCGCAGCCCACGATAACGGTCATCCCTCCACCTCGGCACGAAGGCCGATTGAGTGCGTGGCCGAAACGCTCGACAAAGCCGGCTCCCGCCACTAAGGTCGAGGAGACTACAAGAGGTGGAGCTAGACCGGTCGACAACTAGGCCAAGAGGCCCACGCCACGAGTCACGCGAAGCATCGGGAGCAAACAACCGACTCCCGCGAAGCGACATGGACGTCCGTCGCCACCGCGTCGCCGCAACAACGGCTCCGGCTACGGAACCGATCAGCCGGGACCGTCGAGCGTCTGCGGGAAGTCCTCGATCCTAGCTACCAAGAGCGAGATCAACGCACTCGGGAAGATCGGAGGGGATCACCCGGATAGACGACGAATTACCGGCTTTCACTCGGAGCTACGCGAGTGCATTGGCCGAATGGTTTCAAGGTTGGAATCGAGAAGTATGACGGCAAGACCGACCCGAGTCATGGCTTACCGTGTACACCTCGCCATCCGTGCGGGCGGCGACAACAAGGCTATGGCCAATTACACCGCGTGGCCTCGCCAACTCGGCCGGGGGCGCTCACGAGCTTTCAAGAGGCTCAATCGGCTCGTGGAGTGAGCTGAGGGACCACTTCATTGCCAACTTTCAGGGCACCTTCGAGAGGCCCGGGACCCAATTCGACTTGTACAACGTCACCCAGAAGCCGGACGAACCTCTGAAGGACTACATCCAGCCGCCTCCGAAAAGCGCAACAAGATCCCAACATCACCGATGACATCATCATCGCCGCCTTCCGAGAAGGGAGTCCGTGATGAGTCACATTGTCGGGAAGTTCGGGAGCAAGCCACCGAAGACGGTGAAGCGATGTTTGAGACGCAAATTCTTACGCCAAATCCAATGATGCCATCAAAGCAGCCCGCCAAGACCGGCGACGGGGAGGGATGACAAGCGAGGCGGGGAAAGCCGAATCCTAAGAAGGATAACGGCAACAACAACAATCGAGGCCCAAAAGGACCGCAAGCGCCGATCCGAAGATCGGTTCTTTGCAACTTCCAACTCCCAACGCCGCCGCCAGTCGCGGCCTATGACGCCATCATGAACGCTCAATGCACGCATCATCCCAATCACAAGCATGCGGCTAAGGACTGCATCTATAAATAGTTCGTCGAGCGGTATGCGGTGCAACTCAACAAGCCGAGTGAAGGCGACCCAATGGGCGCCAAGAAAAACAACGCGGGCGAGAATGCCGAGCCTTTCCAAGACCCCGTGGGCGAGCTCAATCACATCTTCGGGGGCCGTTAGCCTATGAATCCAAGAGGAAACAGAAGCTAACCGACCGAGAGTCAACGCGCGCAACCCGAGGTCCCACGGTACTGCGATGATGGTCGGAGGTGGCCATCACTTTTGACCTCGGATCACCCCGACCAGAGTGGTTCACCCGAGCGCTATCCACTCGTCTTGGACCGGTGGTCGGCAACATCGAGCTTAAGCGCGTCCTCATTGATGGGGCAACGCCCTCAACATTTTGTTCGCCAAGACCATGGACGAGATGCGAGATCCCGAGGCGGGCGAAGGCAAGCTCGGCCCCTTCTATGGAGTCATCCGGCATCATCCACACCACTCGGGCACATCGCCTCCCGGTCACCTGGAGTCCGAGAGAACTTCCGAACGGAGAACGTCACTTTCGAGGTGGCCGACTTGAACGACCTACCACGCCATCATTGGAAGGCTGCACTCGCCAAATTCATGGCGATACCCCATTACACCTACCTCTGCATGAAGATGTCGGGTCCCAACGGCGTCATCACTCTTCGCGGCGACGTGAAGCAAGCCTTCACCTGCGACAAGGAGAGGCTGCGACATGGCCCACCTCTCGCGAGAGATCACGCGGCCGAAGAAATCCGATTGGTTGCATCGACTTGGCAGAGGTGAAATCCCAAAGTGAAGATAGCCGAATCGGGATCGGCGACGCCAAGACCAAGAAGATCTCACTTGATCCATCGGATCCTTCCTTCTTTGTAATCGGCGCTGAACTAGATCCCAAATAGGAAGCGCGCTCGTCACCTTCCTCCAAAATAATAAAGATGTTTTTGCTTGGAAACCATCGATATGCACAGAATTCCTAGGGAGGTGATCGAGCAGCTCTTTGCACGTCAAAGATGACGCAAAGCCGATAAAACAACGATTACGTATTAGATTCGCGCGGGATCGAAAGATGCCATCAAGGAAGAGCTCACAAAGCTCTTGGTGCGGCTTTATCAAAGAAGTCCTACATCATTTGGTTAGCCAACCCGGTTCGCTGGTCCGCATGAAGACGAAGCAATGCAGCGCATGTGCGTTGATTATACCGACCTCAACAAAGCTTTGTCCAAAGATCCATTCGGGGGCCGCCTCGCATCGACCAAGTCATAGATTCAACGGCTAGGTCAACTCTTGAGCTTTTTGGATTGTTACTCGAGCTATCACGAGATCGGTTTGAAAGAATCCGACTCGAAGAACATCGTTTATCACGCCGTTTGGGGCCTCTTTGCTACATCACCATGCCTTTCGGCTGAAACGCGGCGCCACATACCAACGCATGATCCGAGGTGTTTCCGAGACGCAGATCGGCAGAACGTGGAAGCTTATGTCGACGATGTCGTCATCAAGACCAAGCGGAAAGAAGACCCGATCGGCGAGCTAGAAAGAAATCCCGCGGAATGATCCGGGCCTTCATAATGAAGTTGAACCGGAGAAGTGCACTTTCGGCGTCCCATCGGGCGACTGCTCGGCTTCATGGTGTCACATCACGGCATTGAAGCTAATCCGAAGAAGATCAACGCTATCTTGAACATGAAGCCCCGAGTAACCGAAGGATGCCCGAGCTCACTGGCTGCATGACGAGCGCTAAGTCGCTTCATCTCGACTCGGCGAACGAGGCATGCCCTTCTTCGATTACTAAAGAAGACGACTTCAATGGACCACGGAAGCCCACAAGGCCTTTCAAGATTTTAAAGAATTCCTCACGCGCCCGTTTAGCCTCACCCCTGACCCCAGGAACCCTGGCTGCCATGACGTATCGACCACTCACCAAGTGGTTAGTACGGTCCTCGTGGTCGAGCGCGAAGAAGAAGGGCGGGTCCGGAATCGAGACCGATCTACTTTGTTAGTAAAGTGCCGGCGGAGCCAAAACTCGCTACCCGCAGTACAAAAATTGCTTTATGATGTCACGATAACCGCAAGGAAATTGGCGCACTATTTTCAAGGTCACTCTAGTCACCGTGCGTCCCACCTCCTTTACACTCGGCGATGTCATCCACAACAGGGAGGCGGGCGCAAGTCGCGAAGTGGACTCTGGGCCGATGCCGCTAGACTTAACGTTTAAGGCGAGGACGTCGTCAAGTCACGAGCCTGGCGGATTTCTTGGCCGAGTGGAGTGAACGACAAGAAGATGTACCTCGGGAAGACCTTCAATATTGGACCATGCACTTCGACGGATCCAAGAGGATCACTTGAAGCAGGAGCGGGAGTTGTGCTAATCTCCCGAACGGGGAAAAGCTAAGATATGTCCTCCACCTCCACTTCTCCGCCTCACATAACGTCACCGAGTACGAAGCTCGTTGCATGGATTTGCGGCTCGCGGTTTCACTCGGGATACGACGACTGCCGTCGTGTGGGGACTCAATTTGGTCGTAAACCAAGTGATGAAAACTGGTCCTGTCTAAACAACACTATGGAGGCCTATCGACAAAGAGGTCCGCAAACTTGAAGACAAGTTTGACGGACTCGGCTTGTCACATATCTTAAGGCATAACAACGAAGCGGCGACGAGTTGGCGCAATTCGGGTCCAAGCGAAGCCGTCCCATGAGACGTTTTTGTCGAGCACCTCTATGAGCTAACCGTGGCGGCGAAGCCAACCCCAACGAACAAGCTACAAACGAAGTCACCATGATTGGCCGACTGGAGGACGCCACTCATCAAATTTTTAACTCGGCAAGAGCCGGAGGAAGACCGGGATGAGGCGAACGCATCCGACGTCGTTCCCAGAAGCATATGTCATGGTTGACTTCGACTTATACAAGAGTAAGCCCCTCCGAAATCCTAATGAGATGCATTACACCAGGAAGGAGAGACAATTGCTCCAAGATATCCATTCGGACATATCGGAAGCCACGCGCGGCACGCGCACCTTGGTGCGCAAAGCCTACGGAGAGGTTTTGGCTTACCGCGGTCTCCGACGCGGACAAAGTGGTACGAACTCGTGAAGGCTGCCAATTTTCGCCCGACGAGCCATGTCGGCCACAAGAGCTACAAACAATCCCGCTATCCCGCGTTTGCGGTATGGGGCTTAGACATGGTCGACCCTTTCAAGAAGACTCCGGAGGATTCACACACTTATTCGTAGCAATTGACAAGTTCTCCAAGTGGATTGAAGCTAAGCGGTTGCCACACTACTGCGACAAAGCACGGGACTTCATCCTCAACATCGTGCACCGCCGGTGTCCCAAACAGGATCATAACCGACAACGGGACTCAATTCATAGGAGGCATCTTCAAGGAATTCTCGCGACGATTTGGAATCAAGATTTTCTATGCGTCGCCTTGCCCATCCCAAAAGCAACAGGACAAGTCGAGCGCGCGGCATGGTCCTTCAAGGCATCAAGGCCCGCGTGTTTGGCCGCCAAACCTGCTTGGCAAGTGGGTCTAAGAGCTCCTCCGGTTCTATGGTCCCTCGGACCACACCCGATCGGGCTACCGGCCAAACTCCTTTCTTTCGATCTATGGCGCATAAGCTATGTTGCCAAATGAGATGGAGCTATGAATCCGCCGAGTCCGCGCCTTCAACGATGAACGATACGACCCGGACCGAGTGGATGACCTCACCCGACCGGGAAGAGGCCCGCGAGGCGGCTCTCATCCGGTCAAGCGAAATATCTTCAAGGGTTCGAGACGATACCACGGTCGCAACGTTCGAGCACGAGCTTTTATCGTTGGCGACTTGGTTCTACGCAAGGTTCGGACGACCAAGGACCGTCACAAGTTATCCCCCTTATGGGAAGGACCATATATAATTGCTTGAGGTGACTCGGCAGTGCATATCGATTAAAGCGTGAAGACGGATCTATGGTGGAGAACTCCTGGAACATCGAGCATCTTCGGCGATTCTATGCCTAAATTGACTTAAGTTTCATGTTTTTCTTGACTGCCAACCTCAAGCAAGATGACTTCTTGAGTCAGCAGTCGGGGGCTGTACATATGTCAATAAAGCATAGTTTTCCTCATCAACCCTGTGTGCATGATTCGGTTTGTCATTGTTTAATGTTCCTTGATTCGAGTTCGGTGTTTAAGGACCGAGAATTTTCCGATGACCTAATCGAGCTTAGGCTCGGTGACAGTGGGACGAAAATTACTTAAAAAATTTCACATAAAAACTCGGATCAGGGCATTAACATAAATAAACTGAATATTCACAAGTCTACGTCAGAATGTCACAAGCATCCAATGTTCACAAGACAATGTTTATAAGGCAAGTCAAGGCGGAAATGTTTTACTACATCGTACAGGCCACCTTTTTGGCCGACTCGTGCCTCGCTAATCAAATCAAGAGCCGCTCATCCAGGTTCCTCGGCGAAGCCCCTCCGATTGAATTCACGTCCACCCGAGCGTAGAGTGACTTCGTTTGTGCAAGGGCGAAGCCCGCTCCCATCATAGCCGCTTCCCGAAATGTTGGCTAGATGCGGTCGAGCTCGCCTAAGCTTCTCGAAGACTTCATTTGGGTCCAGTGAGCTGGTCCCGACTCCATTGTGGAATAATGATAGCGGGAGTGGTGTGTTTGCATTGGCAACATCTTCAAGTACCTCTCCGGCTCGTTTGACCCTCTCAAGAAGAACGTCGTATTGAGCTCGGGTCTTGACTTTGTAAGTCATTGTCAAAAGAGCATAATCACACAAAGTACTCGAAGACAACGCAACACAAAGAATGTTGCTTCAAAGAAGCTTACCTTCGAACTCGGCCTCCAACTCATTTCGGTCTTCCAGGCGATTGCCTCAGTGGACACGGAGCGAGTGGACCTCAGGCCAATTTTCTACAAACACATAAGGCTATCAGCAACCGAAGTTGACACGAAGCCATATAGAGGTTGAGAGGATTGGACTTACTCTGGCCCGAACCGCGGAGGTCGAGGTTCTCTTCCGGAGTTCGGCTATCTCCTTCCTCGGGCCGCCTCCTCGGCGCGGCCTCCTCCCGAGTGGTCTTTAATTTTCGTGGATGTCCTCCAAGGGAGTCAGGATGAGGGACCAATTTCTCGAGCGCCTCGGAATTGGCCATGGATCGACAATACTCCTTCTACACGCAAGATCCGAAGTCGACCGACGAAAAGAAATGATGATACAACAATAGAAAAAGATCAAGGCTTACGTTGAGTAGCCAGAGTCGCCTCATTTAGGCCGTTGACGAGGGCATCCCTTTCCTCGATTTCCGCTTGCTTATCCAAGATGATGCCCTGCCTCCGCCTTCCGAGTCTCGCCACTCGATTCTAATCGGGGAACCAGGTTTCGAAGCTCAACACAGGGGATTTCCTCTCTTTAGAGGGGCGCGGATCGGGAAGAGCAGATGAAGACACGAAAGATTTGGCGAAGATTAAAGATAAGATTTCGGTTCAAGACTTAAACCCGGCGGTTGAACTCTTGGCCCGGAGCAGCCCGGCTGGTCTTCTCCTTGGCTTTTCACCGGCTGGTCTTCGTCGGGGATCTCTCGGCCCCGCACTGCGGGCTTCTTCGCGGCCGGCTGGTTTCCGGTCGGGACGTCCCGGCGCGGTCGGGGCTCCTTCCTCGGGATATCCTTCTTTGGAGGCGAGGGCTTTACGCAGGCGCTCCGCTCGGGAGAGGTCTCAGGGGTCTTGGCTCCGCAGCTTGGATGCCTCGGATGCAGCGAGTGGAGTTGGCTCTTCACTCCTTTCGCGCAGATCTATATCCTGAGGCCTCTGGCAAACAAACGACAAATGCACGGTTGGAATAAAGACAAAGAAATTTTTGACAATGAAGTTCGGACTTCGGTCATGAAGCATACCACAGACGACAGATGGATCTTTCTAAGGCCTTGCTTTCGGCGACGGCCTTGGAGGGTCATTTCGATTTGGAGGAGCCGGGCGTCATCGTCCGAGTCATCAATGACGAGCCTCCTTTTGCTCGCCCGTTTATTGGTGTCCTCACTCAGGGCCACCCGTTTCCGACCGGATCGCTTTGGATTTTCACTCCACTAGTCGGCTTCTTGGCAAAGGGCGAAGCGGCACGTCATCATGAGGAAGCTTGCGGTTTGAAACAATGGAAGCATTTTCTGCAGTAGAAATTCTCATAATATTGAGAGGCATGACGTCAAGATTGCAAGACAAGTATAAAGTGGTCGACTCGGCTTACTGGAGGAGGAGGCCGGAGAGGGTGAAGGGAAGAACCGGCGGCACGTGGGCGCGCTCGACCGCAATTCCGATCGAGAAGATCTTGTACATCCGGATCTTCGGGATCTCGAAACTAAGGGGTCTTGGTCTTCCCGATTGGGGTCCCTCCCGCCTTCGTACTCAAAGGGTGGCTTCGATCGTTCTTTGATTGGTGCGGTCGGCTCCGATGAAGTGCCAAGTGATCCATTCGCCGCGAAGACCTTTACGCTTCATCTCCAAGATCTTCGCTAGCGGTTTGTTGGCTTCATCCCAATCTTGCGCTAGGCACGATACTCCAAGTATGTTTTGGCACAAGGGAAGACCAGACAAAGGCGTGGCAGGTGGGTTCAAGATTAGAAATATAGAACCGCACTGCGTGCCATCCCTTGTTGGAAGACTTCAAAGGGAGAGAAATACTCCTTGCGGAGATCCGCGGAGTTGGAAGCACCCTACTACCAACAACGCTGGTGGTCCTTATTGGGATGCGGCTTAAGATAGAACATGCGACGAAAGAGTTGGAAGTGGGTGAGGATGCCAAGGAAAGCTTCACATACATGAATGAAGAGAGCGATGTGAAGTATAGAGTTGGGGTTCGGATGATAGAGTCGAAGACCATAATAATCCGAAGCCCCTAAAGAACTCGGAGGTAGGGAGGCTGAACCCGCGTAAAAGAAAGAAGTGAACACAACAAGCTCACCGGTGTTCGGGGTGGGGAAATCTTCACCCGCCGTCGGGCGCCGGCCACGATCTCCTGCAGGGGAAGCACACCGTGCTTCACCATCTCCTTGAGGGTGGACTCCCTCACATGAAGTAGCCCACTTGCTCGAAAGGGATTTTCCTCTCATCCGCCATGAATGTGGTTTGTGTGGGAAGCAGATCTCGGCTAAAAGATGGGGGGTCCGAGATGGGGATCTTGGGAGCTGGATGCGGAGGCTAGCTTGTGGCGAAGGACGAGCTCTGGATCGATGGATTCAGGTGCGCGCAAGTCTAGGGTTTTCTCGCAGGAGGCGGTGAACAGTCTTTGCGAAAAGAGGAAATTTTTGGGAAGACGAAGTGGCGGGGATGACCTCGAGGCTTTGTAAAGAGATTTGAGGGTTGCGCTAGGTTTTCTCCTGATTGGGCTGAGCCCATGAGAGATCTGCGGCCCAGCTAAGGTGTGGCTCGGCTGGCGTGTCCTTAGGGACTTAAGCGGATGAGCTTAAGCAGATTTGCCTTGGCAATATGCACGTGTTTGAATGCCCTATACCTTTGTAAATCCTTTCATACCGCTGGTTTGTTTGACTTCATGAGAAGCTAACACTATGCAATTTGAAAGGTGGCCAACACCAAGCTTTTATAGTTTGTCTTGATGACAAGGTCATTTGGTTTTTTAGCATTTGATTGGATGATTATATCAATGCTATTTTTCCACCTTGGTGAAGATCTTTATAGATTAAGACCAGTATTATGGCAAGAGCTATTTAATAACTTGGTCATATTTTTCGCACGATGAAAACTTATTTACCCATGAGGGATGATTAAAATATTTGTTTCGAGATGACTCGGGCGGATCTACTCGGATAAGCATGAGCTTACCGATTGCTTTTACCCACAAGGGTTGATTGAGTTATTTGTTACGAGATGACTCGGACACATTCACTCGAACGAGCATGAGCTTGCCAAGTGATGAGAATTTTTTATAATTGCTTTAGCATGAGCTAAGCATTTATGAGAGTATGATTCTTTTTAGTCCTTGACTATGTGCTTGATCATATAGTCGGGAGCTACATCTAATTAGGTACATCAAGAGATGTGCTTAGTTATTAATTTTGAGAATTTTTAGATATTTTCTAGCCCTTCACGTCTTCGGAGCCACTCGGGAGATTCAGGCAGAGGTGATGGAATCACTCGGCGCCAGAAGCACTCGGCCAAAGAGTTGTTTGGTTGTATGCTGTCTTGGTTCGATGCTGAGTTGTCTCGTTGACTGAAAAGGACTCGGGGGCTACGTGGAGATTATGGCAATCGGGTATCTACATGGCAAGTTTATTCGACCGGAGGTAGGGATAGATTGCGCCTACCATATCTACGTAAACCGGATATGACTTGGGTGTTACGTTGCCGATTGAGATAAGGCAACGGCCCATAGTCACGGTTTGGTAAGATTGAGGAAACCGACTTAGAGTAAGATAGAGTTTTCGATCTCGTAAGCCCACCTCCCAAGACTATATAAGGGGGTAAGGGACGTCCCTTGAGGGATATCGAAGTTAAATCAGATATTATATGCTTTATGAGCCTTTAGCTTTCAGCTTTAGATCACAAGATCAATAAAGACACTCGGCGGGTCGAATCCCGAAACGGGGGTAGGGTATTACCTCACGAGAGGGCTGAACTGTCTAAACCTCGCTCTCCAATCTAACCTATTGTGCTTGGCGATCTTGCCGCATCCCCAAATTTCTATTGTCGAAACCAAATTTCGACACGCTCACGTATTAGTATCTTTGATACTGTTCTTTCTATTGTGCAGTTCCTACAAAATCATCAAACTTTGGTACATTTGTTTTCTGGCTCTTGCGCACCTTATGTTATTGTCCAATGGTAATTTCTTGTGCTTACTCCTTTAAGTCCTTAGCTGATAAAATACTCCCTCTTTCTTTGAAGCGTATTTTTTCCCTATTAGGGTATTATCCATCAAAATCATGATATTGCAGACGAGTAATTAAATTTTCACGATAATCACCGTACTTCAGGTGCTTATTTACTGTTGTGTTTTCCTTTTTCTTGTTGCAGATGATCCCAAGAACGCGATTCTGAAGCAGCTGGACATGGCCCAGGAGAACCTGCACCTGTTCAAGGCCGACGTGCTCGACTGCGGCTCGCTGACGGCGCGGTTCGCCGGCTGCGAAGGGGTCTTCCATCTGACCACTCCGGTGCTGGAAGAAAAGATAGTTGATCCAGAGGCAAGTACTATGCACATATATACTATCTGAAGTGTGAACAACCCAAAACCTCTCGTGTTTTTGGAAGGAGATGATCTTGTTGATCCGTCCTAAACACAATTGAATGTATGTCAGAAGGAGACGATGGATCCTACTGTGGAAGGGGAAAAAAGAAAATATATGTTTTTTCCTCGAATTGTCAATAAAATATTGGTTTGGAACTGCATGGTAAAGATATACGTCGTAGCGTTCTTGCTTAGCGAGGTCGTCGCAACCGTACCGTTCTCACAGGATGGCGCCGTGACGATAACGACATTGCAATTTAAGTGAGTGAAGATGAAGCGTGCCCTCGATGAGCACGAACGTGCCCGTGGCGGTGAGCCGTAGGGCTAGATATCTCGCTCTGACTCGTTAGTATAATGAGTTGGTTCTACTCGTCATATTAACGAGTCGAGAGACTGGCTTGGTTCGTGAGTTGGTTCGAGCTCGTTTAGCTCGTAAGCTATATTAATATAGTACAGATTATATATTTATTTTTAAGTTCATCAAACATGCAAATATATTGCAGGAAAAGAAAAGAAAAAGTAAAAGGTCTCATAATTAATATAACAACCCTTGTCTATCGATAATCATTCATGTAATGATGTAACTAGATTAGATATTATTATTATTACAATCCAAAGCATTAGGTCCATATTTAACCATCACAAAATTACAAAATTTATTAACTTATTGTCACATCAACAACCGACGAAAGAATGAAGGAAGGGACAACTCGCTCATGTGCTCGCTCGTTAAGGCTCATGAGCTAGTTCGAGCTAGCTCGTTATCTCTAACAAGTTTTAAAAGCCGGCTCGGCTCGTTAGGAAATTTAAACGAGCCGAGCTGAGCTTGTCATGAGCTAAGCGAGCTAATGAGCCACGAGCTTCCTGTCCACCCCTAGTGAGCGGCATGAGCAGGTGGACGGCTGCGTCGGCGAGGACCCTGCAGGTTGGAGATGCAGGGCCGTCGTTGAGCTCGAGGAAGGCGAAGGAGCCCTTCCCCTACTCCCGGCCGGTCTTGACCCACCCGCCCACGTACGACGACGTGCTCTACGGCGCGTGTGGTGCCGCGGTCGGGATGGATTGGATGCGAGTGCGGGTGGTAGCGGGCTCCAAGTCGTCGGAGAGGGAAGCCACGGCCATGGCGATCGCTACGGCGTCTTTGGCCATGGAGGGAGGAGGAGGGAGGGGTTGGGTGGAGGCGGCGACCGGTCTTGGCGCGAGGCTGCTTGGTCCACCGGCCGTTCTTCCCCATCAGTGGTCGTCGCCGCGGCCCTTGTCCGGGAGCGAGGCCGTTCCCTTGCCGTCGGCCTGCCGGCCGTGCTGATCACCGGCGTGTCGTGCAAGAGTGGGGAAGACGGGGGTAACGGGAGGGTCACGAGAATCGTTAATGGCATGAGGGCTCGGGTGAAGTGCTGATGTGGCTTGCTTCGCTGGGTGCAAATGTGGTAAAAATATAGCATCTTTTAAGACATAGTGATAACCGATGAATTGTAGCCGAGTAGGATGTCTTCCGATCAGGTATCATCCGTTATAATAATAAATAGTTAAAATTCCCAAGAAGCAAGCACAAATTTGCAACATCGACGCATGGCATCAGCAGGCAAAACTGTGAAGAAGACTCATACAAGCTGGACATGTGGCCAATCAAAACTCACCGCAGTAAAAAGGGCACCGTACAAAAACGGCTACATGCGGTAGCAAGTTGCGGCAACAAGAGAAAAAACACACTAGCTAATCGAAAAACTGGAGAAATAGAGCACGCGACCGGCAGCCGACGCCCGCACGAGGAGGCTTAACACCAACAAACAAACTTGTCTTATCATACGAGGAGAAAAAAAGAAAAATTGGAGAAAACCGCTACCCTACGAGGTGTTATAAAGATAGGATTTCCTCCCCTTTGCTAACTACTCCATCCATTTTTAAATTACTTATCGTTTTATCTTTATCACAAGTTGAACATTTCTAACTTAAATCACAAATTTTTAAAAATTTATATAGTTTAACATCATAAGGTGTATATATTTGATTCATCATAAAAAATACTTTCATAATACATAATTTCTATATTGTTAAACTATATAGATTTATATAGAAAATAATGGTGAAAGATAGAAATATTTGACTTAACCACTGAGAGGACGAAGCTAAAATGGTAGGTGATTTGAACGGTAGTAAAACTCTAAGAGCAAAGTATAAAAGCTCTAACCTAAAAATCCAAGTCAATTTTAAGTTTTGAACTTTGATTTTAAGATTAACTAGCAACTATCTACGTGCATTGCAACGGATGAAGTCGGGCGCGGCGCGGATGAAAACGGAGGAGGCGCAAGCGCAGCAGCGGAGCTCCGAGCAACAACGGGGAGGGAGGGCGCGGGCGCGGCAGGCGCGGCGCAGATGAGGACGGGCGGAAGGGGCGCGGGAGGTCTTTTTCATCCAAGCCCTCCTTTTCTTTTCAGCATTGAGACTACGGGTTAATTTTATAAACACTCAAGGAGTTTTCTACAAAATAGTTAGGCGGACAAAAATTTTGGGTAGAAACATGGCTCACTTGCTTTATAGATAATTATAGATATAGATATAGATATATATACTTTATATGCGTATGTATCTATACAAAGTGTATACACATAGGTTGAATAGTAGGCCTACTAAAAAGTCGATTTGATATATGTGAACGAATTGGACCGGCACGCTTCTAAATAATGAAGCCCATAAAAATTACAACAGAGAAAGTCTAAAAACATACAACCAAATTAGATAACGGGCCGAATTGATCGCACGAGTGGGCCGAAAAAAAATTCCTAAGACAGCCAATAAGCCAAAAATGAAAGTGGTCACATGACATAGTGAACATGCGTGCAGTCGTCCATTAAGGATTTCGCCTGGTTCGTGTTGGGCGCAAGATGGCATCGGAATTGGATCAAATCCGAGGTGGATCGCTGCTTGAGCCACAACACTCTATTTCGAAAACTTCAAGAGATTTTCTAACGAAAATAGTCAAGCAAAACAAAATTTTAAATAAAAATAATGCTTGTTTTACATGGCCCTTACGTTCTATATGAACAACAAATTCTGGCCCATGGTGGATGTCCGTGATGTTGCTGATGCTTTCCTTCTAGCATAAAAGTCAGGGCCATCTGAGCAGTACATATGCACACTAGAACACATGGACCTGAAAGATTTGTTGGATTTGATGAAGAGCATGTATCCTGACCACAATTATGCCAACAAGTAGGTGCAATCTCCTTTCACGGTGCTCTCAACGTTTAAACATAGTTTGACTATTCGTCTCTAAAAAATTATATAAATATGTAAAATATAAATCATGCTTAATGTATTTATATTGATAAAACAAATCACAACAAAATAAATAATAATTTTTAATAAAACGAATGATCAAGTTTAAAAGTTAATTGTATCAAATATTAAAAAGGAATAAGTCCATAATTGATCATCGAACTATCGTAAAAGTTTAGCTTTGACCATCCAACTAGAAAATCAAGTATTCTACACCCCAACTATCAAAACCATGCATTTTCCGCCATCCGACCACAGTTTCTGAACTCCCATGTCACTTTTTGGCACCGAGGGCTGAATCGACGGCACTGCGCTCGCCTCTCTCACACGCAAATGCAAACATGCGAGGATATGGCCAAGCTAGCTCGGATGTCGCGCTCTCCTTTGCCGGGTCCCGCTGGCTGGTTGTCGCGCGGTGGTCGCGAGGCTGTGTCGGAGTACGGGGAGGCGCCACACTTCACCAACTCGGCGTTAGCGTGGTGCCGCGGCCGTGCCCGGCGACGGACGCGGACGTGGCATGCTCGCTGCACGCGGTGGTTCACGTGGCCATGGCGCTGACGCGTCGTACTGAGAGGACCATGGCCACCGTGCTCTCCGTCCTTCGCTGCATCTCGAACACCCCAAGCACCGGCCGTGACCGCGCACTCCACATGAAAGCAGCCTTGCGCCATGCGTCGACGAGAGGCCCTTGTGGGTCTTGGTCTTTGTCACACCCTAAGGTGTTTTTTCCTTTAAAAATCGAAAGAAAAATCGCAAGAAAAATAGTTGAAATTTAACTGGAGCGAACAAATAATTTTAAAAGCAAAAATCTAAATGGAAATGGCATGGTAGGATTTTTTTCTAAATTCTACATGTCAAAATACACTAACAAGATTTTTAGTGGAATTTTTATAGCACTAGAAATAATTTTTAACCAATTAAAATCGAAATATTACATTTTATTCCTCGACCTTCGACCGCCCCGCGCATTACCGCCGCCTCGCTCGCCGCGGATCTTGCGCGCCCGCCTCCGCGCGCCTCGGGACACCGTCGCCTTTACTCCTCGCCCTTCCCGCCGGCCTTAATCGCAGCGGCCGTCGCTCCCACGCCTCCTAATGGCCGGAGTTAATTGCCGGCCATTAAAACCCCAAATCCCTCCCCGTCTTAACTCCGGCGAGGAATTACTCCTCCCGCCACCACCGACCCCCGTCCCCTTTAAAAACCGGCCACCGAGATCCCCGTCCTCCCCCACACCCTCACTCGAGCTTTCCTCTCTCTCTCTCTCACTCCCGCACCGTGCGCCCAAGCTCCCGAGCTCGTCACTTTCGGCTTTGCGTTTCCCGTCGCCTCGAGCCTTCCGGGACCTCGCCGCCGTATCCTTCCTCCTCGGTGCCCGAGCCACCTCGGCCGCCCCTCTCGTCGCCATCTCCCTCACCATCCACGCCGTCTTCTTCCCCACCCCGCGTCCTCACGGTGAGCCACCCCTTCTCGCCTCTCGGTCCGAGCCCGCATCGCCGCTTGTGGGTGCGCGCGGCTCCACCGCACATGAGCCGCGACACTCCGCCGTCCGCGCCGTCGCCCGAATGGCGCGGCCGATATCCGGCCGTCGCGCGCCATCGCCCCCCGTCCATGCCGCCACGCCCCCTCTCCCGGCCGCCCATTCCCCATGCGCGCGTGGCACGCCGTGTGACGGCAGCCGCCTCGGCGCCACGTGTGCGCCATGTGGTGCGTCGCCCCTCCTCGGCCGTGGACCCGGTCCACCGTGGACCGGTACTCCTGCGGCCGATGACGTCAACGTTCGGCCGCTGACGTCATTCCCAGGACTTATTGCGCAATAAATTATTAAGGACTTTTACGCTTTAGTAAAAACACGAAAACTTCTAAAAATCATATCTTTTCAATCCGAGCTCCTTTTTAGCCCATTCAAAATTTATTAAATTCATAAAAATGCCAAGAATACATTAAAAATGGTTTTTGTTCCCTGTTTCAGTAGCTTTTTATCATGTTTTGTTTAAGTGCTTTGTTTGTCGTGTAGACCCCGGTAGTTCCTCTTACCCGGTGTACTTTGAGGTTGTCGCAGAGTTTCCCCAGTCCGAAGAGCAAGACAAGTCATGCTTTATTATTGATCATATTGCTCCTATTTTTTCTAAAACACCTGTTTTATTCTATTAAACTGCATTTATTTTCGTATGTCATCTCATGAGGAATATTACATTTTATGGTTAGATTTAAGCCTTAGGCTTGCCACCACGACCCCTTTGATAAACTTGGGATAACAACATGACTAGCTTATAGGCCTAGGTTATGCTTAGACTTGCTTAGACTTACTAGCACACTAAATGGGTAATTTCATCTAGACTATATTATGTTGGACACATGAAATGAAAGGTATAATCCGAGACTTTGTGGACCGGACTAATAACTAAAACATGACAAATGATGGACTGTGGGTGTTGTGGTTTTGATAGTGGTGCCCATGACATTTAAGGACCGGTTCACGAAAAACCCTCGGAAGAATGATCGTATAAACCACAAGCGAGAATGGGCAACGGTGGGTCTGTAGTGTAGCTCTTCCTAGCCGACGAACCCGGAGCAAGGGTGAGCGGGATGGAGTGCCGGTCCAGGGGACGGGAGTGAGGGCGAAACCTTGGTATGGTTCGCTTGGTTAGCGGGGGGTTATATGAAAGGTCCTATCACAGTCCCTTTCCGGGGTACCGTGGCGGTATTTCGACGCACGGGAAGCCGTGTTGTGGGGCTGTGTCTTGTGGATACAGTCGCATACCTCTGATCAGAGTAAAGTTATTCGAATAGCCGTGCCCACGGTTATAGGCGATCAACCAACTTCACCGTGATTAGTCCCACACCGATTAAAACCGATTAATGGAACATGACTAGTATAGTTGGATGGTTTGGGCTGTCGCAACGTGGGGATAACGTTGGACAGTGTTGGCTTCCATATAAATTAAATACTAGAACTATTGCTGCTTTGTCGTGTTCAAAAATCCTTTGTTTTGCAAAAACCCTAGCTGTTTGTGCTAAAGGCAAACCCGAGCCAAATCCTTGTCTTCCCCTATGCATTCATACCCTCTCTTTTCCGGTATGACTTGAGTACGTGGAAGTACTCATCCTTGCCTCTTCACTGTAAGGGCACGAGCAAGAAGCCGAAGAAGAAGATGAGGTTGAGTAGGCTTTGTCACTGCACTCGGAAGATGCTGTGGAATGGTTGAAGCCATGTGGCCAGCGTCAAGCTTAGGCTTAGGCCCCTTTTCTTTTTCTTTTGCTCTTTTGTAATCTTTTGTAATGTTTCTAAGACATGAAGCGTAATATCAACAATTATCGTATGTGTACCACTGGCTCGGTCTGGACGAGAGATTTTAATACACATATAGCTTTGGAAATTCGGTCCGAATTTCGGACGTGGATGATCTTCACCGGCGGTGTCCCCGGACCGCCACCGACGATGTAAAGCTCGTCCCAGCGCCAAACGGCCGACGAAGGAACGAGAGGGAGACGCGGACGCGCAGCCGTAGGCCTGGGAGGAGGGCGGGCTCCGGCCGTGGTGGTCGACGGTCTTCGTCTTCGTCATGCACCGCTTCCTCGCCACGATGCGTCGCCACGACACGAGGGCGCGGGGTCGGCAGCGGCGTCGGCGGGAGCGCTCGCGGCGTGGCGGCCATGGCGTGATGGCCGGCGTTAGCACGAGATGGCGCCAAGGGCTGCCGTGAGCTCCGCTGCGCGGGGATGCCGCCGCCGCCGCACGGGAGGCCGAGCGCCGGGCCGCCGTCACACCGCATAGGAAAAAGGCAGCCGCCGCACCGTGGCCGCCATCACGTGACGCGCCATGCTGGGCGCCGCACTCACGTCGCACGGGTTAGGCCGTCGGGTGCGGGAAGCGGTAGCGGCGGCGGCGTCGCCATTGGCGCAGCCTCCTCTCCCCCAATTTTCCTTTTTCTTTTGTTCTTCTTCCTATTTTTCGTTCCTTTCTTCTTCCTTGCTTGATGATGCCGGTTGTCGTGGGCACGGCCGGCGCCACGCGCCGCGGCCTCGCTGCACGGACTTCGTCCCTTGCCGCCACCATCGCACGACCTCACCGCGACGCCATCGCTCGGCCGCGCCATCCGGCTGCCACCCCTGCCGACCGCCGACGAGGTGTTTGATGTAATGCTTATGAGGGAGACCAAGAGAGAAGAGAGATGGCGCATGGATTTTTTACATGCACTTTTGGCTCAGCCCTCGGCACCGGCGTGGCATGGAAGTTACGCAAAACCAGGTCGGATGGCCAAAGATGCATAGTTTTGATAGTTGGAGGTGTAGGATAGCTGGTTTTCTAGTTGAATTGTCAAATACAAACTTTGACGATAGTTCGATGGTCAATTATGAACTTCTTCCTTAAAAAAGGAAGTATAGGATCGTCCTTTCATTATGTCAGTATCATCCTATTATGTTATTGCGGAGTTTGTCTTATGGATGTTTTGTGCTGACAACATGAACATGACTAATTTGAGCAGCAGCTTTCTTGTTTGACAGGATGGTTGATGTGGATTACAAGGTTGAAGTAACATCAGAGAAACTGAAGAATCTGGGCTGAAACCCAAGGAAACGGGAGAAGACAGTTGCAGACAGCGTCGAGTTCTTTGAGAAAGCAGGCCTTCTAGATGGGCAACCTAGCCGGCTTCCCTATTTCGTTGTCAGGAATGAACCGAAAATGGCCTTGGTCCCAATTCTCAGCTAATCTGCTCTGTTCAGTATGGATGCACCATGCGAAAAAAATATGCATGCAGTTTGGAAATAATGCAAGTTTTATTAATGTACTATTCCCTCGAAATTTTTTTATTTAACGTTGGTTGGCTCAAAATTGAACTACAGGAGGTAATATCTTATAGCAGCACTCAGGAGGTAACATGTATATTTTACAGAGTCGATACTCAACCATCGACTATAGTTAATACCGATTCAATCTTCTCTGGTGCAGCCATGTCATATTAAATTATGCCTACTATTGAATGTTATTGGATTAGCCCGTAAATGGCATGCACCAAATCACCAAGTTGCGGTCATCTTTCAGCCATATCTGGGGACGTACAACGATGACCACCTCAGCGACGGAAGGCTGAAGCTGCCTCGTCAACGATGGCCTTCCATGCCATCGGTTGGAAGGTTGGCGGCTGGATCTTGCACCTCTCGGCGAGATCCCAGCGTCCACCGGTGAGATGGTGCCATGGTGGTGGGGCAGCCGGCGGCGTCAATGACATCATCCCTCGGCCAAATGCTGTCTGCGTCGAGCGGGTGTGGCCTCGTCGGGCTATCGCGAGGCAGTTGACGCGCGTGCACACCCCTCACGTGGAGGGCGCTTAGTGCGCAGCTGCTCGCCGTCTCCGGCCTCCGGCGTCTATGACACGGATCAGGTGTGCGACACCGACAACGGGTGGGCGGGGATGGCTAGCGAAGGAGGGTCTGGTCTAGTTGAGGCCGTACATTTGTTTGCGGCTCGATGGAGGTAGGGATAGAGACGGAGCTACATGATGATCCCTGTGGAGCGCCGACCATCCTACGCTCGGCTCAACCGAATTTCATCTATGTAGTTGATCGTGTACGAGTGTGAGAGATCGATGACCGACGGTTCGTGTTATCGTGTATTCTTCACTATGCGGCGTGGGTGTGGTCATCGAGATCGATTGATCGAGCGAGTACAGGTGGCACGACGCCTCATGAGGACCTCGATCCGAGTCCACGACTTCGACGGCAAACGCGTAAGCACGTGAGCAGCAAAAAAATTTAGATAATAGATTACCTTAGCTACAAATCCTTGTTACGCCAGTAGAGAATGGGGCAGTGATGACAAGAGGATAGGATAGCAAGGCTGCATGCAAAAAGCCTTGCTTTTTGTTTTCTGGGTCAGCAATAGGAATGTTCATGAATGCTTCTCACTCTCTACTTGATGGGATCTTTTGGTGAAAACCATGTCTAAGATTTTCTTCGATGGTTGATGGTTGCACCTTCAACATTGCGTGTTTCTTAGAAGTGTAAACCGTAACCTAGGACGTCCTGTTATTATCTTATCCATCTTCGGCCAGTTTGCAGCGCTCTAGGGATGATGGTTGGTATGTGCGAGGGACAAGTGGATAGTTATTCTCTCTCGCACGCTTAATTCCCTCGCATTAGTGATGTCTAGGAGCGCATAGATATTCAGCTGTTTGGAGACGGTGATAGGCAGTACGGTTGTGGCACTACTTGTCACACGTAGTGACGACTGGTCCAGTATCAGTCCTTTCCTCTGGTGTGTGTAGGAACTGTTGGTACGTGGTGTCGAGGAATGGATTTCAAACTCTTGAGATGATATAAAAATCATGTTTTAAATATCATTTAAATAGTTATAAAAAATTAACAAGATAAATTAATATATGATGATATCACTTTACAAACATATAAATTCAAACTCTAGCTTAATATATGTGCATATTCACAATCATTTTTTTAACTTATAGAAATTAAATTTAAACTTTATATTTAAATTGATATATCACATACTAATATATCTTATATATAAAAAATTTAGAGAACATTTCTTGAGGGATTAAAATTGTTTTCCTATGATGGTGTATTTTTTTCTTTTTCATTTTCTTGATTATAACTTCTCGGGTTATAGTTTCTTTTTACAATGCCATATGAATATGAAACATCCCCTCGTCCATGCAACTTACACATCCTTGCTGTATGGGTTATGACCAATTGGACATTCTTGTCGATGTGTACGTGAGGGCCACGTGGCATTGGACTTATTGGGAAAAAAATATGTGGCTGCAAATTAGAGATATCCTTGTTGATGATATGTTGATATACCCCGTGGCGGTGGACTTTTTGCAACCAAATTAATTCTGTGGCTGCGTACGAAGGGGCTCGATTTCGATCTGACAGAGCAGCAGGGCAAGGCAACCGGAGATGACGCCGCCGCCGCCGCCGCGGCGCGTGTGCGTGACCGGCGCCGGGGGTTCATCGGCTCGTGGCTCGTCAAGCTCCTCCTCTCCCGCGGCTACTTCGTCCACGGCACCGTCCGCCACCCAGGTATCCATTGCGCTGCATCTTGCTTTTAACTAAAAAAATAATCATCTTTGGTGTTGTTAAATGTGTTTTTCCTCTTCTTTTGCTGATCCAGATGATCCCAAGAACGCGTTTCTGAAGCAGCTGGAGAATGCTCCGGAGAATCTGCACCTGTTCAAGGCCGACGTGCTCGACGGCAGCTCGCTGACGGCGGCGTTCGCCGGCTGCGAGGGCGTCTTCCATCCGGCCACTCCGGTGCCGGAGGAAAAGATGGTTGATCCAGAGGCAAGTACATATATGCACACCGTCTGAACAATTAATCAAAAACCTCTCGTGATTTAGCTTTCTGCAAATATGCATATCTCTGCTGATGATGATGCTAAACACGATTATGAATTCAGAGGGAGATGATGGCTCCTGCTGTGAAAGGCACCAGGAATGTGCTCGAGGCTTGCTCTGCTGCTGGTGTTCAGAAACTCCTCGTGGTCTCCTCCATTGCTGCTGTATGCGCGAACCCAAGCTGGCCTCAAGACAGACCAAAAGATGAGACTTCTTGGTCAGACAAGAAGCTCTGCATGGAAACTGAGGTCAGAAATTAATTGCCAGATTAAGCAACTTCGAACAAATTATATTATTCTTAAAAATGCCACATATGATTAAGTGATGAGATAAAAAAAGAAGTGAAAAAAAGAATGATCATCTTTCATACAAAAAGCAACCTCTACACAAACTTAAAAAAATACAAAGAGAAAGTGAGATAATGTGAGAAAGTGAAATAATGTGAGAGTGAACTGATAAAAGAAAAATATTGAGATTTGTGTATTAGAGAAAATATACTATATATGTTATTTCTTAATTGATGAGAAGATAACATGGTTAAAGTTGAAGGTGATAGCCACCTCTACCTAAAATTTGCTCTTAAGCATCCATCATAGAACCCATGTTAACACATGAATGTCATTTGAAAATTTTTAATTAGACATGTCCAGTCCTCTCTCCATGTCACCTTAATCATTTTTTTGCGACGAGCATTAATTAACCAGTCCTTAATTAGGACAAATACCTCATGTCTCTACATGTGTTGGCAGAACTGGTACTCTCTTGCCAAGACTAAAGCTGAAGAGATGGCACTGGAATACGGAAACAGGAATGGTCTGCATGTTGTTACGGTTTGCCCTGGAATTGTTTTTGGCCCAATGTTGCAGACTGTGCAACTCAACACTACTACCAAAGCGCTCCTCTATATCATCAAAGGTTTTTCTACCGTATTTCCTGAAGTCTATGCATGATTTTAGTATAGTATTTTCTTTTACTTGTAGTAGTAGAACTTATATAACAATGTTCAAGATCGTTTTTACCGATGGTAATACTGATAGTAGAATACCGTACTCCTGACGTAACGAATGTAACAATACAGGAGGCCATGGCCCTGACATAATAAACAACAAATTCTGGTCCATGGTGGATGTCCGTGATGTGGCTGATGCTCTACTTCTAGTATATGAAAAGGCAGGGTCATCTGAGCGATACATCTGCGCACTAGAACGAATGGACCTGAAGGATTTGTTGAATTTGATGAAGACCATGTATCCTAACTACAATTATGTAGACAAGTAAGTCAGTATCTAAAAAATGTAGAAATGTAGGTGCAATATTCCTATCCCTGTGCCAATATCATTCTATTATGCAAAATTTTTGAGAATAAATCTGAACAATTGTTTGTGCAAATTTGTTCGTAAAGGTTGAATTATTTCTGGTACGGAGGAGTAATTAGTAGTGTTTTTGCTGCAATTATGAACATGATTAATTTGGACAGCTCCTCTATTGTTCCACAGAATGGTTGATTTGGATTACAAGACCGAAGTGACACCCGAGAAACTGAAAAATCTGGGATGGAACCCAAGGAAAAGGGAGGAGACATTTGCGGACAGCATCGAGTTCTTCGAGAAGGCTGGCCTTCTAGATGGGCAGCCTTGCCGGCTTCCCTATCTCTTCCGTATGGCTGCCCAGGAATGAACCGAAAATGTGTGCAACAGTTTGTATTGGGCCCAATTATCATCTCCTCTCTTTGATTCGACGTTTTAAACAATAACATTTTTAAAAAATATATCTTTAGTTATATATTTTTATTATAATATATATAATAAATAAATATATTTTTATTATAGTATTTTGTAAGACGAATTTATATACGTTGTTTTAGCGTTTTTAAACTAAATATTTTTTAAAAGTTATAATAGTCATCTTAGTTTTATCTAAAATATTAAGAATTATAAAAGTGGATGAAGTCTGTTTAGGTTTTGAGTATATATATATATATATATATATATATATATATATATATATATATATATATATATATATATATATATATATATATGAGCTACTTGCGTCATAGCGTGTGACATGGCCAAATTTATAATTTGAAAACTTAAATTAAAAATTCGAACCGTTCAAATTGTTACATATATTAATATCGTCTTATATTAATATCGCTTTGTATATCAAATTTTATATTTTTTGAATTTTTTACTATTTTATCAGAATTACTAGAGGAGGTAGAGAGATTAAAACATTTTATAATTTAAAACACAAAGAGTAATTAATATGTTCTATTCAGAAATAGATGGGGTAATTAATATACATTCCATTCAGTATGGATGTTATTTGCGAGTTCTTAACGCAGTCTCCTGCCAATGTTGTATCACTATACTAGACTTTTCTTTTCTGCAACTGACACTAAATACGAAAGTGCGGTCTATTCGACTGGATGAAGAAGGATATGTCGGAAAAAGATCTCTTAACATATGTGATTTTGTGATTTTGAGTAACTGATATGTCAAATATTATTTGACAATATATACAAATACAGATATCAGTGGCTTAAAGTCATATAAAATTTAAAATTACGACAGATTCACTTTCAGATGCATCGTGAATGTGAATGCACATCTCTAACCTTATTTAAATAAATAAATGCTAAGACGTACTTATAGATATGTGAGGACATAAGTGCATGCAAGTTTATTGTACGCTTTGTGTATATATGGTGTTAGGGTGTTTCTAACTTACATCGATAAAACGACAATAAAGTTAATCTGGGCAATGTAATTGATTTTGTGACGTAAAAAGATGTGACGTGTTTGGTTACCAGTCATCTTGTCACAATTGTCTAAGAAATCTTGTTACATTTTTAAGTTATTGACCTATATGAACTAATCTATAAAAAATAATCTCGACACAATTATGGCGACAACAAACATTTATTTAAGCTTACTAAACTTGTTTAATTTATCATGATATGACCAGCAATCAAATATTTTAGAAATATGTTACTCCATACGTTTTAATTTCTAGCATTTACAATTTCTGTCAAAATATTTGTTCTACCGCAATCCAAAGCAACTTTAGATGTGTCTTTTACCTCTTGCCCTTTATCAACAAAATTATACTAATATTACTTACAAGGAATTTTAATACTTGTTTTGAAAAAAAAATAGAAGATATGATTAATGATGGTAGTAAGGAAATGATATGACAGTGGAGTCATGGGTACATAAATTCATCTGTCATGATTTAAATTACGGTGCTCGAATATTACGCACACGTAGTTGGGTTTTCACAAAAAGTTCAGTGAAATCGAGATGCGCCGTTGTTTTCTCCTGTTTGAGCGTGTCGAGCACGTGTTCCACCGCATCAGCTCGTGTTTCACCCCAAGGCAGCAGCCGACGGTGGGGGAATGGAGATCCCGTCGTCTTTACAGTGGGGGCGGCGATTTCCGACATCGGATAGCAGCCGGCGACGGTTGGAGGCGGTGGGGAATGGTGATTCCTGTGGTGTGCACGGCCGATATGGTGGCGGCGGCGCGCGGAGGTAGGGGTGCGGGCGGCGATTTCGGCGGCGGGTAGCGGCCGACGGTCGGGCGCGGCGATCCCGGCCTAAATCGTTCGAGGCGATGATTGCAAGGGTATTATAGGTCTTTCCCTTCTCGAGTATTTCAGTCCAAAAATATCAGAAATAACCTGACTTGATGCTCCACTTCACCAGCAATTTGTCCAAATCCGAACTGAAACAAAGTAGTTTGCGATGATTTCCGTGGAGTGGAGGAATCTTTCTAGGCTCCCTTCTGAACTTTTTCCCTTCCTCCCAACCTGCTT
The DNA here is from genome assembly GCA_019925245.2 of Oryza australiensis. Taxonomy (NCBI): domain Eukaryota; kingdom Viridiplantae; phylum Streptophyta; class Magnoliopsida; order Poales; family Poaceae; genus Oryza; species Oryza australiensis. The sequence continues at coordinate 25,063 of JAIFGZ020000479.1, forward strand.
CTTGTTCTTTTTCTATCTACCTGGCCGGCTGGGATTGTCCATTTGCGAATTGTAGCAGTTGTAGAATGGTGGTTTCTGTTGCGAATCGAGAAAACGAGTAGTGAAAAGTAGATTCTAGCACTTTTATATTGATCTCAATGGCCCTTTATATAGGGTGATTACAAGCCTAGGATTCTAGGCAATTAGTGTAATACATCAATTAGCAATAAGAATGATTTATGCCCTCAATTATATGGCTGTTACAAATGAGTTGATTGCTGCCATAGTTGCTCTTTGATGAGTATTTGGTGAGATCAAATAATGCCTCACAATGTTTTGTAACACTCCCCTTTTGATCGAATCCATGTTGAGATCAACTTTCTTTAATTCCTTCGAAAAACCCGTGAGAAAAATAGAAATAATATGATTGGTGATTGCTCATCATCAACTGCAAGGTTTAAAGGAGTAATCCATGCCGTGTTTTATCTCTAAAAAAACTCTGTGGGAGAAAACATAAGATAAGGCATAAGCTTGCATTTATCATTGCCTCATTAAAAACTTTATATGAGAAAACCCGGATGGTAAAAACTCACAAAAGGAAAAAGAGTACAATGTGAAGCGTTTTAACGGGATCCATCATTCGGAGAGTCTCCCCCGAAGCTTGCAAGTTTCGAGTAGTCTCATACCAATTCCCTTAACACATCTCTCGAATGAGGAAGTGGGTAGAGATTTGTGAAGAGATGCTGATTATCACAAGACTTTGTCGGTAAGATGTTTATTTCTCCATTTTGCTGAAGCTCATGGGGATAAAACAACTTAGGGGCGATATGCTTGGTGGTATTGCTCTTAATGTAGCATGTTTGCATCTGTGTAATACAAGCGGCATTGTCTTCATAGATAATGGTAGGTGATTACGAGGAACCAATACCACAAGATTGTTCAATGTGGTTTATCATCCTGCGAAGCCACGCACATTCACGTGATGCCTCAAACGGTGCGATAATTTGAATGATTTGTGGAGGTAGCCACTAATGTTTGTTTAGATGACTTCCACGATATGGTTGTTCCTCCAGTGGAGGAATACAAAATCTGTTTGTGATCTGGCGTTGTGGGGATCAGACATATAGCCAGCATCGGTGTACCCAACCAAGCTAGGATCGGCGGTTTTCGAAAGAACAAGCCAAGATCCTTAGTGCCATTTATTTGTGTACCCATTGGAAGTATGATAGTGGCCCTATCGGAACCGACAATCATAGCATCGCGTCCCGTGATGGTCAAAACTTGTCCTTCCTCTTTGTGAGAGTTTGGAAAATTTGACTTCCCTAAGTATAGTGTTAGTGGTACAAGCGTCCACGAGGCACATCTCTTCTTCCATCGGACTGATTCTCGTAATAATCTATATAATGCATAATGTAATTTCATGAGAACAAAATATAAAAAATCACATAGGAATGTATTAAGATAGCATTTGTGATTATTGCAATTGTAAATAGGGGTAGCAACATCATGTCTTTATTACAACGGTTACATTTGCAAAAATTAAACATTAAATTAATGACGACTAATTAAGATCTCCATAAATGTCGTTGGAAGCATATTCCACGAGCATGTCGTCGATGTCCAAAGAGCCTTCCTCTTCATTTGGCGGAGTCTTGGTTTTGCTTGGCCCCGCTTCTTGGGAATGGGGTCCATAGCTCCGGTCTCCGAGCACTTGAGAGCGAAGTATGCTTTGTGCTTACGGTTGGTCCGTATACGACCCATAGACTTCATGTATAAATCAACAAGATGTTTAGGGTCCTGCATTTCTTAGCAATATGATTGTAGCAGCCACACTGAAGCGGGTGTTTTGTTGCCACTATCATCATTATGCTTAGATTTGCCTTTTCCCTTTTTAGTGTTCCCACGTTGCTTTTTGGCTCTCTTGCGTTTACCCTTTCCGAGGAATTTCACATGTGTGTTCCCATTTGGAACTTGTTTTTCTCATTCGCATGTACTTGAGGCAATGGTGCGGTGCCCAAAGGGCGCGGTTTGAGTTCCATATAGTGAGCTCATGGTTCTTTTACTACTTTGTTTCAATGTCGAATGAGTGAAGAGTAGACGGTGAAATTCTTCTCACGGTATTGTTGAGTGATGATCCGTTACGATGGGAGCATTGTAGACGAGTCTTCTTAATTTTCTCCTCTTCGAAGGTTCTTTCTCACAAAAGCCGGAGCTTAGCGCATATCTTATGAACAACATGGTTGAACTCATCTACGAGTTTTGAAATCCCGTAGACGTAAGTGGTTCCACTCATGCGTTGCCTTCGGGAGGAGGATAGCTTTATGCTGTTCATATTGATTTTTAAGAGTAGTTCACAAAGCGTGGGTCCTCCTCATACATGTACTCCATTTTCAAATCTGATGGATATGATTCCTTATAACTTTTAAGGCGGAGAATTTGGACATGTTTGAGGGGGCAACACTTCCATCGATTGTTTCATCTATACATCTATATAGTCCATTAGTCGACGATTGACTTTGACATCCATCGCCCAGCGGGGAAATTGGAACCATCGAGAGCGAGAATATCGAACTCTTTGGTTGCCATCTCACACTGTAGCCAAAATTTTGAGAAATTATGGCACATTTGCAAAAATAAAGTAGGGCGGAAGAGTAAATTTGCAAAATAAATGCATAACAAAGGACATGGAAATCTTTGAAACAAACCCATATGTATTTACAATGAGAGAGTTACAAAGTGCGATGGCAAATGTAAAGTCTCGCTTATTTACTAAGATTAAAATGACCGAAGGTCAACTAGTTATAGCGTAAATTGAAGAAAATATTAAGATAATTTGGGTGGTGGGCCAAAATAGTGAGTATTTTGGCCCACCACCACCGTAGGTCCACGGGGGTGGTGTGAGCGAGGCTTGGCCCATGGGCGGTGCGGGAGGGAGGCGGCCCATTAGCGTGGTCGGCTAATGGGGCGATTGGCCCGGCGAGATAAGGGAGAGGGTTGTGGTTAGGGTTTGCAAAACCCTAACCTCCTTCCACACCCGCCGCCGCCCATGTGCCTCGGCGGGTGTGGCGCCACCAAGGAGAGCCCGGCCGGGCGCCGCCGGCGGCGCCGCCACCGCCGTTGAGGAAGAGGCGCCGGGCGCCGCCGCCGCCATGGAGGGCCGACGCGTCGCCGCCTCCGCTGGAGAAGCGGCCGGGCGGCGCCGCCGCCGCGCCCACGGAGCGCCGGGTGGGAGCCGCTGCCGCCGCCCACGGAGCGCACAGGACGCCGTGCGCCGCATGCCATGTACGTGTCGCCGCCCACGGAGAGCGCGGAGTGGCGCGCCGCCGCCTTGCCCCCTTGACCTCGATTTCCCCTTTGTGCTCAAGCCTCCCTCACCCGAGGGTGGGGATGGCTAGCTTGCCGCCGCCGGTAGTCTTGGCGGGACATGCCCGGTTTTGATGATACGGCGTGGTCCAGGGAATGGAGGGATTGGTGGGGGGCCGAGCTCGCCGTTGCCCCTGCTGCCATGTAGAATGGCGGGGCTCCGCGGTGTGCGGCGAGGTTCCTGCGAGGAGGAACTCCGGTGGATTGGTTGGTGTCGCGTGTGCGGCGGCGTCTCCGGTGTGTAGTCGGGCGATGGTGGTGGAGAAATGACACGGCGGAGATGATGTGTCCAGCCGTGATTCGGGCAAAAGCCGTCATCACATCGGGCATCGTTTGCTTCTTCCGTACCCGTGCAGTCCACCCATGGGTCTCACGGTGTTGCGGTGCCTCCACCGATTCGTTACAGTGCTGTGCACATTTCCAGGCATCATAGGAGACCCTCGGCGAGTCGCAAGGGTGCTCGAGACGGTCTTGTCGGTTCTCATGTTCTGCGGGAAACATCGTCGTCGTCGTGGCGTCTTCTCCACGTGCGGCGAAGCGGAGGAGGAGACGGGGAACCACGGCCGGCAATGCCGGCACCACGGCCCCTGCCACGTCGAGGACGGCGTGTCGGAGCCGGAGGATCCTCTCAAGTGTTGCAAGAGACGACGAATGTGGCGTGCACGGAGATTGCATGGAAGGGAGGAGTCGGCGGTGAGAAGACGAACCATTCTTATCACGTGCCGGTAAGTCTCTTCACTACTCTAGCTTGGTAGAGCGTGCGATAACGTGTTGCGAATCGAGAAAACAAGTAGTGAAAAATAGATTCTAGCACTTTCATATTGATCTCAATGGCCCTTTATATAGGATGATTACAAGCCTAGGATTCTAGGCAATTAGTGTAATACATCAATTAGCAATAAGAATGATTTATGTCCTCAATTATATGGCTGTTACAAATGAGTTGATTGTTGTCATAGTTGCTCTTTGATGAGTATTTGGTGAGTATTTGGTGAGATCAAATAATGCCTCACAATGTTTTGTAACAGTTTCCTTACCTATTTGCTAATTGGAGATCCGGTCGCGCCGTGGAGGAGGGCAGGGCGGCGATGGCGTCGCCGCCGCGAGTGTGCGTGACCGGAGGCGGCGGTACGTCGGCTCGTGGCTCGTCAAGCTCCTCCTCTCCCGGGGCTACGCCGTGCACGCCACCCTCCGTGACCCGTGTAATCAAGCTGCTGCTCGATTGATCACGTATATACCATGTTGTTGTAATTGAGCTGAGGAGATGGTGCTGATGTGTTTGTTGTTCAGGTGATCCCAAGAACGCTCATCTGAAGCAGCTGGAGGGGGCGTCAGAGAGGCTGCGGCTGTTCAAGGCCAACATACTCGACTCCGACGAGCTGTCGGCCGCCCTTGCCGGCTGCGAGGGGTTTTCCATGTCGCCTCTCCCGTGCCCGGAGCCAAGATCATCGATCCTGAGGCAAGATCCTATCATTCAGGTTTCCGGTAGTACTGTACTATCTAAGTGTAGTAGGATCAGTAGATTAGTGTAAGAAGACTATTAATTCGGATTTATAATTGTCCTAATTTAGAATTAATTTGCTGTAACATTTGAAATGGCATTAAAGGTGCATTCGTTTCAGCCACACACAAAACGAGCACATGATTAATTAATATTAACTATTACAAACTTGAAAATGTTGATTTATTTTTTAAAAAGAAATTTTTATAGATTTTTTCATAAAACATACCGTTTAACGTTCTGAAAGCGTCATAATAGAAAACGAGGAAGTTGTTGTTTGAAGTTGCCGCATAGAACTCCGCCTTAAACTCCAAAGAATCAAAAGTACTGCCATGATTTATGTGTCCAGTGTGTTCATTTTCTTTAGAAGTTGACTGCTATAAGCTCACTGGGTCACTGTTTATATTGATGTCCTACTAACTATTTGAGCACCAGAGATTCTTCACGGTTTACTCATAATATATCATGCAAATATCCAAATCATGCAGTCACAAGTAATGGCTCCTGCTGTAAAGGGAACACTGAATGTTCTTGACGTTTGTTCATCTAGGAAGGTTCAGAAAGTTGTGGTGGTGTCCTCTACTGCTGCAGTCCATTACAACCCCAATTGGCCTTCAGGTAAGCCCAAAGATGAGAGCTGCTGGTCGGACAGAAAGATATGCATGGACAAGGAGGTTAGTAATATTAGAAAATAGAGCAGCAATCAAGTTGCTATGGCACAACATTATTTTTCTTATTTGACTGAGAGAGAACTAAAATTTATCATTTTTATAATTTCTTTATTCAGGACTGGTATAGTGCTTCCAAGATTATTGCTGAAAACACGGCTTTCGAATATGCAGAGAAAAAAGGGCTAAACGTTGTTACACTCTGCCCTTGTTTAATTTTTGGCCCACAGCTGCAACCAACTGTCAATACCAGCAACGAACTCCTCATCTATATAACAAAAGGTTTCCTCGTTTATCGCCAGATCTTTCCATTTTTTACTCTCAGGATTACCAGTTATCTGATGAAAAATGTTTCATGTTCTTGACTGGGCAATTTTCTGTTTATTTGCACCAGTTTATACTATTCATCGTTTTGACAGCAAGTTAAAACTTCAGACTGAAACTCTGACAAATTTCATTGCAGGAGGTCCAAACGTAATGAAAAACATCCTGTATCACATAGTAGATGTCCGTGATGTGGCTGATGCTTTGCTTCTGGTATATGAGAAACCAGAATCATCTGGTAGATATCTCTGCGCACCGTATCACATTACCCCAAAGGTTATTGTAGAGTTTCTGAAGAACATTTACACCAACTACAATTATGTAAAGTGGTAGGTCTCTGATCACTTATGCTTACATATACTCCTATGTTGCATTGGCATGGCTGTTTTTAACAACACTCTTTGCTTCTGCAGTAGTGATGAAGTGAATGGCAAGACTGAAATATTTACACCAATTTCGTTAGAGAAATTGAAGAGCCTGAGCTGGAAGCCAACGAAATTGGAGGAGACACTCACAGACAGCATTGAGTACTACGAAAAGACAGGAATTTTGCAGGATGCTGGTGGAAAACCTTGCGTTATGCCTTACCTTTTCACTTTCTTGTTGAGAACTACTAGTAACCGAGCACTACAGGAGCTGTGTTTCTCTGTATGCTCAAGACATTAGCACTGAATATGTGTGGAAACAACACAAATGGCCTATCTTGGCACGACATATAGCTTCCATCAATCATTCAGTTCTTCGGTGACAGTATTTCTTTCAGTACAAAGTAAAGTGTTGTCGCCAATGAAGCTTGTCCTGTTGTGCTCATATGCTAAATGCGTATTCACCTCTGAACATTGTCTACAGGTTGAGATTGTCATTTTGTGTGTAATTTTGACTGAAAAAAATTACTTTGGCAGTTGGGCCTCTTTAATCCATCCTGCTTTCTGAAAATTTTTACTTTTTGCATTTATTTATATCAAAATCTTGCATTTTTTCTATTCATCGTTTTCTCAATCTTGCCTTCCAAAAGTGCCCATAAAGAAATTTTGGAGGAAATTTTTCTTCTGCGTACCAATAAAATAGCAGTTTTGAAACCTTTTCATGTCTCAAAATTCCACAGAAACCCAACAAATATAATAACCCTATTGCTACGTTTTACCTAATCCTATGTTGCCGTTTCAACTCGTTAGATGTTAGAGCAAATATAACAGGTTATAAGTCAGCTAGGTACATATGTAAAAGACCAAAAGAAAAAGGAGAGAAAAGCGGCTAGATTTGTAGCCAATTGATTTATGTATGAAAAATAAGACGAAATATTAATAATGTATATGTAACTTATTATATGAAATGATTATTAATTGATTATAAGGTGATTTTGAAGTGGAACTAACTTTTAGTTGGTCAGCACTTAGCACGCTACCAGCCGCCCTGCAAGTATAGTAATCTGGTCAATCTGCTCGCGAGTTTCTTAATCTAGTCGTCTGCCGATTAAATAATGCTTAATAAACACATCGAGTTTCTTTGCTGCAGCCGACGCTGCATACGGAGGTGGTGGGGATCCAATTCGACAGGACGGAGGAGGAAAGCATCAAGGGGACATGCAGCCGGCGATGACGCCGCCGCCTCCGCCTGCGCCGCCGCCGCGGCGCGTCGTGTGCGTGACCGGCGCCGGCGGGTTCGTCGGCTCGTGGCTCGTCAAGCTCCTCCTCTCCCGCGGCTACGTCGTCCACGCCACCGTCCGCGACCCAGGTCTTCTTGTTCTGTTCTTATCAGTTAGCAGCATCTTGTGCTGCGTCTTCCTATATGTGGTTTTCTTTATCCTTTTTCTTGTTTCAGATGATCCCAAGAACGCGTTTCTGAAGCAGCTGGAGAACGCTCCGGAGAATCTGCGCCTGTTCAAGGCCGACGTGCTCGACGGCGGCTCGCTGACGGCGGCGTTCGCCGGCTGCGAGGGGTCTTCCATCCGGCCACTCCGGTGCCGGAAGACAAAACGGTTAATCCGGAGGCAAGTACTCTATTTATACACACACTGTCTGAATAATCACTCTTCTGCAATCTGCGACTCTGCTGATCCTATGTACTATGCTAACCACTTTTATATATATATATATATATATATAAATATATATATATAAATAATGTATTTATGTATATGTATATGTATTCAGAAGGAGATGTTGGCTCCTGCTGTGAAAGGCACCAGAAATGTGCTCCAGGCTTGCTCTGCTGCGAGCGTTCAGAAACTCGTCGTGGTCTCATCCATCGGTGCCGTTTGCTTTAACCCGACCTTGCCTCGAGACAGGCTCATAGATGAGACTTGCTGGTCAGACAAGAAGTCATGCAAGGAAAATGAGGTCAGAAATTGCCATTTGTTTTCTCTATCAGTAGTATTTCCTTGATCATCAGTTCGTTCAAAAAAATTTTCTAGGAAGGAAGGGAAGTTTTTTTCTAGGAAGTAGCTTTGAATAATTTATTTCTTGAGCGAAATGTTGCCAAACTTAATTATAAGAATAGGCATATAGCAAGAGAAGAAGTAGAGTTCTACAGATAACAGAAAGGAGGTAAAAATACATTCCGGTTAATTAGGTTAGGTTAGTTACAGCTTAACACCTCAGAGTTCAGACAACTGCAAGAAGAAGAAAAAAATCCTCTTTTGCATCACGCTAACTCTACTTGATTAAGCTCCTGCACTACTAGGTTAGCTAGGATTAATTTATGAACCTCTGCGATTCTTGTGTGGCAGAACTGGTACTGTCTCGCCAAGACCGAAGCTGAAGAGATGGCCCTGGAATATTCAGAGAAAAATGGACTTCATGTCATTACAGTTTGCCCTGGCCTGGTCTTTGGGCCACTGTTGCAGACTGTGCTACTCAACACCAGCAGCAAAGTTCTCCTCTACATCATGAAAGGTTCACCTCACCCTCTATTTTTTTAGATGATAGAATTTTTATAAAACCCAGCCTCTACACCAACAAGGGTGTTTACAGCCGCAGAAATTCCGAGCGCATAGGCTCAAACGCCTTACATAAAACTTAAAAAGCACAAAGACTCAAACGCCATAAAGACAAACCAACGACATATTTAAGTTCCAATCACCTTTCGCAAAGAAGTGCATATTGCATCATTACTTCATCACATCACGATCATCTTCTTCAAACAACAGGGACCATTAGCGAGCCCAATACGTCTTTCTGAAAATAACCTCACCCTCTAATGCATTATAGTTTCGACAGTATTTGTTTGTTCTGGTCTGGTGCACTGATTCCATCAGTTTTGGTTGCAATCCAGGAGGCCCTGATGCAATGAGCAACAAATTCTTTCCCATAGTCGATGTCCGCGATGTCGCTGATGCTTTACTTCTGGTGTACGACAAGGCAGGACCATCTGAGCGATACATCTGTTCTCAAGAACAAATGGACATGAAGGATTTGTTGGATTTGATGAAGAGCATGTACCCAGACTACAGCTACACATTCAAGTAAGGCCCTGATCTTTTCTTCAACTCTAATCTTTAACTTTTCGTTTTTCCTTAGCACTTTTTTAAACTGTTAAATGATATGTTTTTAAAAATATATATAAGCGTTTTTAAAAATCAAATAAGTCCAACTTTTAAATTTATAATAGTTAATACTTAATTAATCATGTGTAAATGAGTTTTATGTGAAAATTTTCCCCCAAATCTGAGCCAACGAACGCAGCCGGCATGAGTATCATCAACTAATTATCCTATTCATGCCAGAGAAACTGAAATGGCATCAGTTTGTATCAGGATCACAACATGAAGACACTTTTTTTTTGTTTGCAGAATGGTTGATGTGGATATGAGGGTTGAATTGACATCGGATAAACTGAAGAATCTGGGCTGGAAACCTAGAAAACTTGAGGAGACACTCGCTGACAGCGTTGAGTCCTACAAGAAGGCAGGCTTTGTAGACGACGAACCTTGCCGGCTTCCCCATATTTACCGTGTACCGGATGCTCTGGAGTGAACAGCCGCACCGTCTTGCTGCTACAGTTCTTGAGATATATTTCCTCAGTCAAAAAAAAAACTAACTACGAATATGAAAAACCTAGCTGCGAATATGAACAAAGCTATGGTCAGATATACAGGAGTTGATTTATTTTAAGACGAAAGGTGTAATTGTAACCGAAAACATATCGCAGTAATAAATAGACGAGGGTTCAGGTGTTCCTGTCCACATTCTCAGCTGCTCTGTTCCATTAATGATTGATGCAGCTTGTGATCAATGACTCGAATCAAATGTACGACTGGCAAAAAGGAACATTGTCTACTGGTTGAGATGGACATTGTGTTTGTAATTTTAATATAGCCGCCGGCCGATTAAACAATAATGTTTGATGCTAGTAGCACGGTAGCAGCAGTGGACGTTTGTGCTGCAGACGAAGCGGCGAATATACAGACGAGACGGCATCTGTTCGCGGCGGCAGGACGAAGGAGGGAGACGAGACGACCACGCCGGAGATGGTGACAACGTCTCCGCCGGCGCGGCGGCACGTCGTGTGCGTGACCGGCGCCGGTGGGTTCGTCGGCTCGTGCCTCGTCAACCTCCTCTCCCGCGGCTACGCCGTCCACGGCGCCGTCGGCGACCCAGGCACCTGCACCTGTCGATCGATCTCTTCCTTTAATTTGTTCATCGATCTTGTGCTGCACCATTTTTCCCTTCGTTGTCTTGCTTGTCATGTCAGGTATGATATGATATGATTAGACGTGTTCTTTGTTCTTTTGCCTTAATTTTCTTGTTCCAGATGATCCCAAGAACGCGTTTCTGAAGCAGCTGGAGAATAATGCTCCAGAGAACCTGCACCTGTTCAAGGCCGACGTGCTCGACTGTGGCTCACTGACGGCGGCGTTCGCCGGCTGCGAGGGGTCTTCCATCCTGGCACTCCGGTGTCGGAAGACAACACGGTTGATCCAGAGGCAAGTATGGAGTAGGATCCTGTTCAGTACTGCATGTGTAATAAGAAATTTTATATTGTATCAAAATTTTTAGTGCAAATTTTCATATATTAGAGTACCAAATTTTACCTCCTAAGAACTATAAAATCAATCCAATACAATAGGTGTCACTGACGTATGAATCCTCTTTAGGTGTTGCATCTTTTATCTCTATCTCTATCTCTATTTCTATTTCATCATTCACTTATAATGCTCCTTAAAACGGTTCGATCTAACTTTTTTCTTACTCACTCATAATCTAACGAACGGAAATCAGAGTCCACTTTTTGTTTCATATTATTTCACTTACGTGTATACTTGGATTTAAAAAAGGAGTGATCGATTATATTACTATAGCGTTAGCATGGATACGTTACTAGTATACGCGATAGATGTTATTGATATATGAGTCCACATGTCAGTCACGCCTACTGTTGTAGTACACATGAAGTATTAGAGAGAGAATGTGTGTCCGGCAAATATGTATTTGTAAAGGTAGTGTTATTTTGAACGATCCTCTTCTACAATCTGGCTGCTGATCCTACAGTTTGAACGAGGGCAACTGTTTCTCGTCTTTTGTCGGGGTTCAGTTTTCTTCTCAGCTTTGTTGTTTTCTGGCTCTGTTCCCCTCGCTCTGTTCTTCTAGGCTAAGCGCTGGTCTGAGCCTAGATCGGCACCATTGTGTCGATTGATAGTTTGTAAACTTTATTCCTTTAATCTTAAAAATTTGGCCGGCTTTGCGCCGACCCGGCAAAAAATCCTATACACACAGAAGGAGATGATGGCTCCGGCGGTGAAAGGCACCCGAAATGTGCTCGAGGCTTGCTCACCTGAGGGTGTTCAGAGAGTCGTCATGGTCTCCTCCATTGGTGCCGTGTGTTTCAACCCGAGCTGGCTGAGAGATGAAACTTGTTGGTCAGACAAGGAGTTCTGCAGGATAAATAAGGTCTGAAATTGCCAATTGTTTCTCCGTGCAGCATCAATTTATCTTCCCAGACTAATTTAGTGACCTCCAAATATTCTTGTGTTGGCAGAACTGGTACTGTGTTTCCAAGATCGAAGCTGAAGAGATAGCCCTAGAATATTCAGAGAAAAATGGACTACATGTCACTACAGTTTGCCCTGGCCCTGCCTTTGGGCCACTGTTGCACATACCATGCAACTCAACTCCAACAGCAAAGTTCTCCCCTACATCATGAAAGGTTAACCCTCTGATGCACCCTAGTTTCTACCTTTCTACAGCACGCATTTCCTCTTGTACACTACTGATTCCATCAGTTTTGGTTGCAATCCAGGAGGCCCTAACGCAATGAACAACAAATTCTGGCCCATAGTAGATGTTCGTGATGTCGCTGATGTTTTACTTCTAGTGTATGACAAGTCAGGGCCATGTGAGCGATATATATGTGCTCAAGACCAAATGGACATGAAGGATTTGGTGGATTTGATGAAGAGCATGTACCCTAACTACAGCTACTCATTTAAGTAAGTGTCATCCTACCTATCACGTATCATCAGCTAATCATCCTACCATTCCAAGAGCTTGGCTAACAGAGTGTTTTGTACTCATAATTAACATGAAAACGATTTGAGAAGCTCCTCTTCTTTTATTATAATTTCCCTTGGTCAGAATGGTTGATGGGGATAACAAGGTCGAATTGACATCAGAGAAACTGAAGAAGCTGGGCTGGAAACCCAGGAAACTTGAGAAGACACTCGCAGACAGCGTTGAATCCTACAAGGAGGCAGGCCTTGTGGATGATGATGAACCTCGCCGGCTTCCCCATGTTTACCTTATGCCTCATGCTCAGGAGTGAACAGGGTTCCATCGTGCTGCCACTGTTCATGACCCAATTTGTCACTGAAAACATGTTTTCAATAATGATAGATGAGGGATCATGTGTTTTCTGTCCCCGTTCTCAGCTGCTCTGCTCCATTCAGGACACAGACGCAGGTTGTGATCAATGTATGCCTTCCGTTTCAGGCTTTCATCTCAACCTGATGATCTAACTTTTTTAAAACGACCCGCACCAGATCGTGTGCGAAGGTTCATTAGACCTTGATCCAATGAAAACTTCTTGTGCTAATACCTGAAAACTGCACCTTTTCCCCTTGTAGAAGTCATTTCTGAATTCTGATGCACTATGCAGCAGCAGCTAGCACTTTTGCAAAGAAATGTTACTTCCTCTATGGTCTTAAACTCCAGCAAGGTATTCCATCCGTTCTAAAATATAAAAATATATAGAAATCAAATTTTATATCACAATATAAGGATCCCTGCACTGATTCCCATATTTCCCATCATTCCAACGATTACAAAGCCAATTATATGCTTGGAAAGGGAATTTAGACAATTTAAAATTTAATTAGTGAAAACTAGAATGACTAAGAAGGAATCTTTTTGCCTAACTTTAGTTCTTACTAAATAATTTAGATATTCTTATATATTGAAATGGAGAGAGTAAATGACTGATGAAGATAGATGATGCACATATTGAAAGAAGAGAGGCTTTGGAGGCCAACCCTGAAAGCAGAGCAGAGCAGCATATGCTGTGCCTTGCATTGCATGTGAGCCCGGAAAATTCAGCCACAGTGAGATGTATCATGGAATCTATGGGCCAAATGTTGAGCTGGGCCTATACTTATTTAGGTCTGTTTGTTCTGAGAATCGGTTCCATTTTTCGGTTTTTCTTCAATAATTTATATAAAAATGAGAAACGTTTTTGAGAATCAGCATAAACGTTTTTCGTTTTTAACTAGAAATGAGAAACCCTTTTAGTTAGTTTCGCTAAGAAACGTTTTTCAAAATCACATGTGAATCACTAAAAACATTTCGCATGTTTCTCCCGTTTCTTCGAGACCATACCAAACGCGCCCGAGGCTGCATTTCCTTGGAATCTTTAAGCAGGTCAAGAAATTTTATCTGTCATTAGACAAATGCAATAGAGTTGGAATTTTTAAGCTAATCGATTTGGTGAGAGCATCCAAAAATGTTTTTTTAAAAAAATCAACTTTCTACCGATCTGACCCTACACGGCTAGACCAGAATTCGGTATGGTATTCTTGCAGTTCTACCGTAAGTTCTGTCGTATTGAAATCAAACTTCCTTAGATGCATTTGATTTGTTTTTCATTCTTCATCAAGGAAAATACTAGCAGTATTCCTTCGCAAGAAAGAGAAATTCGAGCAATTATTTGACTTCGCCTCCGGTTGAGATAAGATGCGGTCTAGAAACTTCTCCACACGACCCCGGGGCCCACTGTCAGCCACACAATCCCAGCCCACCGAATGACGGAAATGCCCCTGGCCGCACCTTTCTTTCCCCTCCTGCAAGCCAGAGCCGCGGCCCGCGAGGGGTTTAAGAGCGAAGCACGCGCCGCCACCCGCTAGGGTTTTCCGGATCTCTCCGCCGCCGACTCCTCTCCACCTCCGCCGCCGCCGCCGCCGGGAGCCGAGCCCAAGCCCCAGCGCCGGCCATGGCCATCGGATCTCTCATCGCGTCGAGGCTGGCCAGGTCCACCGGCCACGCCCTCGCCTCCGCCGCCTCTCAGGTTCCACCCCTCTCTGCTCCTTTTTTTTCTTTATTTCTTTCTTGGCGAAGTGGTAAGCTTTTTAGGGATCAGTAGTGTTGCTTGCCTGTGTGCGACGGTTGAGATGATCTGATGTATTTGTGTGTTGCGATGTTCGATCTGATCAGACTCCGGTGGCCCGTCACGCAGCGGCATCTCCTCTGTTCTCCAGGCTTGGAGCAGTGGCTCGTGCGTTCAGGTAATTTGGAAACAGGATGCAACAAATATCCCCTTTTGTGTCGATCTCAAGTTTTCTTTTTGCGCTTGCTGTGTGTTTGATTGGATTCGTTGTGTGTACAGCTCAAAGCCTGCCGCCGCTGATGTTATTGGGATCGATTTGGGAACGACGAACTCATGTGTCTCCGTCATGGAAGGAAAGGTGTGGTCTTTTTCCCCGTTCCATCCGGAATATGTCATCTTTTCTTGTTTGTAGAACAGTTGCTGCGTCCATTTGTTATTGATGACTGATTCAGTAGCATATCTTGAACTATAATAATATAGTTGTTGAATTGAATCAATTTGTGATTAATAACAGGATATTCTGACTAGTCATGATTTTTTTAATTGGATAGTGATACATTCAATTACTAGTGAATTAGGGATGCTTTAATATAGTAGTGATGAATATAGTTGTTGCATGGAATTAATTTGTGGTTAACATGATATTCCGACTTACTGTTACATTCTTTTAGTTTGATATCGATATATTCAGTTAATAGTGAACTAGTAATGTTTTGTTATATAAGTAATGAATCTGTTTGTGCAGACACCACGAGTAATTGAGAATGCGGAAGGCGCAAGGACGACACCCTCCATTGTTGCCAAGAACCAGAATGGTGATCTTTTGGTTGGCATAACTGCGAGTCGGCAGGCAGTGACCAATGCCCAGAACACGGTTCGGGGTTCTAAGCGCTTGATTGGTAGAACTTTTGATGACCCGCAGACTCAGAAGGAGATGAAGATGGTGCCTTACAAGATTGTCAGGGGACCGAATGGTGATGCCTGGGTGGAGATGGGTGGGCAGCAGTATTCCCGAGCCAGATTGGTGCATTTGTTCTCACCAAGATGAAGGAAACTGCAGAGGCTTTCCTTGGCAAAACTGTCTCCAAGGCTGTTATCACTGTCCCAGCTTATTTCAATGATGCTCAGCGCCAGGCTACCAAGGATGCTGGTAGGATTGCTGGGCTAGAGGTGATGAGGATTATCAATGAACCCACTGCTGCAGCTCTGTCATATGGGATGAACAACAAGGAGGGTCTGATTGCTGTATTTGACTTGGGTGGTGGCACATTTGATGTATCAATCCTTGAGATTTCCAATGGAGTTTTTGAGGTAATTTTCTTTCTCATGGCATGTGCATATACTCTAAACCTGAACATATCCATTGAACACGTGTGCTGATCATAACTTTCTTTTTACCATTTTCAGGTCAAGGCAACCAATGGAGATACTTTCCTTGGTGGTGAGGACTTTGATGGTGCATTGCTCGACTATCTGGTTAGTGAGTTTAAGAAGTCAGACAACATTGATCTGAGCAAGGACAAGTTGGCATTGCAAAGGCTCAGGGAAGCTGCAGAGAAGGCCAAGGTTGAGCTTTCCTCAACCATGCAGACTGAAATCAACCTCCCCTTTATTACTGCTGATGCCACTGGTGCAAAACACTTCAATATTACCTTGACCAGATCAAAGTTCGAGTCTCTTGTGCAGAGTCTCATTGAGAGAACTCGTGTCCCCTGTGTGAACTGCCTCAAGGATGCAGGCGTATCTGCAAAGGACATTGATGAGGTTCTACTGGTTGGTGGTATGACGAGGGTGCCAAAGGTCCAGGACATTGTTTCTCAGATATTCAACAAGACACCAAGCAAGGGTGTCAATCCTGATGAGGCTGTTGCCATGGGAGCTGCCATTCAGGGTGGCATCTTGAGGGGTGATGTGAAGGAGCTCCTGTTGCTGGATGTCACTCCCTCTCCCTTGGTATTGAGACTCTTGGAGGCATCTTCACAAGGCTAATTAACCGGAACACTACCATTCCAACCAAGAAGAGTCAGGTCTTCTCCACTGCTGCAGACAACCAGACCCAGGTTGGAATCAAGGTGCTCCAGGGTGAGAGGGAGATGGCCACAGATAACAAGCTTCTTGGTGAATTCCAGCTTGAAGGCATTCCACCAGCCCCGAGAGGTATGCCTCAGATTGAGGTCACATTTGACATCGATGCCAATGGTATTGTCAAGGTGTCAGCCAAAGACAAGTCCACTGGCAAAGAGCAAGAAATCACTATCAAGTCTTCAGGTGGTTTGTCTGAAGGTGATATCGAGAAGATGGTGAAGGAAGCTGAGCTACATGCTCAGAAGGATCAGGAAAGGAAATCATTGATTGATCTGAAGAATTCTGCAGACACCACAATCTACAGCATTGAGAAGAGTGTCAGCGAGTACAAGGACAAGGTTCCTGCTGAAGTCACCAATGAGATTCAGTCTGCTGTATCTGATCTAAGAGCAGCAATGGCTGAGGATGATTTGGAGAAGATCAAGCAGAAGCTTGAGGCTGCAAACAAGGCAGTTTCAAAGATTGGAGAGCACATGCAACAAGGGGGTGGTGGCGGCAGCGGCGGCAACAGCAGCAGCGGTGGTGACCAGACTCCTGAGGCTGAATACCAGGATGCTGCTAAGGAAGCTAAGATGTAGATTTGGTCTACATCAAGTTTCTACCTTTTTTGTTCATGTAATAGGATGTTGACATCTTACCCACCCCTGGTTTCTTAGGTTTCTAAGAGGGTTGCTATACCTGTAGCTTTTTGGGCGGAGAATTGCTGATAAATTGTGAGCGGGAACAAACTCATCGGTTAATTGAGCCATCCACGAAATATTTCATTATGTTTCGTCAGATGTCCAGCTTGCTCAGTGTTTGCAGTGCTGTTAATCTGTTACTGTGCATGCTTATGCTCCCTGATTTCTTTCTCATGTTTTTTGTTCATGTGCCCTCTAACTTGTCTGGTTTCAACTGCTAAACTAGTCCGAGGCCATACTTTTTTCCCTTTTCCTGCCATCTGTAGCCGTCGTCTTTGTGGGTTCTTCGGTTGTCTTCGAGATATGAGAAATAAGCAATATATCCTATCAGTGGAACAATCAGGTATAGGAAACATACTAGTATCATGGACGAGGCAGCTGCTAGCTTGCTCCTAGTCGCTGAAGATGTGGAGTTCGGCAGTGTATCATCACAATTCACAGGTGCTAAAACATGCGAAACGTTTGTCAAAATATAGCTGGCGCGTCGCTCCTCCCACCTGCATCTTAGTTTTACCTGCAACTACTTAATGATGCAACACACTGAAACGTCTGAATGATAACTACTACATCTGAATGATAACTTTTCTAAACTTAAAATGATCTCACCTGTAACTCATTTCATCTCAGTAACTGCTGAGCCTCACTATATCAGTAGCTGGATCATGCAAGATGCTGAAACCTCTGAATGACGACAAAAACAATGGGTGCTCCAAGCTGCGATTATCATTACAAGTCTACAAATTCTACTGCAGGCTGCAGCTAGATGCCTCATCATTTGCCAATTGCGGATAATTTATAATAATTTATAAATAAAACTTATATGTTATTATCGACTTAAATATTAATGCTGAAAAATAAACTTCAATAAAAACATAATCAAGTTTTAAAATTCAAAATTCGACAACAACTAATACTGTATAATGGAGGCCTTGGAGGCCTATCTGATAACATGCACAATAACATTACTGAATGGGGAATGGATTGTGGATCGTGATCACTCGAGATTCACTCAACCATTCAGCTAGGGCTGACCGCATTAAAAAAACATATTTCCTCTCAATATAAATATACTCACAACTTCTCAAATATCATTTCATAAGGGGTTGTTTGCTTACATAAGGGGTTGTTTGCTTACATGAACTAAATTGTCCGTATCACATCAAATGTATTTTAAAATATTAAATATAAATTGTTTTTAAAACTATTATGAGACTAATTCATGAGACAAATCTAATGAGTTAATTACGTTATGATTTGACGATGTAATGATATAATAAATATAAATATCTTTGATTCTATAATTATTTTTATAATTAATTTACGTTTAATCCTTTAATTAATTAACGTTTAATCCTCACACCCCTAAATATCATATCTGATCGGTGCATTTATATTGAGATGGAGGAAGTACTCAATGCTGAACAAACCGAAATCACACAACCATAAGTACACATTTAACACCAAATAGGTTCAGTTAACGCATGCATCTGACAGAAAATTCAAGTTCAGTAAGAACAACATATTAAGCATCCAACCTCATTTCAATAAGATCTGATGCTAATTTGATCTAGGGCTACCAATACAAGACGAGAAACATGGGGGGCATTTGCAACCAGCAACTAATCCAGGGCTCACACTTGCGCAGCCTCCCTTTCACGGTTCCACTGCTCAATCCGAGCTCTCCTCTCCTCGCTACCATCCCTGACAGGACTTCTAGTCCTGGACCTGTGCCACCGCCTGCTGCCGTCGCTATCGTAGCTGCTGCGATGCCTCTCGCTGCTCCTCCGGCTACCTCCATGGTAGTAATTGTCGCGGTCCCTGGACCGTGATGAGCTCCTCCTGTCATGGTCCATCCGGTAACGGTACGGGCTCGGGCTGCGGCTCCGGTCATGGCTTCTCCGGGACCTATGCAGGTGCCCAAACAGCCTCTTCCTCAGGTGTCTGCCGATCTGCTTGACGTGCATGAAGTTGCAGTACCCACCACGGTTGCAGCTGTTCTCCTCAAATTGCCGGCAGGTGGCCTCCCGGAAGTCAGTCACCGGCGAGAACTCGACGATGATGGGGCGGCCGGAGTAGTACCGCCCCGTCAGCGCCTGCAGCGCCCTGGCAGCCTGGTCCTCCTCCCTGAATTGAACATACACGTTGCCGATCATGTGGTCGGCGAGGTTGTCACACACGTGGAGGTTCTCAATCTCGCCGTACTTGCTGAGCTCATCGAAGATGTCCTCGTAGAAGTCCTCGAAGTCGGCCTGGATCTTCTCGGGGTCGATGGGGTTGCCCTGCTCGTCAATTCCGGGGTGATCATGTCCGGGCGCAGGTACATGTTGGAGAGCAGCAGCGTCGGCGAGACCGACGGCTTGTTGTGCAGGCGGGAGCATCGGTCGCCGTGGCGGCACGCGCCGATCTTGAAGTAGAAGGGGCAGTTCACACGGTCCTTCTCCGTGCCAAAGATGGAAGCGAGGTGCTCGGCCATGGCAGCAGCGCCCCTGGATTCGCTTGGCCGCTGAAAAAGCTAGAGATTTCTCTGTAGTATCAACAGTACACAAAAGGGTCAGAAATTGCACACGCAACAAGCAGCTAGGGATTAGGATTAGCCAAGAACACGTCGATTATTTGGAGCCAATGGCAAGAATTTGATTTATTACGGCATCCGTTGCTACCGCAATTCCAAATCGAATTCGAATTCCTGTTCCGGTAGAAGAAACCTTCAAAATAGCATCACTTGTATTTCGTATTTGGATTAGTATAGCACAGTTGCAACAAACAACAATAACTGAATCGAAAGGGAAGCTAATCCATATCTTTTCTGCTTTGAGGTAAGATTGATTTGCGAGGGGATGAACACCCTAACTTCCAACCTGATAAGAATCGATCAGAGAATACACGCAAATGCATCATCAAATCAATCCATTTAGGAACCGATAGAGGAACAGGCAATCCAATCCGAACCAAATCTACGCTACAGGTAGAGCACCGCAAGGGACTACATGTAGACATCGCGAGGGGCAGGCACACGCTGTGACATGTGGAATCGCTGATGCAGGTAACGGAGACGGAGGAGGAGGAGGCTTACCGGAGATCTGCGCCGCCGTCGCCGGAGGGAAGCAGGAGGAGTACGGACGATTCGCTGGTGGTTTCCTGCTTCGAGTAGCGTCTGGAAGCGGATATAAAAGGCCTTCCAGGCACATCCGGCCGTCGGTTCACGTACGGACGGTCCAGATGGGCTTGACTGGCGACTACTAGAAGGTTCCAGTGATTGTCGGCTTTTGGTTAAGCCCATGGGCTGTCTGGTTGAGAGGTTCGGATAGAACCTTGGGCTTTAGCATATTTAGGCTATGTAGCCCATTAAACGCCTATTAAGCAAAGTCGGAAAAATAGAGTAGCAAAACCCACCCCAACCACCCATAAGTCACTTTGAAAGTTTGACATTTTATCGAATAAGTCATTTTATTACAAATATTCATCCCTATTTAGTTTTATTGTAAAAATAACCTCAGTGTACACATACTTAATCAAATCAGTCTGTTATCAACTTATCACTGATATAGAGCTACCATATGCTAAGCTAGTTGAAGTAATCTTGTCAAGTGCTTACATTAGATTTATTCTTTAACTTTTGATTTATTCTTTAACTTTTTGTGAGTATAGTAAAACTCAGTTCTCATAAGCATTTATATTTGTGAAATATCAAAAATAAAAAGCATCAAGACTGTACTCTAGAAACACTTAACTTTGGTAAAGACCATATTGACGACTCATAATTTGTGAAATCATGTTGATTCGGTTTTAAACACGTACTCATGAAGGTGGTTTTTTCAATAGAACTGAGTAGGTGGATAATCATTTACAACAAAACAAATTTATAAGATGGAATGTCAAACTTCAAGTGACTTATAGGGTATTATAATATACTACTTCTTTCATCTTAAAATATCTTTTTAAATATAATATCCTAAACCATACGATGTTGTATTGACTCTTAACACGTGAATGCTTGAGAGATTTGCTTAACTCTAATGCAAGTCCTTAACTTTGCTTTGGGTTTAGAGCCATCGGTTAGTTTGATCTTGTAATTAACAAAATGGGATAGAACACAATCACATAAGATAAGATAATGGGAGCCGATCGGCTAGCGAGCCGATACAAACTTACGTGACCCAGCGATATTGATCAAATTTGAATCGATGATTCTGATATAATCTTAAATAATCAAACAAGCAATAAAATTCATATTAGCATTAGCTAAAACTAAATAATATATAAATATCGATGAATCTATCTTTATTAAGGATAATGTTGATAGATCGGACCAAACCAAAATAATATAAGATTAGAACAAATAGATCTATCGATCAAATATACAAAATTTACATATGAGTTGATATAGCACTTAAAGATTACAATAAGATAACTCATCAGCTAAATCTCTGATGAAACATTAAACATAATATATCGATTTAAAAGAAGTTTACTCAATTAACCATAATCTAATAGATTGGATCAAACTGAGATCGTACAAAATTGGTAGCAATAAGTAAACCTATCAAGCCGATAGATTCTAAATAAAGTGATTGATATATCAAATCAAACTAAGATAGCAATGATCTAAGAAGGAATCGATATATTGGATAGACGATTGTAACAGCTAATTAGAATATCGGACTAAATCGAGAAAATCCTAATTAAGTCGATACAAACAAAGTTGATAGAACTTACTTTCTCACCTGAGATCGAAACCGATGCAACCCGCTCGAAAACTAAGAACTCGTCGAAAAAAAGGGTGGCGATGCGTCAAAAGTTGAATATTGATATGTCGATAAATTATACTCTTATATCTATACCCTTGATCTAACTAAGACCAGGGTTCACCTTTTCGTTAGCCCTTGCCGTGCCGCCCCTCGCCGGTAAGGCGGTTTTCGCGCGAAAACCGTGGAAGCCGTGAAAACCGCCCGGCGATGAACATTGACTGAATTTGAATTTGGATGATTTCATGCATACCGCGGATTTTGTCTGCTTCCACGCGGAAACCGTGAAGATAAGTGCGGTAAATAGTAAAACCGTCGCGAAAAATATGTAAATGATGTCCAAAAAATTAGGAAAAAATACTAAAATTAGTGAATACATATTTATAATGTTTACACTAAAATATTTGTGTGATAAAATTTATATTAATATGTATGATATTGACATAAGTATGGTTGTATAAAATACCGGGGAAAATACTTAATGTGATGTTATTTTACATTAACTATGTAAAATAGTGATAACTATGTATATTATTTACATTAATATATTTGATTGATAAAAATATTTTGTGCAAAGAGATATAATAAAATTGGTTTGGCCAACTTCATGAAATAATTAGATTATGAAACAAAAATGAAATATTCGTGTTAGCATATGTTACAAAGTTGCAAATAGGTCCCATAACAAGATTGGAAATAAACATGATAAGCACCCACATATTTCGCCATTAGTTGTTGCGTTTTCATGACCAAAGAGGTGAGCGCGCACATATTTTGCCCGAGTCCAGGCACATAAATAAAGATATGTCGGCATCAACAACTATTTTTGGCACAAATTTGAAGTACTCAATGAATTTGGCTAAGTATGAAATATGTTGAAAATTTCGACATGACCTTTGCTAATATTTGCCTATAGAACATATGTACAATGATTATACATTCCCACCAACATATCATAAAGCCACCACTTCATAATTCATATAGGACACGAACTATCACATAGTCACAATGCAATTAACATATAATGTAGAAAGAAGGAAGAGGATATCTTAATGGCTGTAGATGTGCACTCTATTGATTCCATTGTCTGCAAGCCAACGAATATTCTTCGGTGGACATTACCATTAGCCCATTAGTTCGGAGCAACTCCGCCTTGTACTCATTCCAAGTCTGTCTAGTCCAAGCAGCAGTGGTTTGCCGCTGGCTATAGAGTTGAGCGTACCACTGCGCTCTTGTCACTCGTACACCCAAGTGACAGAGGAGGGTCAACCGCACTCGGTTTAGGGTAGTCGTAAGTTGGATAACCACCGTCCGCACTAGATGAGTTGTAGTCAGTGCAACTTTCTAATTAGGACAATTTATTAAGAAAACGTATCTAAAACCACCAAGTCAATCCGATACACTTTCCAACCAACCATAATTCACGACGTACCTGCTTTAACTAACTGTTGACCCCAAAAATCACACTCTTGCCGATGTCCAAGTGTGCCAAGAATATGTTGGCGCGAAAACACACGATGGCCTAGGAGATCTGCTTAGCTCCAGTACAGGTCCTAAAATCATTGAAGCGCGGGCGTGCTAGTCAGTTTGATCCTGCCACTGACAAGATATGCAAAACAGCAGAGCATAAATTATATCGACCGATAGGCCGATAATCAAAACAGCCGATCTGTTGATAGCCGATTGTGTGATTCCAGCCAATGCTGATGTCCAGATAACTCATCGGCTGAAACCCCGATAAAACCCTTATTTGTAGCCACCAGGCAGGAGAGACTATGGTTCTAATCACGAGTTAGTAGGTCAAACTGAATTGATGCAGCACTAAGTATGAAAAGAAATGCAGCATCTAGACAATCAAGCCCTTGACTATTTTTCAAGGTGGTAGATGTCTAAACTAATCTAATCTAGTAAATAGTTTAACCGGTATCTAGTAAATAGAGACCCTAAGACGAGAGACAACCGATAGAGCTAAATTGAGATACTAGGACTAGATTAACAGAGACATATGATAAGACCAGCTAACCCTCCGGTGAAACATTAGCATGAACCTATCGGCTTAACAAAACTTAGATTATCGATAACAATCTAGTAGGTCAGACCTAACCGATGCAGCACGAGATTTATATGATAATCTAATACTCGATGAGCCAATAGATCTGTCTAATGTGATGGATATAGCAAATCTACCTAAAGCGACATTACGTTTATAGAAACATCGACTTGATCAGAATATCGAACCTAATCAACAAAGTCCTAACTAAGTCGATGTATCTATGAATGGTAATGAAACTAAAGATAGATACGATATACCTGGGCCGGCGGGACCTTGGACTTACCCCTTTGCCGGAGATCGAAACCGATGCAGCCCCGCGTTGGGTGCCAAGTTTTGCCGGATGATAAACAAAGTAGCCAAAAGTAAAAAGATGGCGAGTTGTATTGATCGTGAGGATTGATTTACATGGACCCTGGGCTTACATATTTATACTCGTAGGCTAACAGAAATCCTAACAGATTACAATTCAAAATTTGCTAAAGATAGAAGGAAACAAATGAAATCCTTACCGGTTACTAACATACTTTCCTAAAAATAAAATAGAAAGTTAACAAACTTATCCTAATTAATAGGTACAAGCCGTATCATTCTTGAACTCGGTGTCTTCTGGATAGGATTTTTTTAAATCGAATCTAACTAGAATCCAACTGCCGAAGATCTTGATCCTCCATCGGCTGACGCAGAACTCTCAGCCAATTCTGTTTTGAGACGATATGAATACTTAGCCGATGGAGACTCCACGGCTTACCAAATTTTGACGTTAACACTAACGGCTATACCAATTTTTACTGTTAATAGCTAACATCTAGTTCATAGTACGTCATAAGAAAGAAATGTTGTGACTTGTACTCGAAAAAATAAACATTGCAAGATAAACACATGTATCATAGGGGAAAAATACGAATATACCAATTTTTTAATAGTTTGTGTTTATATATTTGTATAAAAAGGAACAAAATGAGGATACGGGTACGCTAAGAAATCACGTTGCAGAGCCACGGGACCATCAACAAGAGCGTTCCCGCAGCACTGACGAGTGAAACCGCCACGGTCCCGCGAGCTGGAAGTGCAGCACCACGATGCTCCTGCGGCCCAGAAGCGCGATGGCCAACGAGATCAAGTGGCACCGACATGGTCCCACAGCTGTGAAGCGCGGCACCACTTCGGTCCCATAGGCCGTTCGCGTGCGGCGAGCAGCTCACCAAAGTGGAGAAATGCCGCACGTCGGGCCACATCTCGGTCTCGCGTGCTCGAGCTATACGGGATCGCCTTGGTTCCGCACAACTGAACTGCCACTACTGGAGAAAGCCACACTAGTCCCGGTTCGTAACCCTCAGTAGTCCCGGTGGTCAAACCGGGACTACGAATCCAGGACTAGAGATGGGCGATCTCTAGTCCCGGTTGAAGCTACCAACCGAGACTAAAGATGGCGGCGCCACGTGGCTGGCTCCGCCATCTTTAGTCCCGGTTGGTGGCTTCAAACGGGACTAAAGATTTTTTATTTTTTTAATTCCTCCTCCTGTTGTAAGCTTCTTTGTCTGTTTACACACACACATATATACATATATAGATTTACATATATATGTCTAAATACATAACACACATAACATACATATATATGCAAACAACATCGAAATCGAATACAATAAAAACAACAAAATTTAAACATGTATACAACAAATTGTGGCACCAACCGGGACTAAAGATAATTTCCCGCTATTTCTAATTCATCTTTAGTCCCGGTTGGTGGCACCAACTGAGACTAAAGATGAATTAGAAACAATGGGACTAAAGATAATTTCCCGTAATTTTCCAAATTTATTTGGTCCCACTAGGGTTAACAATTAAATAATCCATTAAATAGGGCCAAATTAAATTCATTAAATATAGGTTTAAAATAATAATATTAAAATTAAATCAAATATAGATAATCCTAAACATTAATGTGCTCTTCTAGATATTGTTCCTCTTTTGCCCCTCGGTTTTCTTCATTTTCACTTGTTGAGCAAGACATGAAAATTTTCACTTTTTATTTTTCTTTTTTATATTTTTTATGGACTTAGGAACACACGAGAGGTAACCACATAAAATTTGAGCATAAACAAGCAAAAGATGTGGCCTGTGAAAAATTCGGAAGACACACTCAAAATCGAAAAAGAGCTTCCGGGCTCGAAAAGGCAATCTTCTGAGGCTTTTTTGGGAAAAAAATTTTTCTGATTGATTTTCATATATGGAACGTCTCGATCGAAGTCCGTATGCGAAAGTTATGGCCGTTTTAAAAACCGACTCCGAGTTAGAGGACGAAACAGGAACAATGCGTGTAAAACTTGTTAAACACGCATAAACTAGACATGACGGCCAGAGTTTAAATGTTCTTATCAATATTGTACATCCCTCTGATTCGTATATTATCACCAAAATAATTTTACAAAAGATGTTATATATTGAGAATCAGTAGTTAATACCAATATGATGATATGTAATAACAAAATTAAAGCTTCCTTCTATCTTCAATCACCCACCTTCACATAACACCACACTCTTTGAAATTACAGATCCCCTTAAATTAATTTTTGACCATTTGAATCATGTAGCAAAATTTATATATTTTTATTAGGTCCAGTTAAAAAATAAGCACATTCACTTTTGTCCCGTTTGGTGTTATCAACCGGGACAAAAATAGCATCTCTACTCCCGGTTTGTGTTACCAATCGGGACTAAAGATGGTGTCGAGAGTGTCGAACACTGTCGGGCGCCGGACATCTTTAGTCCCGGTTGGTAGCATCAACGGGACTAAAGATAGCATCTCTAGTCCCGGTTGGTGTTACCAACCAGGACTAAAGGTGCTCGACACTCTAAGCTCGACAACATTTGAACCGGGACTAGAGGTGATATTTAGTCCCGGTTTTGACACGAATCGGGACTAATGTTTCTAGAAATCCGTAGACTTTTTAAACCGGGACTAGAGATCATCTCTAGTCCGGGTACAACTCAAACCAAAACTACGTAATTTTTGCCACTTCAACCAATGATGATTTCTCCAAGAGTGTGCGTGACCATGTCGTGGCACGGGACCGATCCGGCCAACGTGGTGCCACGCTCCTAGGGCGTGGGACGGAGGCGATGCCGCTCAGCCGCTGCACGAGACTGTTAGATCAAAGTATTTGATCTAATCTTAACTTACATAAAACTAACCAGATCATCTAGTCTAATTACATCTACTAATGCGGAAAAGATTAATAGTTCGGTGAATACCGGCAGCCGTGGCGTCCATGGTCGTCGGTGATCCCGCGACGAAGTTGATCGCTTGATCTACATTAGGAAAGTAGCGCAGACGTTCCTTGAGGGTGCGCTCGGGGTAGCGGCGTCCTTCGGGGCGCCACCTACACTGTCCCGGGCGTGGAACTCGAACTTCCGAGCCTTCCAGTGCGCTAATAGATCGGAGGGTGGAATTAGGGTTTGGAAAAAGAACATGGGATTTGTGATTTTCGCGTTAGGGTTTAACTCGGGGTTAATCCCTTCTTACAGGGTCGCACTATAGGCAAGGGGCCGAGCCCATAAGGCTAAGGATCGCTAATCGATCACGGCGAAATCGGACTCGGGATAAGATTCCTAGTCCGGTAAGATATGTATCCATATCTTCCTTATACGAGTTGGTTATCATTGACCGAAATCAAAACTTAACTGAAATAAAATATCCAACATTCTCCCCCTTGACCGAAGGTCAATAACTTAACTTAAACTAACGACTATTCGGTCACTGACTTAAAACTAAACTAAACTTAAGTTCCTCCTTAGTCAAACAGCAAGTACCAGACCAATGCGTCATCAGCAGCATAGCAGCATACTTGGGACAACATTACCCATAGTCTCACTGAGAAACCTTGTAAGAACTCTTACTCTTATTTGGAGAAATTAATGGCCCTAAACCGGACTTGATCCGGACTACTCACCGAGACCCATGCCTAGGACATGCTTCAGAAAAGATGAGGTGGTAGACCTTTTGTGAGCGGATCCGCAATATTCTCCTTAGTACTTAAATGCTTAATCTTGAGTGTATTGTCCTGGTTTCTTTCTTTTACGATACGATACTTAAGGTCTATATGTTTAGACGCACCACTTAGTTTATCGTTTCCGCAAAAGAAACGCAGATTGGTTATCGCAGTACATTGTGATAGGTCTCGAGATACTATCCACAATTCTTAACACCGGTATAAAACTCTTAAGCCACACTTTGCTGTCCGTGGCATGGTAACATGCCACAAACTCGCTTGCATCGTGGATGCAGCCGTTACACTTGCTTCTTGCTTCTCCACGATATCGCTCCCCCGCCAATGTGAAAATATAAGGAAGTAGACTTCTGTCATCTTCATCACCAAGCAAAGTCGGTGTCGGTGTAACATTCAATCTCAAGCTTATCGACCTTTTATATGTGAGCATGTAATGCTTGGTGCCTTGGTAATATCTTAATGCTTTCTTGACACCTACCCAGTGAACCCATCCTGGATTAGACTGAAATCTACTAAGTACTCTGGCTATAAATGCCAAGTCCGGACGCGTGCAGACTTGAGCATACATCAAGCTACCAACAGCTGATGCATATGGGACGTCCTCCATCTTACTTCTTTCTAAATCGTTCTTAGGGCACTGACTTCCATTTAACTTATCGCCCTTTTGTAACGGAACATGTTATGTGTTGCACTTATCAAGCTTATATCTCTTAAGCATTTTCTCAATATAAGCTTTCTGAGATAATCCTAGCACTCCTCGGGCTCTGTCTCGGTCTATCTCAATGCCAAGTACGTACGAGGCTTCACCGAGATCTTTCATGTCAAAATGAGATGAGAGGAAATTCTTAGTCTCATATAACATGTTCTTATCGTTGCAAGCTAAAGTATGTCATCCACATACGGTACTAGAATCATTAATTTTCCACCATTTGTCTTAATGTAGATGCACTTATCTCGCATCGTTCTCCATAAATCCGAATCTCTTAATGACTTCATCGAATTTACGGTTCCCTTTGTCGGATGCTTGCTTAAGTCCATAAATAGACTTCCTTAACCCGCATCCCATATGTTCCTTACCCTTAATGGCAAAACCTTGGTTGAGCCATGTAAATGGTCTCATCTAAATCACCATTCAGGAATGCAGTCTTAACATCCATCTGATGTAACTCTAAATCAAAATGAGCTACAAGAGCCATTACTATTCTAAAAGAATCTTTCGTAGACACAGGAGAGAAGGTCTCATTGTAGTCTATCCCTTCCTTCTGTGTAAACCCCTTAGTTACAAGCCTCGCTTTGAACCTTTCGATCTTCCCTTTGGAATCACATTTAGTCTTGTAGACCCATTTGCAGCCTACTGTTTTGACTCCATCGGGAATTTCTACTAAGTCCCAAACTTGATTTGAGCTCATAGACTTTAACTCATCTTCCATGGCTTCAATCCATTTAGTGGAATTCTCACTTCTCATTGCCTCTTTAAATGTGGCAGGATCACTTATCTTCCCAATATCATACATATCCTCACTTAGGTATGTTTCATATATATCAGGAAGAGCCCGTCTCCTTTCCCGAGTTGATCTCCTTGATGGCTGAGGATCGGGTTGAGGCTGCTCTAATGGCTCAGTTTGTGCCTGAACCTCTGGAGCTGGCTCTTGATTTGGCGCCTGCACCTCTGGAGATGGCTCAGTAGCTGCCACGGTGCTGCTAATGTGTGGAATCACCGGTGGTACAAACTGATATACCACCGCGGGCTCTGGAACTGCTGAATTTGGAAGTTCGACTCGCAGTTCTTCGAGACTTATATCCCTCTTTGGGAATTCTCCACTAATACCTGAGTCCTCTAAGAATACAACATGTCTGGTCTCTACAAACTTAGTGGAGCGACCAGGACAGTAGAATCGGTACCCTTTAGACTTATCAGGATATCCAATAAAGTGACAGCTTACTGTCTTAGATTCTAATTTCTTATAATGTGGATCGAATAACTTAGCTTCAGCGGGACAACCCCACACCTTTAGATAATTCAATGTCGGTTTCCTCCCATTCCACAACTCAAAAGGTGTCTTGGGAACTGACTTAGATGGAACCCGATTAAGTATGTGGGTAGCTGTCTTTAATGCTTCCATCCACAGCTCCACAGGCAAATTGGAATAGCTGAGCATGCTTCGTACCATGTCCATTAGCGTACGATTGCGACGTTCAGCCACTCCATTTTGCCGTGGTTCTCCGGCATGGAGTATTGCGCTCTAATGCCATTTTCTTCTAAGTACTTAGCGAATGGTCCCTTAATTTGACCATATTGACCAAGCTTCCCGTAGTATTCATCACCTCTATCGATCTTACAACCTTAATGGTGGTGTTGTGTTGTTTTTCAACTTCTTGCTTGTATATCTTAAAAATTTCTAGCGCATCGAACGCTTCGATGGGGTAGATGTGTCCATAACGGGAATAATCGTCGTAAATGTTATAAATGAATCATAACCATCTACCGTCGTCATCGAGAGTGGGCCACGATGTACGTGTGAATTAATTCTAAGACGCTCGTACTCCTAGTGGCTCCTTTCTTAATTGTCTTAGCGTATTTTCCCTTAATGCAGTCAATGCAGCGGTCTGAATCGGAGAAATCTAATTTGTCGATTATATCATCTTTAATGAGACGTTCCATTCTCCCCCTCGAAATGTGGCCTAAACGACAATGCCACGGCTTCGAAGATGTCTCATTAAAACGCTTACGCTTATGTGAAACACTATTGACATTCATCACGAATCATGAGAGAGCATATAAAGCTTGCCTTGCCCGATGGCAAGACCTATATTAATAGAATTGTACTTAATCTCACATTTATTGTTGCCAAAACCACAATAATATCCTGAATCATCTAAAGCTGAAACTGATATAAGGTTTCTCTTTAAACTAGGAGCATAAAGAACATCATCTAACTTAAGTTGGAAGCCACTTGGCAACTCTAACTCGAAGCTTCCAACGCCTTCGACTTCAACGGGATGTCCATTAGCCACTCTTAGGTTTCGCTCCCCCTTCTTATAGTTCGGATCGATCGGAATGCTGTAATGATTTAGAAATGTGCACAGTGGCACTGAGTCAATCCACCAAGTATCGGGGAAAATTCGCTAAGAATAACTCATCTATGAATGAAACAACATCACACTTACCATTTTCTTTCAGCCATTCCTTAAAGCCAGGGCAAGCCTTCTGAAGATGCTTGGGTGAATCGTAGAAGGAGCACAACATCTTGGCACCCTTAGTCTGGTGGCGCTTGAACTTGTTGTTGTTGTTCCTGGGACCAAATTTCTTGTTCCCATTTCTCTTGTTCTTCTTAGGGCCTTTCTTACTGCTACCTGATTCATGCTGATTCTTAGGAGTGCCTGAAATGTTGAGGTTGCCAACCATGTTCACAACATCCTTCATCTTCTCAGTTTTGAGCCTTTCTTCTTCTTCAACACAGTAGCTGATCAACTCACTGATGGACCAAACGGTCTTGTTGGTGTTGTAGTTGATCTTAAATGCAACATACTGTGGTGGCAATGATGTCATGATGAAATACACAAGGAAACCTTCAGAGATCTCCATCTGCATCTCCTTAAGTCTGTTGGCCATGTCACACATGTTGAGAATGTGCTCCCTTATGCCGTTGAGGCTATTATACTGAGAACCCACCAATTTCATGATGAGTGTACTGGCATAGGTTTTGGATGAGCTCTTAAAATTCTCCTCAATCTTGGCCAGGTACTCCTTGGCATTCAGATCCACCCCTTGAGCATTCTTAGTGGGGATGGCACCCTTGATGCCAGCACTGATAGTCTGCTCCATGACCATGAGAGCCATGCGGTCAGACCTGTCCCATTTCTGATTGGGAGCTGAACTCACTCCAGCAGCGGGTTCAGCAGGCTTATTTTCCCTCAGTGCGACGTCAAGGTCATTCCATGCGAGGCACGTGATGACCTTGCTCTTCCACTCATGGAAGTTCGCTCCATTGAGCGGCTCAATATTGTTCAGGTAGGAGGCCATAACATTGACATTAGTTGCTGACATTAGTTGCTGAAAAATAAATTAAACTAAATTAAAAGACTTAACTTAATAAGCATATACAATGAAATGCAAATTAGAGCATGATAATAACCCTACGGTGGTCTGATTAAAATCATACAATTAAATTTCAAATTGCATCACCGGTGGGGAAAACAATCGAAATTCGTCTTAATACTCATGATTAAACAACGGTGGTCAGAAGAATCACGAGTTTTCTCTAAATAAACTTCTCGGTGGTTCCATTTATTTAGAGGCATCTCAAGGTATAGTGGTGGATTTAAAATAATACAACACCAACAAAATAGTGAATAAATGTACTCAAGTCTTAAAAAATAAACTTACTAAAATACTGAAAATTACTCTAAAACTTATCTTAAATATGAGCGAAAATAATTAAACTTAATTTAAAACTGAGTTTAACAATTAAGATAAAACTAAACGAGCTTAAACTTAATAAAAAGTAAACTTAAAACTCAATAAAAGATTTTTTTAAATAAACTTAACGGTCAACGGCGACGGCGTGGGGCCGCCTGTGCCACGTGTCGGTCATGAGGCCATGCGGGCGCCGGCCTCGGCGCGCCATGCATCGCTGCAAAATCATTTTCCCGCGCACGCGTGCCGCCCGCCGCCTCGCCCGGCCGATCGGCGCGGGCCACGTGTGCCCGAGACGGCGAGCCTGCCGGCTCCGCGCGCTGCGTCGGCTCCGCGCACGCCCGTGCGCCGCCTGCGCCGCGCACGCCACGCGTCGGCCGTTTGCTAGGCTGCTGCGCCAGCCCATCTCCGCATGCGCCACACGGATCGGCTCTTGCTCACGCGCCAGCTGTCGCCTTACCATTGGGTCGCCACGCCGCTTGCTGGGCTCCCGGGCGCACGGGTGCGTTCCAACGCACCGCACCGCGCGGCTGCCTAACCACCGCATGCCACACGTCCCGGATCTGTCGACCGCTGCGCCGCACTGCTCGGCTTCCGCGTGCGCGTGCTCGCACAACGCGCCGTACCGCTTCGGCCGGCTACACTTAAACGCGCCAGCTGCTCACTCATGTGACCGCCGCGCCGCCCAGTGTCCATGTGCCACGCGTCAGCTGCGTAGCCGATCGCCGCGCAAAACGAATCGGTTCCCGCGCACGCTCGGTCGCATGAGCCGCCCGGTTTTCACGCGCCACGCGTCGGAATCGGAGCTGAATCGGCTCCCGTGCTGCGCTAACGTTTGCATCGCTTCGGCCGACCAACTTTCGCGCGGCAGTGTCACCGTGCCTGTTCACGTGTGTCATGCGTCGGCTCGACAGTGCGATCTCGGGCCGCCACAACGGCCCACTAATCGATGGCCGCGCTGATCTCAGCCATCCGAGCCGATCGAACGGCTGAGATTCGATCCAGCTTTGCTTATAAAAGGTGAAAAAACGGGTAAACCCTAACCCTAATCCCCATTTTCCCCAGCTCCGCCTCTCATCTCCCTTCTTCTTACTTAGCTTAGTGAGAGAGAAATATGGCGATACAGCTCTCAAGCCAAGCTCGGCTTATGGCGATACGGCGGTGAGAGAGCGGGGTTGTCGTGGATGCCTTCGCCGGTGCGCGCGTGCGCATCCCTTGCGGTGAGCACGCGGCCGTCGAGGGTGTCCACTTCGGCCCGCGAGACTCTCTCTCAATGGCGACGAATCTGAGCGGCGCACGCGCGAGTGCCGGCCAATCTAATGGCTGGATTAACTCGCGCGTGGCCGTGCCGACCGAATCGGTCGGCGGCAAACCCCAGGTTAGGGTTTCTAAATTTTGGGGAATCTCGGGTTTGTGACTTAGGGTTCGGGTTTTGCCTAATTTTGTGGTTTTGGATTTCTTTTCTTACTACTCTTAATTTCTTACTTAATCCGAGACCTAACTAATAGATCTAAAAGGGGAAGCTTAATCTAAGCTTAATAACTTAAATTAAAATGTGCGGATCTAGTAAACAATAACTTACTGAATAAAACTTGACTGAAACATTTACTAGATCTAGGCAAAAAAGGTTTGGGATTTCTTAGACCGAACTAAAGCAAATGTAATAGACTAGATCTAAGGCTCTGATACCAAATGTTAGATCAAAGTATTTGATCTAATCTTAACTTACATAAAACTAACCAGGATCATCTAGTCTAATTACATCTACTAATGCGGAAAAGATTAATAGTTCGGTGAATACCGGTGGCCGTGGCGTCCATGGTCGTCGGTGATCCCGCGATGAAGTTGATCGCTTGATCTGCGTTAGGAAAGTAGCGCAGACGTTCCTTGAGGGTGCGCTCGGGGTAGCGACGTCCTTCGGGACGCCACCTACACTGTCCCGGGCGTGGAACTCGAACTTCCGAGCCTTCCAGTGCGCTAATAGATCGGAGGGTGGAATTAGGGTTTGGAAAAAGAACACGGGATTCGTGATTTTCGCGTTAGGGTTTAACTCGGAGTTAATCCCTTCTTATAGGGTCGCACTGTAGGCAAGAGGCCGAGCTCATAAGGCTAAGGATCGCCAACTGATCACGGCGAAATCGGACTCGGGATAAGATTCCTAGTCCGATAAGATAGGTATCTATATCTTCCTTATACGAGTTGGTTATCATTGAGTGAGATGAAAACTTAACTTAAATAAAATATCCAATAGAGACCACCCCGGCCATTGGTCTCGTAGCTCTGCACCACATGTGGTAGCTATCCCATGATCTCCTCGTCTTGCAGAACGGATATATATTTTTGAAGTTTTTCTCCACACATTTATATAAACGTAAATTATTAAAAAAAATATATTCTCATTTTTCTTTTATCATAGATCCTTGCATTCCGGGGTCACCGGCACGAATACCCGGCACGTTTCTTCGGAGAGTCCACAATTCGAGACATGCTACGACTTGGAACGAGCAATATATATTTACAGCGAGAAAAACCACAGACCACGAGACTCGAGAGGCCAAG
Organism: Oryza australiensis; assembly: GCA_019925245.2. Taxonomy (NCBI): domain Eukaryota; kingdom Viridiplantae; phylum Streptophyta; class Magnoliopsida; order Poales; family Poaceae; genus Oryza; species Oryza australiensis. Next base: position 59,979 of record JAIFGZ020000479.1, read on the forward strand.
CCGAGGGAGAAGAGAAGCAAAGCCGGCCACGAAATCTCATCTTAGCCGTCGTCGGCCGCGCGCGCGAGGTCGTCGACTCGCCTCCCCCCGCCAGCCACCACGCCGCCGCGACGAGCTCCGCGTCTGTGTGTCTCGGAAACGAAGGCTATAAAACCCCGCGCGCGCTTTCATCATCTCTTCCATCTTCTTCATTGGCGGCGACGACGGCGGCGGTTTCCGGCGCATGCGTAAGGTACGCGTTCCGCATCTCCTCCCGTCGTCCTCCCTCCTCGGCCGCATGATCCAGAACCAGAAGATCTAGATTCCGACGTGCACAGTACTAGTTGCTGGCTGCTTGCTGTCTGCAATTCTGCATCTGCTTTTTTTTTAAAAAAATCGTCCTTCAGTCAGAGCCAGTACTCTCTCTGTCAGACTGTGCTCATTTAATCAGTCAGAGCCAGTAGATGATTGGTTGATGTAAGCTTCAGTTTTCTGAGTAAATGAGCTGCATGCACTTGGAATGAGTTGACTCCTCGGAAAGTTGTTTTGATCTTGCACGTTGCATTGACTCGGTGAAAATTAAGTTGTTGTTTTGATCTTGCACTTTGCATTGACTCGGTGGAAATTTGTTTTGATCTTGCGCTTTGCACTTGGTGGAAGAACCATTTGAAGTCTGAAACTCTGAAGCTAGCTCCTTTCACCTGCTCCTGTGTTTTTCTCCTCTGAAAGAATCTCACGCGCCTGCTCTTTTTTAAAGCTAATCTTGTGGTAATTTGCCGCATGAACTTCTTATTAGTTTATCCTCCATAGCTCTTAGTTTTTCTTCCTTTTGGTAAACTGCTAGTTTGCCGCCTTCTTTTTGTTTGGTTTCGTAGGTAGAATCATTGGAGTCATATTGATTTGCAAGGCTTTTGCGCTTCGCGAAAAAATTGAAGTCAAGGAAGTTAGTAAAACAGTTGTATAATTTGCACTCTATTACCATGGACATGCCACTTGGTGCAATAATGGTTCTTTCTCATCATTGTAGCAAAAAAAAGGATCGTTTTTTATTTCATAATTTTATCTTTTAGACGATCAAATGCATGCTCGAAATGAAACTATTTTTTTTTCGCCGGGCCCATGGAAGATTCGCCGACCAGATTCATTAGGATATTGGTAATGCTTATATTTCAATTTGATCTCAAGTCGAAATGATACATAAGAGCTACAATTAGCTGGGAAGCACTTAGCATGTTTGATGGTCACTTTTCATGACAGGGAACAGTGACTGATTGTTGAAAGTATAGCTACAACAATCATGAGCCTCCTGGGGCTCTTTATTACAGCATGTGTGCCGGTTCTGAACATGCTTCTGGTTACTGGTGTTGGATCATTCCTTGCAACTGATTTTGCTGGCATACTGAACAAAGATGCAAGGAAGTATCTAAACAATGTAAGTTGTGGTGATTGGGGTAAATTTAATTTCCGTAATTGTAGTAAAAAATGTTGTCTTGCTAATACAAGCCATACCTCTTCTCTGAATATATACCTTTTTGCCTGCAGATAGTATTTTATGTATTTAATCCATCACTTGTTGCAACCTATTTAGCGCAAACAATCACATTGGAAAGCTTGGCTAAATTGTAAGTCTCCCATGTTTCTCTGCCAAACTGTCATTTAACAACTGAAATTAACACGATTATTTTTTTTACCCACGATGCAGGTGGTTCATGCCTGTGAATATTCTTCTTGCTTGTACCTTTGGGTTAATCTTTGGTTGGATCGTAGTACATGTCACCAGAGCACCGGCTAGGCTAAGAGGCCTCATTCTGGGTTGCTGTTCTGCTGGTAAATAGGAGTGCCTCTGTTCTAGCAAATTGACAGTACATAACTATTAAATTCATGTCCTTATTATTATAGTAGTTAAAGAAAGTACAAAGGCTTCACATGGAGTACATATTTATTGAGTGGATGTTTGGGCCCATGTATGTCAGTGTGGAGAACTCTTTGCTTTATGAAGCGCTTTTCATGCTCATGCAAAGCTCCACTTATAGTCATAAGACTCTTATATTTCTTTTCTGTTGGTTATTCCTCTGGAGTTTATAGTATAAGTCAATATCAATCTGAGTATGCAACGCATCATGCAAGTGTCATTGTCAAAAACATTACCTCTTCATGGATAACCAAATGGAAAAGCTGAGAATCAATTGTATGTATACAGTAAGTCATTATCAGTACCCATCCAATGATCCAATCTCAAGGTGTCCCAGTATCCCAGTAGGCCATTATTGACACAATTTAAATCAGCCAATGTTATACAACAGACAAGGTTGTCTTTATATTTCATATGGCATAGATCAGGTAGTTTCATGTTGGACCATTGTACTAGCTATAATACTGATAACCAACCACCTCTGCTGGACTTGAACGTACATGTAACAAAAAGATCTTAGGACAAGATCATGATTGAACATGATGAGGATTTATAACATTATTTGTACAATATTTTCTGCCAACATTGAATGGGACACTTTAGAGGACTAACTGAACTTGGACAATTACACCTTACTAGAGTCGTAGTCAATTGATACTTGATAACATTGAATGGGACCCTTTAGAGGACTAACTGAACTTGAATAACACCTTTGAATACTACACCCCTCGTTTTGTTTCTTCCTGTGCCTAACTTTGCTCATTTCCATTGATTGGATGCAGGCAATTGGGGCAATATTTTTCTCATCATCATTCCTGCTCTTTGCAAAGAGAAAGGAAGCCCATTTGGAGCACCTGATGTTTGTCACACTTATGGATTAGCGTATTCTTCACTCTCGATGGCTGTAAGACTATCTCTGTTTTTGTATCTAATATATTCTGCAGATAGTCGATGCAACTGTCTTATGTTTGTGAGCTGTAATTGTGATTAACAACACCGGTGTCACAATTGTCAGTGATTTGCTGCAGCTTGGTGCTGTCTTTCTGTGGACTGTCGCGTATAACATTATGCGGGCCACTTCAAAAGTGGCTGAAGGTAATGCTCGAACAAATCATACAAAAGTCTCCAATTCAGGGAGCAGTACAGGAACAGCGTCAGAAGAAAATTTCTCAACCCCGAACAATAACACGAATCAATGCACACTCCCTTTGATATCCAATTCAAGTGTACCTTCAACCAAAATTAAGGTTTCTTAGTGCTGGAAATATTTTCTTTCTACAAATCGTACACTGTTTTAATGCACAATGTTGTTATGACGATTTATTGAATTATAAACTTCAATTTTTTATAGGTCACATTGTCGGAGAGAGCGAAACGTGTATCATCAATGTTCGGAGAAATTGACTTCAAGAAGATCTTTGCTCCTTCGACCATTGCTGTGGTATGCTGGTTACAGAAACTAGTATTTATGTAGAGTATTACAAACTTTAACATTATCGGCTAGACTTGTGGCAATCTACTAGCATTTTCATTTTGTAGATTATTGGGTTTATAATTGGAGGAACGCCTCTAATTAGAAATGCTATAATCGGAGAAAACGCCCCTCTTCGTGTCATTCATGAGTCAGCTGATCTAATAGGGTAATGCTTCCACATCATTATCATATTGTTTTCTGAACATTCTTCATGATGCTGCAAATCGTATTGATTATGCTGTTTTTTCTCTCTCTCTCTTTATTTTGTCCTTTTGGATCAACACCGATCTCTAACCATTTTTTTACGTGTCGTTTTCTGCACAGTGGAGGAGCAATTCCATCTGTCACACTGATAATGGGAGGGAACCTCCTCAATGGTAAGCATGCTAACAACCTGACAGAAACACCAGTGCTGTAAAATCATCACATTTGACTGACGAAAAGAACAATGCCAATCTGGTGATCTTAAATATTAACTCTTTCTTCCAGGATTACGAGGAGGAGCAAGCGTCCAGCCTTCCGTCATAGTGAGCGTAATCGTCGTCAGATACATTCTTCTCCCTTCGCTTGGCACCGTGCTCGTCAAATCGGCGGTTCGCCTCGGCCTCATCCACCCTGATCCCCTCTACCAGTTCATCCTCCTGCTGCAGTATGCCGTCCCACCTGCGATGAACATTGGTAAGAAAGAATGGAATATCTTGGATCTTGCCAACTGGAGTACTGAAAGAGTAAATTGCACTTTACACCGGGTAAAACGCACCTAGTTTCACTTTACATCAGGTCTGTTATATAATTTCAGTTTACACTAGGTTGCCTTCAAATAAGTTTCACTTAGCACTAGCATTAGGATATACATCATCAAACCTATAGAAATTTCATCAAATTTTATAAAATATGAATAAAACTTTGTGAAACGTGGTCTAAAACATAAAATTCATAAGTGCCACTCGTGATTCATAAGATTTTCCTTCGGTTATATAATGCAATCTAGTGCAAAACAGATTATTTCGATATACCCTGATATGAAAATATGTACTAACCCCAATGCAAAGTGAAACGAGATACATTCTATCCGGTATAAACTGCAATTTACTCGATCATGATTCTTCATGTCAACTGAACCAACTGGAGTACTGAATCTTCTCGGTGTTTTTTTTTTGTGTGTGTTTTGTCAGGGACCATCACGCAGCTGTTCGGCGTGGGGGAGAGCGAGTGCTCCGTCATCTTCGTGTGGGTGTACGCCCTCGCCTCCGTCGCGGTGACGGTGTGGTCGGCGCTCTTCATGTGGACGCTGTCGTGATCGGACGCCGCCGGCGTGAGGAGGGTTCAGGGGTTCAGAGAAGGCGAAACCGTACCATCCGTACGTTCCTCCGGAGATACAGGCTGGAGCAAGCAACCGGACAAGATGACGCCGGTGAGAGGTCGGCATCGCTCGAGAAGACGCAACATCTAGCTAGGCAATTCAGCCATATTCGTGTTCGTTCTCCCATTCCGCGGCCTCGTGTTGCTGCAAATAATGTTGTGATTCGTATAACACCCTGCATTTCTGTAGGTGTACTGCCGCCGCATTTTGGTTAAAGGCGTGTTCAGATTTTTGATATTTTAAATCATATCATTATTTGATAAAATTGATCATGATATTTAGTATTTTTTATCAAATATTAGTCATACCTAGAAAATTTAACAACATCATATTTAACTTATTTTATAATGTTACTAACTTACCAAAATTTTGGCAATGCCAAATTTTGAAAAGGTTAAAACTTTCAACAAGAAAGAAATAGAGGTACTGCAAATTGTTAAAAGTAGAAAGAAAGAAATTAACACTTAGGCCATGTGCGGAGCAGAAGATTTAGTGCATATACAATCTACAGACGAAAGGCCGTCTATAAACTATCATATAGTCAGGTAAAAAAAGACAGATCATATAACTCACAGACGGCGAGCCGTCTCTAAGCTATTTAATATTTTGCATGTAATTAAGATCAACTATAAATAAATTTCTGTATACCATTGTGCTGCTATTTGATAAAAAATTATCAAATATAAAATATTTCTTGAGAAACATACGATGTAATAAGATATAATAAATATATAATACATAATAGCACTGTCATAATTATCACGGCTAAATCAAATTATGGATAAATAGTTCAACTCATATTGTGCTCCAAGAAATTGCAACGAAACTCAACTAAAAAAATTGCAAGTCCAAAACCTCTTCTCCTTTAAGCATCACAAAAGTACATACAGGTAAGCTGTCCTCCCGTTCGTGGATCTTTGCCTCTGCAAAGAAAGAATGGATATTAGCTTTGGTCCTTTCACATTGCACATGTCTCAACTGTCAAGATGATTCTAAAATTTTGCCATCAACAAGTTTCTAATGCTGTATATGTATAAATACACAAAGAGATAAATAAGCTATTGTTGGCTCATACTGTTTTTGGCCAATTCTTGGTTCTTTTATTCGGCGATCATACTTATCAGTGGGGGATGCTTTACTGAACAGCAAATGGTTAAAGTGGATTCAAGGGTCGCTGTCCTTGCAAGCAATAGAAGAATTCTTGTGCCTTTGGGATGAACTAAACGGCATTGAGCTTGGTAACGCTGAGGACAAGGTGGATTGGTTGCCAGCAACAAACGGAATTTTCTCTGTGCAATCAACATACAACTGGTTCTTCAGAACAGCGGAAGATGTCTGCTATAGCGACCTGGTCTGGAAATTCCGTGCCCCAGCAAATATTAAGTTCTTCTCTTGGCTCATGCTAAGAGAAAGTTGCTTAATGGAAAACAATCTCGCCCGAAGAAATTGGACCCATGATGATGGCTGTGTCCTCTGTCAAGCCCCTGAAGAATCCTGCAAGCATCTATTCAAGGAATGCGGCTACGCGGAAGAGGTTTGGCTCAGGCTGAGATCATGGTTTGGGGCCTAGTTCCTGTTGCCTGCAGAAGGGGAGGGAGATTTTTCAGATTGGTGGCTTTTAGCCCGTCGATCGGTTCACAAAAGCAGCAGAAGAAACTTCGACGCGATGGTTCAGCTAGTTTGCTGGACGATTTGGAAAGAGAGAAACAACCGAATTTTCGAGAGCAGGGCCAAATCAGTTCTGCAGCTTACTGATGATTTAAATGAAGAGTTTGGCGTTTGGTTCGCTGCCGGGGTGTTCCAGAAAAGAGATTAGCTGTTTTGTCGGAATTCGTACAGGAGACAGAGTTCTCCTTCGCTTTGTTTTATTCTTTCCTAGTTATTTGTCAATAAACGGCAGGATTTGCTAGGTCTAGCCGAGGCTATGTTTTGTAGCCGAAAATTGAAATACTTTCTCCTTCAATCTTAAAAATTTGGACTGGTGCCTTCCCCGTTTCAGCCAAAAAAAGCTTGAAAAAGACGAAATGAAAAATTCAGAGCAACCATTCACGAAACCACTAAATTTCCAGTGCTCACTGAAATTGCTATTGAAATTGCAAAAACAAAATTGCTAAAAGCATGGAATTCCCCACTGACAGCAAGTCCTTGTCCATTGATAACAGACCATCAAAATATTGTAAGCCTTCAAAAACTGAGCTAAAAAATTGAACTGAATCTAACTGAACAATTGAAGCTCAGCTGCTAGGTGAACAGGTAGCTACTGTCAAGCTGCTACTAATTGTGCTACTAATTGTTTTGCAAGTAGCTACTGAATTGCAGTGTATATATTGCTAGGTCAACAGGTAGCTAATGTCAAGCTGCTACTAATTATTTTGCAAGTAGCTACTGAATTACAGTGTATATATTGTAGTCCTAAAACTTGACCTTGGTCATGAGACAACAAGCAGTGAATTATCTAGTTGAAGCACATGAGCAGTTTCATGCAAAACTGATATCCAACAGCACATAAGCAGTTTTTACTCGGTTCACTAAACAGGTAACAAACTAATATGACCCAATACATAAAAAATGTCCAGCAATGTTAAGGTATGCAACTTTCGCCTTCTTCATGCCTTACACACTTCCCCTTTAGTGCCGCAGACGCCGCCACCATTGGAGGACAACCCGCAACGTTTGGAGCTTCTCCTAAACAAGGTGTTTGAAGAGGTGCCGGCTACGGGAGGAGGGATTGAAACCTGGTCCGCACCACCGGCCCGGACAGAAGCAACGACGGTTTGGGATCCCATTCCGGCCAAGCGGGTCTTCGGCCGCATCACCTCAGCTCTATGGCCATCCACGCCACCGGCCGAAGCAATTACCGAAGTCATCACATGCCAGCAGGTGGAAGAGGCGTTGCGCGCTCTGTCGGTGGTGAGCGAGGCTAGAAACACTCTGCCGGCGTCGCCCGCTTGCCAAATCCCTTCTGGGAGCGGACGCCGTTGCGCCAATACCTCACGTCTGCGAGCTACTAATCCAGGAGGAGGCCGCGGCTGACGGGATTGAGCCAACGCCTCAGGTGGAGGGGGATGAGGGCAGCCTTGTGTTGCCCCCACCGGGCGCGGCGCAACCAAGTCACGAAGAACAGGGCAGCAGCCCAGTGGCGCTTGATAGCCGGATCGCGGCGCTGTTCACGACGCCGCCACGGCCGATTCTGCCATAGCCGCCATGCCAACTATATGTGGCGGCCCCAATACCACCTCAGCGGCTGGTCAAAGTTGTTAGGGGAGGAAGGATGAAGCGAGCACATCCAATTCGGCGTAGCGCGCGCATAGCGAAGCAGAGCTTAGGGCCGACGATGCAACGGTGTCAGCGGGAAGACGATGACACCTCCTCGGTTGAGCAAGTCTTGCAGCAATATGTCAACATGTTCAGTGGTCCACTGCTGCCGCAAACCATTGCCGCCCTGACGATGGTCTTTGGCCTCGACGATGATGAAGAACAGACGACCGACGCCGCATTGCTATCCCTGGTCGGCGAAGGGGTGGCCGAAGTGAAAGAGGAGGTGGGAAATTGGTTCGCTTGATGTTCTCGATCTATGGTGAGGTTGATGTGGGAATACGCCCCCCACCAAATGTATCTTGCCTTTTGTTCGATTTGCTGGAGCTGGAGTGGAACGACCCTCCCTCGCATGGCTCTCGGCCAAAGTAGGGGAGTTCACGGTGACCTGCGCGTCGCCACCCCTTTACCCGCAGCACTCATTTGCTTAAGATGTTGTAATCGTGCGCTACAAGACGCTCCTCCCCTTAATCTATCTTCGCCAAAGTTTGCTTCATCCCTTGATGTTGTTTCCGTTTGCTCGCTGCAAGATGTTTTGGGGATGATGGCAACGGGAGCTGGCGGCATCTTCTTTTCTGCGATGTCATTGCAAGCGCGGCATCTGCTCAGGCCGCCTCAGGGTATAGGAGAAATGAGACCGGCGAGGTGGCACTGCACTCTCGCAACGCTAACGCTAACGCGATGTCCGGACAAAGCGCGAGCATGGCGGACGGATGAAATCTTCTTCTTTCCGATGGAGCCGCGTCGAACACCTCGGAGCCCTGCTACAGTGCCGAGGTTGTGGACTGGAGTAAACAACTTTTGTTTGCCTCCCACCCTTCTGAAAGAATCCCGTAGACCGGTGGACCGGCTTTGCTTTATGGGCTTTATGGGTTTTATGGGCCGAAGGAGGCTTCTCTCCACGTGGGCTTCCTGGCCTCCTCCTCGGACTCCTTGGCCCAATGGTCCACGCGCCGCCAATAACAGAATGAGGGGCCATTTTACGGCAGAGGGCCGTAGCAGTGGGCTTTTACAGGTTGGACTGCCACAGTTTAGCCATTGCCTTTCTTCTATAACCCAAGGGGATTTTTTCCCTCGCGAGATGTCCATAGTTCCATCACGGAGGACCTAAACTTTATATCTTGGAATGTAAGGGGTTTAAACTCATCGACAAAATGTAATGTCATACATGAATTAATAAGGATACAAAATGCAACCTAGTATGTCTTCAAGAAACAAAGCTTCAGTCCCTGATGTTAACGTCAGAATTTGGTAAGTCTCGGAGTCCCCATCGGCTAAGTGTTCATATCGGTTCAAAGCTAGTATCGGCTTAGAGTTCTGCATCAGCCGATGAGGATTTTCTATTGTCAACATTCTCAGCAGTCGGATTCTTGTTAGATTCAGTTTAAGAAAATCTTATCCAGAAGAGACCGAGTTCAGGAAGGATGTGGCTTGTATCTATTAATTAGGAAGAGTTTGTTAGCTTTCTATTTTATCTTTAGGAAAGCGTGTTAGTATCCAATAAGGATTTGGTTTGTTTCCTTTTATCTGTAGAAAAGTTTGATTTGTAATTTGTTAGGATCTCTGTCAGCCTATGGGTATAAACATGTAAGCCCGAGGTTCATGTAAGACATCAATCTCTCGATCAATACAATTCGGCGCATCGCCACCTTTTGTCTTTTTGACTTTATTTATCATCAGGTGAAACTTGGCACCCGACATGGGGCTGCATCGGCTTCGATCTCCGGTGAAGGGGTGAGTCAAAGGTCCCGCCGGCCCTGGTACATCATCTCTATCTTTAGTTCCATTATGATACATCGGCTTAATTAGGACTTTCTCAGTTAGGTCCGATATTCTGACCAAGTTGATGTTTCTTTAAACATATGTCGCTTTAGATAGATTTGTTATATCCATCACATTAGACAAATCTATCGGCTCATTGAATATTAGATTATCATATACAATCTCGTGTTGCATCGGTTAGGTCCGACCTACTAGATTGTTGTTGATAATCTAAGTCTCGTTAAACTGATAGGTTCATGTTAATGTTTCATCGGAAGGTTAGCCGGTCTTATCTGATGTGTTAAATTTTTCCTTGATAGTTTTGCTGTCTTGGCTAAATTTAACACATGACCACTTTGATCGGTGTCATATCGGCTGATCTAAATCTATCAAGCAGTCATCAACCTTATGCTGCATCGGTTAGGTCCGACTTATGAGGTTGTGGTTGTAAATTAGATTTATTTTAGTCAGTAGGCATCAATCATCGTTTCATCAGAGTTTCAGTCGATGAGTTATCTGAACATTGCATCGGCTTACAAGGTTCATATATAAGTTGGATTTAGCCGATTGCAACAAAGGTTTCATTGACTACTTAATCATTTGGATTTGATGACATCGGATCTCCAGTGGATTGTCAGAATCTACATCGGACACATAGCCGATTATTCAAAACCCTAACTGCATTGGCTGACATCGGCATCGGCTGGAATCACGCTATCGGCTTATCAGCCGATCGGCTATCAACAGATTGGCTGTTTTGATTATCGGCCTAAAGCCGATATGATTTTGCTGTTTTGTATATCTTGTCAGTGGTAGGATCAAACTGACTGACACGCCCATGCTTCAATGATTTTAGGACCTGCACCAAAGCTAAGCAGATCTCCCAGGCCAGCGTGTGATTTGACACCACCACATCTTTGGCACCGCACCAGTGGTACGGATTTGGTGTCAACACCTGGATGACAGCTTGGCAATTTTCCTGGGAAGCTACAAACTTGACAAGTTCGCTTATAAGCCGTCAAGGGGTACGAGAGGGGGTTTAGCCCTACTTTGGAACAATGCAGCCTTCTAGGTCCAAGACATTACAATAGGTCATTTCTCAATTACGGCGCAGGTCACGGGCTTGCTCTCAGGAACCACTTTCCAGCTCACTGGAGTCTACGGGCCCACAAAGCACTGCCTTAAGAGAACCTTCCTTCAGCATATCAGATCTCTAAGGCCAGAACCTGGAGTGGGTTGGCTGATGCTAGGCGATTTCAACATGATCTACCGTGCACAGGACAAGAACAACGGTAACATAAACTTGCCAAACATGAGACGCTTCCGCTCGACCATCCAGAGATGCGAGCTTCAAGAAATCCCACTGCAGAACAGGATATTCACCTGGAGTAATGAGCGTCGAAGGGCCACCTTGGTCAAACTGGATCGATGTTTCTACAATGAAGTTTGGGATTTGACCTTTCCCAATTATGCCCTTCATGCCCTACCAACAGGCCCCTCTGACCACTGCCCACTACTCCTCTCAGAACCAGGGGGTCCATGTTGGTCAAGAGTTTTTAAATTTGAGAAATTTTGGGCAAAGCTACCGGGTTTCAAGGAAAAAGTTCAGGAAGCCTGGAACGAACTGTCCACTCACACTGAACCTCTTCACCGGTTAAATCACAAGCTACAGCGTACGACAATCAGGCTTAGGGAATGGGCGAGGGACTTCTATGCATAAGCCAAAATCAAATTCTTTATGGCACTGGATGTCATACAGAGATTAGAAATTTTCCAAGAGCAACGCTCCCTTACGGTTCAAGAAATTAGGCTCAGAGGAGCCCTAAAGAGAAAGGTGATTGCACTAGCCTCGATGGAGAGGGCGCGAAAGAGATAAGCTTCTAGAATAACTAACATAAGGAGGGGGAAGCCAACACTAGGTATTTTCACCTAAAAGTTAATGGGCGAAGGAGAAAGAACTCGATACAAAGACTGAGAAACAGTAGTGGCTGGGCAATCACGCACCATGAAAAGGAAACGCTAATCCACAATCACTTCGCTGCTATGATGGGACGCCTAGGTCCACGACATTTAGACCTAAATTGGGAGGCAATAAATTTTCAGTCAGCCGACCTACATAGCTTGGCTGAACCATTTACAGAGGCAGAAATCCTTAGGGCAATAAAGGAGATGCCAGGAGACAAAGCGCCCGGACCGGATGATTTCACTGGTCTTTTCTTCAAGGTATGCTGGAACATCATCAAGGACGACATTCTCAGGGTCTTTGACTCTTTTCATAATCTCCGAAGCGTGCATCTAAACCTGCTCAATTCGGCCAACATTGTGCTGATTCCAAAAAAGGAAGGGGCAGAGAGGGCGTCAGACTTCAGGCCAATCAGCTTGATTCACAGCATTGCGAAGCTCTTAACCAAGGTGCTTGTGATGCGCCTAAGACCTTTCATGCCCAGGCTAATCTCCATAAATCAAAGTGCTTTTATTCAAGGCAGAAGCATCCACGACAATTTCCTTTTTGTCAGAAACATGGCTAGACGGTACCACCGCTTAAGAAAGCCGATGTTATCGTTCAAGCTGGACATCATGAAGGCCTTTGACTCAGTGCGATGGGACTACCTCCTGGAGCTTCTTCAAAGAAGGGGCTTCCCCTCGAAATGGCTTGATTGGATGGCGGCTATTTTCTACACCGCTGACTCTCAAGTTCTGCTAAATGGTCCTCCAGGAGCAAGAATCAAGCATGGGAGAGGACTTCGACATGGGGACCCGTTATCCCCGCTGCTCTTTATACTTGCCATTTACCCTCTAAATCCTCTCAAAAGCAATAGAATTAGGTGCAATCTCAAAGCTAAAGGGTCGAACACCTCACCTGCGAATCTCCATGTATGCGAATGACGCAGTTATCTTCATCAATCCAAAAAGAAGCGATGTGACGGCGTTTACAAGCATCCTACAATGCTTCGGTGAGGTCACGGGTCTTGTCACTAATTTGCATGTCCCAAGTGGCGGCTATCAGATGCAATGGAGTGCAGTTGGATGAAACTCTAGAGGGCATACCAGCGATGAGGGCAAACTTTCCCTTAAAATATTTAGGCCTACCTTTGATCTTGGGGAGGATGCGAAAGTCAGATTTGCAGCCGATCTTTGACAAGATTTCAGGCAAGTTATCAACATGGGCAGGAAAACATATGGGGGCAGCAGGTAGAACGATGCTTGTTAAGTCAAGGCTGACGGTTGATGATAACTCTAAAAGTTACAAAGGAATCGCTTGAACAAATTGACAAACAACGTCGGCGGTTCCTGTGGGCGGGAACTGGAGACATTACTAGGGGAAAAATGCAAAGTTAACTGGCAAAGAACTTGCCTCCCTACCAGCAAGGGGGGAGGGCTGAGAGTCCTCAACTTAGAGAAATTCACAAGAGCCTTGCGAATGAGATCGCTGTGGTAGGAATGGAAGGACCCCGCCAAGCCATGGATAGGCCTAGAAACACCTTACGATGGGGTGGACAAGAGCCTATTTGCAGCAACAACAAGAATAGAGATTAGCAATGGGAGCAGAGTGAGCTTCTGGGACTCCACATGGCTAGAGGAAGGGCGAAGGCCTAAGGAAGCCATGCCTCTAGTGTTCGCTATATCCAAAAACAGGAAAAAAAGCCTCAGACAAGGAAAAGAAATGATGCCTGGGTACAAGACCTCGACCTACAAGCAAACAGTCAGGTAACAGTAAGTTTGGTTAGCCAATTGGTCGCCCTCTAGGAAGCAGTGCGTGGAGTTCAACTACAAACTGACGAGGCGGATCAGATAACCTGGAAGTTCATAGCCCATGGGAATTACACAGCATCTTCGACATACCAGGCGCAATGTTGCGGAGCAACAAATGCAATATATGATAGCCTAATTTGGAAGACATGGGTTCCAGGAAAATGCAAATTTCATGCATGGCTTGTCATTCAGAACAGAGTTTGGACGTCGGATAGACTTGCGGCTAGAGGATGGGACAACAATGGCCTTTGCCCTCTATGCCGACAGGAACCAGAGACAGCCCTTCATCTGGTGGCGGAGTGCAAATTTACCAAGCGAGTATGGCTCCTAGTAGCGGAATGGCTGAGTTATACACAAATAAGGTTGAGCCAATGGGTCGAGGCAACAACGGTACAACATTGGTGGGAAAGCGTTGCCAACACAGCTGGCGTGCCCAAAAAAGGCTTCAGATCTATGATCCTACTAGTTGTCTTGAAAATTTGGAAAGAAAGAAACAGGAGAATTTTCGAGCATGTCGATGCATAGGTGACCTCTATCCTGGGCACAATCAAAGAGGAGGCCAAACTCTGGACACTAGCAGGGGTGAAATGGCTAAGAGACTTCATGCCGCCCTGACTCTTTCTTCTCAAAAGGCCCCTTTGTAGTTTCCGCCTTGTAAAGTCATTTTCTTTTTGCCCTCAGACTGTATTTTTTCCATCTCTATCTAATGAAAAAGGCATAATCGTGCCAGTTTTTCCTTTCAAAAAAATGTCCAGCACTATATACGGATGCACAATTCTTTGCAGATCACTATGTGGCTACTTGATCGATGCACAAAGCACAAATTAGTAATGGTCTACAACACTAAATGCACAATGGAGTTGCTTAGTTCAACAATCTAGCCGCAACTTAATTGTATACGAAAACAAGTTTGAAAGGCATGCCAATCCATCATCACGAACAGAGTTCATATTGCATAGTCAACAGAGTTTAGATTGCATAGTCAACAGAGTTCCTACTCATACAAAATTAATTTGACAAACTTACCATGGATTTGCGGATTGATTTTCATGTGGGGAATGACTTGGGCAGTTGCTTTCTCTAGATCCAGGCCACAAACCTACTGCTGAGGCCGTTGAAGAAGTAGCTCCCGTCGGTGAAGCGCCACCAGATCCACCCGCGCCCATCTGTGCCGGCAGAGGTACCGCGTGACTAGAACTCGCCTCCTCCAATGCAGTCACAGCTTCCTCGACGAACTTCCTCCCCCTTTACACGCATTTGCCGACACTCTACTGGCTCGCGCAGTGCCGCCGCCTCCTCCCCTCGCCGCCCCACTTCCTCGCCTGGCGCTACCGTCGGCGGATCCTCTGTCGCCATCTATCGATTCCTCCGCTTCACCACGCTGCTGCTCGGCGCCCTTTGGGCCTACCAGAACCCCGAGCTCGGCAACCTCGTCGCCACCGTCCCGGGCTTCCTTTGGCGTGGAGGAAGGGGATACCTTTGGCGCGCAAAATCCATCACCTGCGCACTTGCATCGGAGGCGAGGAGAGCGCGCACATGCGGGATCCAAGGCGAGGAGACGCGGGTCATCGACGAGGCGTACAATGGGAGCTGCGGCGTCTCCTCTGCCTAGGAGCACGGGCCACGCCCCATCGTCTCGCGAAGCGACAGGCAGCCGTCTGCGAGCTGGACGGAGGGGGTTTTCACAAAAGGATCGGCTTACATACAGAGAAAAACAACGTGTTGTACATGGCCTAATAGATATAGCTGGCGCTATTCATAACAACTCATGAAAAGTTACACAACATTATTATTTTTATGAGTGCTTTGGCTCTGTTCAAAAGAGCGTTGGTTTTGCACTGTAAATATTGCTAATATAACACCAGCAATTCTGGCTTTAGGGGTGGGAAAAAACCCATAAATCATAGACCGAACCGAACCGATCGAACCAAAGTGACGATTTTTGTGGTCTTCGGTTGGCAGCCCGTTTTTTCTGTCTGGGGTTGTCGGTTTGTTAGTTGGTTTCTATCTTTCATGTACTGATCACCTCGAAAAAACCGAAGCTCCTAGAGCGGAGGGAGAGGAATTGCATCTTCATTGTAATGCCTCGTCCTCTGGCACACGGGCCCTGTATGGGAATTCATGGGATATGATAGAATGCTTTCCTTTGCATCATAGCATGTGGGCCCATGCATGCAGTTGGTTGAGCTTGGCTCAAAATCAATGCCTAAGAACACGGTAAAACTGATCCTCGAAAAAGTCAAACCGATTTTTCTCGTTTTTAAATATTTTCTTCAACTTAAACACGCTGTTTTATGGAAACCGAAATTTTATAAAATCAAGAAAACCGAATGCCCATCCCTAACTGGCTTGGTTTAAAAATAAAATAAAAATGTATTTGGGCCAGGCCGGAAAGTCCCGGGATGCAGCCAGAAACGGGTGATCAGCTAATAGTAAAGTGAGCAGAAATGGGCTACAACTACCTGTCTGAATGGGCTACACAAGTGCAGGTCTGCAGTGCAGCTTCCTCTGACGAATTCCGAGCGGATTTGGGTGGCGCTACTGCTACATCGCGCGCTGCTATGCTACAACTACAAGACCAACACATTTCCCTTTCTCACATCTGAAAAAAACGAACGAATAAACCCATCAGGCCATCAGCCTATTTCCTTCTTTTTCTTCCTTTTTATCTTTTTGTGAGAGATCAATCTGTTCCTTTTCCAGGCATGTTCGTTTTAAGGTGAAATGAGGACGGTGGCTAACAGATGATCGATCTGTTTATAATATATAGAGTAAATTTTATAAACTATAGATCATATTATCTTAAAACTACATATTTTATAACATCTGTACCACTAGCGTAATGTTAAGAGTTACAAATGTTATATGTTTTGTACTTAATATTACGCAAAACATATACTTTGTGATAATTCTATTTCTAAATCTATAGTTTAGTAGTTTAGTGATCTTTTGTCTTAAATACGTAGTTCTTTCATAAATTTAGTTTTAAATCTAGAGTTTTATAAAAATATATATAGTTCTGTAAAATTTACTCTCTATATATATTATATTCTAAGCTTCCATTTTTATATATATGAGATGGTTATTTCAATGAACTAATTAACGTCATGGAATATATAAGTGGGAGGAGGGAGTAAATTATAAACCTGTTTCATTTCACACCAAACAAGATGTGGCAAACTATATTGTCACCTTCATGACTACACATCAATAGTTTCCTAAAGCGACATTAACTCCAATTGACAATTGCACATTGCTGCTATTGGAGAAATGAAAATTAAGGTATCTTTTTATTGTCACATTAAAGTTTATTGTTAGGTAAAAACAGAAACCTGACAGACTTGCAGAGCAGGAGGATAGAGCCTGCTCCGGCTGAGGCCATGGGACACCCATGCCCTTGTCACACTCTTACATTAAAAAAATATAGAAACCTATAAGATTTATATTTATAAGGTGTAACGGGGTCTGCTCCAACCGAGGTCATGGGACAACCATACCCTTGTTGGTTACACACTTTTTATGTTAAAAAAAGTGTGAAAACCTACTATAAGTGTAACCCGGGGCCCAGGGACACCCATGTCCTTTGGTTACACACTCTTATGTCGAGAAGAGTATGAAAACCTACAAGATTTAAATTTTCAAGGTAGGTTGATCGTGCCCCGGGAACGGAACACAGCCTGGCTACACAATGGTTTGGGGGATTGACATTACCACATGATAGGAACAAATCATACAATAACTCTGATAGAGAGCCCGTTGGAATTGTCTACTTGGGGCACTTCACAAAGATCTCTACCTAAAATTATAATCTTAAGGCGAAGGTTGTGTGCGTCACCGATGGTCTAAGCAGGAAGGTGGGCCTAGCGACCTGATCGAGGGCAACATCATCATGCCAATTGCATTGTAGCGTACAGAAGATTACAAATCGAGATTACAGCTCGGTCGCGTGTAACTAGGTGTGGCAAAAATTGAAGCTGCCGGCGACGCTGCATCACCTAAAGCAATAGGGACGGAGCAACGTGTTGCACGCTGGCTAGTGATCTACGACTTTACCGTCAAGCAAACAGAAATCAGTGGTGGTTCTATTGTGACTTGGCTTGGGTCCCGTAAGCTTAGGTTCGAACAGGTGGCAAGAGGAGCAAGACACGGCTGTCCCAGGGCCTCCTGGCAGAGTGCCCGGGGCACGGTAAAAACAAGGCCGTCACGGTAATTCCACCATTAAATTAAGGATGTCAGAGGGAACAATAACAAATAGCATAAACATTGCATAAGTGATAATAACACTGTAAACCCCTATTTAGGCTATAAAGGGAAGGGGTGATGCCACTTAGAGATGGGATCTGGTCAGATCTTTGAAAACCCTAGAAAGAAGAACCTCATGATTGACTCATTTTGTAAGCTTGCATTATACACTCTTGCATCTCGATAGTTTCAAACACATAAGTAGGGTATTATGCTTCCGAGCGGTCTGAACCTATATACGTGTTGTTATATACGTGTTGTGTTCATATTTGTTTTACATACTTTCGCATATCACACACACCAAAAGCTTGATCCCTACTCGTCCTCTGACTAAACCTTCAAAAGAAAGTCTTCTCTTTTATATTGTGGGAGTATAGTTGTCTGACAACTGCCTTGATGAAGGGTGAAGATGAAAAGCCGCCTATAAAAATGCTTTGGGATGTGATATTTTGATTAAAAAAGTAAATGTTAAGATGACATATAATCTGAAGCGGACGAGTAGTTCAGAACGAATGATCTAAGCAATGTATTTCGTATAAACATTTCGTTTTAGAAATTGTACTTTTGGCAGTGTAATACGAATAAACGAATAGATGAGGGACGAACATTCAGAATTTCCAGAGTTTCAGACAAATCCTCAATTAACACCTAGCAGTAACATATAGAGGCGAGCACTCGCATATCGATCGTCACATACTCACGTGGCTCTGAGCCTCTGAAGCGTGAAACAATTACTGGATTTTTTAATTTTTTACATTTTGATCCTTTTTAAAACTTATTTTGTAAATATATATCTAGAAAAATTTATTCTAGGACTTTTTTCTCCATGTCAGGATCATTGATGCTGACACCTTAGCCCTCGTAATAGCTAAATCACTGATTTGAAGAGTTAAAATATAAATATTTTTTACAAATAGACTCTCAATGTTAAACATCAAGGACCTATTTGTAATTAAAAATATTTATGTTTTATTTTTTAAAAAAGTTTAGATCCTTGACGCTAGTATCTTTGGTATCGACCCCTTTATATCTTGGCGGGAGGAGGGGGTTGAGGGTGTCGGTGCCAATGTCGTTGGTATCGAGATGTTATATGTTAGTGCTAGTGTCATTGTATCTGAGAAAAGAGTTCATTCCTAGAATAAATTTTTTAGAGATTTTGTGAAATATGTTTTTTAAAAACTTTTACTGTGTTTGCATTTAAAAATGTAAACACCCAACGCTTCACAATGAAATGTATCACTTAAATATTTAAGTATTGTTACAGGTATTTAGGTAGGAAGGATAAAAAGATATTTTAGGAGATAAAAAGGGCATAATTATCTTCAATAATACACAGGTACCACGTTGGTACTTCATCTTCTATAATCCTTCGCCTATGCTATTTGCGTGTTTTTTGAGATTTATATTTTGTATCTAAGAACATGGTCCAACGCTATCTGGGAGGCTTCAATGAGTTGAACCCAACTGAGAAGGAACAACACTGAGCCTAACATTGTTCGTCTTTTTCCTCTCATCCAAGCATGCGCAAATAGGAAGGAGGAGGCTAAGGGCATCAGGATTCTGGTGGTTGCATGAAGACGGCGATGACGGTAGGATGTGCCCTGTGGCACGGTGCACCCACAGGGTTTGACTCCAGAGAAGAAAGAATGACGGGTAGCGAGTTTTAGTTGGTATCTCCACACATCCTAGCCGATTTTCTCGTACTTGTTGATGGAAGTGGTGCAGGAGTGGTTGGCGGTGACGGAGTTTGATGGCAGGATGGAGGCATGGCTATGGACAAGAACGAAGAGAATGGGAAGAACAAAAGAGACGTTGATCTTTGCTTTTTTTTCTCTCATACAGATCAATTCAATCCACTAAATCTTCGAAAGATTTACTTTGTTTCTATCAAATGAAACAACCCACTAAATCTTTAAAAGATTTATTTGTTTTCTACCAAACGATACTGATCACATAAAGCTATTCTCGATTTACAATATTTTATTATGTATCTTGCTCCTTTTTTAATCAACGGTACATATTCTTTCACCTCTTAATACTTCATATTATGTCGTAAACATCGTAAATGCTCTTTTTAAAAAATAACCATAAGAAAAAACCTTTAAAAATGACCACAAGAGAAGAAAAATCCAGAAACAACTACTAGACGATCTTGCGGCGGCTTGTGACTGTAACTGTTCTGTACTGTCTTTCCCGGATCGGAGACGATGGAGCAGAAAACAGTTGGCGACTTGGAAAAAAGCTTATTAAAGGGCATTCAATGGCGACGGCCCTACGTTGCTCATCTGATGAGTGATTGCATCCACGGGTTCATCCTTTTTCTCTTTGGAAACGCCTTTCATTACTGCTAGCCACTGCCTTCTTCACTGCCGCTCGAAATTACTTCTCTCAAAAGTTTAATAATATAGTTATTTTAAAATTATCTATAATCAATATAATAATTTATTCATTCAATACTATTATATAAATATACAATGCGAGTACACTAGAAAAACAAAAAAATCTGAATCGGTCTATTCGATGACGAACTACACTATATTTTTTTCATCTTTCATATACACATAATAATATCTTCAAACTCGTATTACAATTGGCTATAAATATATAAATATATAATTTGTTTTTTCTTTTTTTCTCTTTATCTTCGCATCCTTGTAGCATATAACCTGCTGTTGCTGTTGTATTTGCTCTCAAATATGTTCATTGAAGTGGTGAACCTAGCTAGGAGCGTACGACTAATTGGTCGCACTGAAAACACACTGGAGCAGACGATCAGAAAGAGTCATCAGTCAGGTGGTAATTAACTCTTTCAGCTACTGTGTTAATGCATGATACTCTCTCGGCTTCTAAAGAAAAACGTTTAATTAGGTTATTTAGTAAAAGTCAGTGGCACAGCCGGATTTCGCCATGATGTTCAGACTCTGATTTAGATGGTATGATTAGAAAATAGTGATATTTATCGAAAAAAGAGTTTATATGGTATAGATTTGTGGAAGTTTAAATCTAATAATACAAATGATTTTTTAACTTTCTTGAACATCTAGATTTCTTGTTTGTGTATGAATTGTATACATTTTGTTGTATTAAAATTATATATTTGGTAGTGCATAAAACGTTTTGAGGGTACAGACATAACCAATGTACCTAGCTGCCTCCACCACTGCAAAAGTTAAGATAAATAGAAAAGATTTCATTTCATTCATCTTAGTGATCAAATTTTGAGTTTTGAGTTAGCTTGGATTTCTCTACTAAGCACCTTATTGACTAAAAATACTTGGATTCTAGTGCATTGAAATCAATGTCTCAAAAATATTTATATTATGTATTTAATTCCTGTAAACATTTATATTTAGAAACACATAGAGTAGAGTCTAAACTCCCTAGGTAAAATGAAGATTCTATCAAAACATAGAGAGGGTTGTTCTATCAAAAGTGCTGGGATATAATTAAGATGGATGTGATGGCGACTCTAGCCAAATTTGCCTCTGGCAATTGCCAAAATTTGGAGAGGCTGAACACAGCAATCATCACTCTCATTCCGAAGAAGGAAAGCCCCTGCTCAATCAAAAATTATAGGCCTATAAGCTTGGTTCATAGTTTTTTCAAGCTAATTATGAAAGTTTTGACAAGGCGATTGGAGCCAAAGATGGAAGTCCTGGTTCCTTCTTCACAGTCTGCATTTATCAAAGGCCGCAATATTCACGAAAATTACTTGTTTGTCAAGGAGTTGGTTAGCCATTTCCACAGACAGAGAAAAGCAATGATCCTTTTCAAGATTGACATCTCCAAAGCTTTTGACTCCGTGTCTTGAAGCTTCCTGCTCTTATTACTTCAGCACAGGGGCTTCGGCCCAAAATGACGACAATGGATTTGCTCAGCCCTTCTAACAGCAGAAATGGTAATACAAGTGAATAGGGAGAAGACGCAGTGGTTTAAGCTGGGAAGGGGACTGAGGCAAGGGGATCCTCTATCACCACTCCTATTCGTGATAGTGATGGACACTTTAAGAGCCATCTTCGACAGAGCAGTGGCGACAAAGTTTTTGAAACCCCTACAAGCAAGAAAGCAGATTCCCCACCTATCTCTCTATGCCGACGACACAGTTGTCTTCTTTCGGCCTGAAGTGAACGAAGTGCGAATGATTCGGGAAATTCTTCAAATGTTCGGCAGGGGAACAGGTCTAAAGATCAACCTATCGAAATGTACAATCTCTCCCATCCATTGTTCAGCAGAGGACTTGGCCATGGTACAACAGGGGCTTAACTGCAATGTGCGCAACTTCCCAATAGTCTACTTGGGGATTCCATTAGGGACAAGGAAACCATCAAAAGCTGAATTACAGCCAACTCTAGACAAGTTGGGAGTGCTGGATGGCAAACCAAAATGCTCTTTCGACGGGAGACTTTGCCTGATCAAGTCAGTTCTGACAGCGATTCCTGCCCACCTAATGGCAGTTTTGGAATTCCCAAAGTGGGCAACAAAGGAAATTGAGATAAAATGTCATGGTTTTCTGTGGAAAGCGGAGGAGAAGGTAGCCGGAGGGCATTGTCTGGTGGCCTGGAAGAAGATCTGCAAACCGGTGGGAAAAGGGGGACTGGGGATAAAGGACATCTCGCTCCACGGAAAAGCTCTCCGCTTACAATGGTGCATTAAGGAGGTAGAACACAAAGAGAGGCCTTGGGTGCTGGTGGGTCATAAGGGGGAGCTAGATATAAAACCAATTTTTGCTGCAACAACTAGATTCATTGTGGGGGATGGAAGGAATACTCAATTTTGGACTGATAATTGGATCGGAAATGGGAGTTTTGTCAGCTGATGGCCGACCCTATACTCCTATGTCCGAAGGGCTAAACTCACGGTGGCTAAAGCTTTACCACATAACAAATGGACGAAGTGGATTCAAGGATCCCTATCGTTGGAAGCCGTGGGAGAGTTCTTGCGCCTCGGGATGAAGTGAAGGAGCTGGCCCCGCATAACACCGACGATAAGGTAGCCGTGCTGGCAAAGAATGGGCTCTTCTCTGTTCAATCAGCATATGACTTGTTTTTTAACACTGCTGAGGATGTATCCTATGGCCCCCGTATGTGGAAGTCCCGTGCTCCTGCAAGAGTGAAGTTTTTCACTTGGCTAATGCTTCGGGAAAGTTGCTTAACGGCGGATAACCTAGCGCGGAGGAATTGGCCTCACGAAGATACATGTGTGCTCTGCCGCCAGCATGACAAAACATGTCACCACATATTTGTATCATGTACTTATGTGAAGGAGGTGTGGGTGACGATGAGAAGCTGGTTTGGGGTCCATTTCTTGATTCCTTCAGAATGGGGAGGAGATTTGTCGGACTGGTGGATCCAGGCACGACGATCTGTTCGGAAGAAATGCAAAAAGAATTTCGATGCGGTGTGGCAACTTGTTTGCTGGATGATATGGAAGGAAAGAAACGGTCGTATTTTTGAGAATAGGGCAAGAACAGTGGCGCAGTTGACCCAAGATATTAATGAAGAAATTGCAGCCTGGACAACAGCAGGGGGTCTTCAAATTCGAGGAGTAAACGTTCTTGTCGGACAATGTACAGGGTTCGTTTTCTATCCTTGTCCTAGCTGCTGAATAAAACGGCCAGACTATATAGGTCGAGCCGAGGCTACCGACTTTGTAGCCGAAATTCTGTAATGATTCTCCACTCTTCAATCTTAAAATTTGGACGGATTTTCTCCCGTTCCAGCCAAAAAAATGAAGATTCTACCATTTTGTTGGGAGCTTTGTCGAAAGATGATGATCTTTACACCGACAAACTTAATAAAAGGCCGGGAGCTCACGGCCGGGAGCTCACGAGCACAAAAGCAACACCACATCACTTGAGGTTAAAAGTAAACTGTAGATAAAATTACAGTTCATGAGCAAACAAAATTACAGATGAACAAACTGAAAGGGCTTTAATACTGTGTCATGTGCAATAATGGCATTTTAGCTTCCTATTAATTTGGTCAAATGGGATGTAATAGCAGTCTACTGGTATTAAAACCAGGAACGGATTGTTAGGTTACAAGGCTCCAAAAGCCATCATGGATGGCCGGCTGTTGTGAAAAAAAAAAGATGAGTGGAATTTATCAATTTCAGAGGAAGCTCACATGGGGGGTGAGCCCTTCCTTGCTTACCTGCTTTCCCTTTCTCTTTCCTTTTCTTTTCTTTTCCAGTAGTAATCATGCTTTTGTTTTTTCCCCATCTCTTATAATTTGATAATAATCCTCTACTTAAAAGAGTGTCCATTTCTTCTAAACATAAAAGACTACTGTTATAGTTTTGTTGTATTGCATTAATACATTTTTATTTATTTAATATTATATGTGTGGAATTGACGTGCTACTTGGCTCCACCATATTAGGCTGCGTTCGAAAGGAGAGGTTACCAACCTTTTGTCTGTGTATGGAAAACAAGATTGCTTATAATTATATAATTAATTAAGTATTGTTAAAAAGTTTAAAAAATAAATTAATATGATTTTTATAATAATTTTTTATAGATTTTTAAAAACATATTTTTTTATAGTTTGAGAAGCATGCTCATGGTAAACGAGAAAACCTTTCAGCCTAAGTCCCTACACCATTGCTGTGCTCAATTGAAGCAATAATATCATATCACTTTAATTGAGTATAGCATTTTTGCCTTTACCTAATAGGACCAATCTCTTGATGAAGGTGTGACTCAATAATGTGTCACCACTTTAGTATTTGTCAATAAGTACATAGTTTCCAACAAAGGTCTGCCTAACAAGAGAAAATGCTCTACTACCTAATTAGCATGTGCAATTGTGCATATCCCCTAGACACAAAAACACACCCTTCCTTCCTTTTTCTTCAGAAAAAAAATTCAGAACATAAACAGGAGAAACAGTCAATATAAGTGGTCGATTTTTCTCCAACCTTTTCCAGTTTTCCCCACCAATAATTGATTTGCAAGGAAACAAAAACACACCACAGTGGAGGAGGATTTGGAGCCACACATCTACTCAGTCTTCTCTCACTTAGCATGTTAAAATAACAAAAAGATTCCATCCATTCTCTAGCATAAAGAAGATTTTTTTCCTTGCAAATTTGTGGCTAAATCTTGTTCTTATCTCCTTCTCAATGCTTGCTTCAAGAAATGAAAATTTATTTTGCATGGGTTACTTTTGATAAAGATTTTCTTTTTCTTTCTTTCTCTCTCATGGATAAGCTTGGCCGCACTAGAACAAAAGAAAGTCAGAATGTGAAGATACACGAAAATAGACGGCTTGTTTTGTATTAAAGAGAAAAGGATGGCGTGTATGGCCATCAGAAAATTATATTGGAGCAAGTTACAATGCTCTCTTGTTCTCACTTTGCTTTGCTGTTTATTATGGGAAAAAAGTGGTCAATAAGTGCACGCAAACATCACAGTAAGCAATGGTTGCACGCTTTCGGCAAGAGAAATATTTCACACTGGAAATTACACTGAATTAAATGTGTATGTATCTAAAGATGATTATGACACTTACAAATATTAATTCTGAGTGATCCTCTTCACCCAGATTTATTGAAAAGAAATTCTTTTCGTTTGTTTCTTGTTGAGCATTTTGTTAGTTTTCACAATTAGTTTAGGTTATGCTAGCTAGGGCTCCGTGCAGGCTGAAGTAGAAAATTAATCTGAACTGTTAGCCAGCTAAATAAATACTCTAAATTTATTGGATTTTTTTGGAATATAAGTTCTGATATGAATATTTTTTATACATGAATTGATCATAATAGTCACGTCCATCTTGCTTCAAAGTTCATTTTGTAGTGAATCCCTTCTGTTTATTTTCAAGAAAACACAGATAAACACTGATGAGTGTATTCTCCTCTCTTTTCACGGGAAAGTTCAGTAGTATATTCTTGCTGGCTCCAGCGATAAAGTGCCAGCAGGATGCAGAATTGCAGATGCAGCCAGTACAATTTCATCGTTTTCTCCGCGTTTTGCTCCACGTAAATAAATTCATCATCTTCATTTTCGGTACCAATGCAGTTAATACATGCAAATGTGTTAGCTGAAGTCACTGCTTGCAAAACTGAAAATAGTGAAGTCACTCTGCTTTAATTTTCTGTACAGATGGAGCTCATTCTGTCACACTCACACCTCCTCAATGTACCGTCCTACTATTTGAATAAAAAAATATTTATTACATCTCAACTGCTTATTTATGTTGAAAAAAATTGTTCATGCCGTTCCAAAATATAAACCTTAAAATTTGATTTAAAATATAACTTTTTCATCTTCATTCTCTTGTTAATCAATCATAACCTTTCACCATTCAAATTTTCTATCTACCTCCTCACACCCCGATCGCAATATATTTTCATTTAATTCAACCAACTATCTTAGTTCCACTGTATCAACTTTAATTTTTTTTACATTTTTAGACAAAAGTTTGATAATCAGACTATAGTGCAAACAAATGCTTGTCATATAAGACTGGTGTGATAATCCCAACCAATTTAGGACCTAAAATGCGATTTCTCATCATAGCACATCTGTATTCTGGTTTCAGTTAGTTAAGACTTTAAGAGTAATATTGTTATAATCTCTGGATGTCTGTACCAAAATTATTTATTTATTTCCCCGTAGACATATATGAAACAATGCCACTTGGATTTAACCATAATTTATTGGACTGATCAGTTTGGAGTTTGGACGGCAAATAATATACTACCTGGTTTTTCACCATATTTTTAACGGATGACGTGTTGACCTTTGATATACGTTTTATCATTTGTTTTATTCAAAAATTTATGTTATTATTATTTATTTCATTGTGAGTAATTTTATCACTGAAAATACTTCAAATATTATTTATGTCTTATGCATTAACATAATTTTTTAAATAAAATAAATGGTTAAATCTGTATTTAAAAAATTAACTGTCTTATTTATTAAAAAACAGAGGGGGTATATAACCAACAAAACTAGCATCCCACTCACTACGTCAAGGCGTCAAAAAGGGATTAAATAGTTATTAAACAGTAAACAAATTAAAGTTTTCAGAATGATAAAAATCTAGAGACGGCGATAAGGACGATGCAAACGACACGTGTGGACAAGTTTGATAAAGAGTGGTGGTATAAATAAAGTGCAGAACTTTATTCGATTTGCAGGCTAATTCTTGGCATGTACTCAATCTCTCCTGCTTAGGTCCTCTTATTTTTTTTTCTTTTTTGTAATTGTAAATAATAATTCTTCCTCTAGTGACTGCAATAATTTCAAAGCATCATGGATATGAGAAATTCATGCAAATATATACTCTATTTACTTTGCCGTGAAGGATGGAGCATTGCATGGGACAAGAAAAGCTAGAAAATTTGGAGGCAAAAATGGGCCATGCCTAGCTATTTGTACTGCTTGTGTTTGGATCTTTAGGGGAATAATAGTGCTCGATTTAATGATGCCGTGTACTATTTCGATTTCGTTTCTTCATCAAAAATTAAATCCGGATTTGTTGACCTGGTCCAGGGTTATGGTGCCGACTTATTTTTTCTTTATTTTTTTGTGTGTCACCTAGCAAAATACTAGAAAGGCTCAGGCTAGAATTTCCTTGCAAATTCGTTATCGAAATGTTTTTTTTGTGGTCTACACACTATGATTATGTTATGTGTGAGGAGGAAGCTACATCAATGATGTTTTTAGGACTGCATAACTTGGTTATTGGTGATTCATCTTCTGTAATTTGAAGAGCCTTGTTTGCTTTGCAAAATTACATATTTATTATGTCACAACAACTTTTTCAAATCAAAAGAAAATGTGGTGGTGCGTTTGTAGGAATGTCAAGTGCCTTGTTCACTTTATACAATTGCAGACTCTGATGTTTCACTTCATTTTTTTCAGAAAACAAAATGTATTGATGACACGATTTCTTTTTCTGTTTGAATTTTGAAATCGAGGGAGGAGGCTCAAACATGTGGATGCCTAATGAGCATGTGAATGTGTAATGGTTGGACACATAAGATTGGTATGAGCTAATGGGTTTTGAGGTTCCTTCTTTGGTTTGAACAAATTAATTGAAACTTTCAAATAATATCTGGCCATTTTGCATCCTACCGTTTGAAATAGAGAGTGGATAAACATGACAATACGTAACGGCTGGACATATACAATTGGTTTAAGCTAATATGCTATGTGCTTTACTTCTTTGGAAGCTAGTATACATACAAACTTGAAAACTTAAAATGACTTTTAGCTATTCACATTCTACTATTTTGAAATAGAGCGGTTACTATAACACATGAACGTGTAACGGATATATTTAAACACGTGAACGTGTAACGGACATATTTGATAAACACGTGAACGTGTAATGGACACATTTGATTAATACGAGCTAACGGGCTATGAGCTTTTCTTCTTTAGTGTAAATTGATCAAATTGAAACATTTAGATGACATATATCCATTCCCATCCTACTATTTTGAAATAGGGAGAGGGTAATAAAACATGTGAATACATAACGATTAAAGATATCTGATTGATACAAAACTAACGGGTTAAAAGTTTCCTTCTTTGGTCGCATAAATCAACAAATTGAAAGGTTCAATGACATCTAGCCATTTGCATCCCACTATATTACTTCACCATTCCACCCCTCCATTTCTTCCAGCAAATTATATTTCAATCTATGTTACTACACATCTACTTTGTGATGCCATATAAACCTATGGTTCACTTTGCAGAGAACGGAGCAATCACGAATACAAAATCTATAAATTATTCTAGGTATCATCAACTGTGTTATAATTATCTATGTTTTATAGTTGTTTTTATAGGATAGAGCATATGCAACAGCTACCCAATACCCTCTAAAATTTCTATTTTTAACTAATTTGAACGAAATTTATCTTCCAATAGATTGTCTATCTCATTCTAAAAAAAGTTCCCTTTCCCATCATTTTAGTTCTTCACAAATAGCTAACCGAATCTGATGCCCAATATCGGTTTGCGTCATTGCGCTTGTTCCCACGTGCGTGTTTTGTGTCGCGCGCCCGGTCCCGCTCGTCCCCGCCGCCGCATCCTCTCCCGCCTCCTCTACCACCGCCGCCCCTCCTCGACCCTCCTCGTATATGGTCGCCGCCGTATCCTCCACCGCCGCAGCCTCTCCCCCGTCACCTCCTCGTACCGATGCCGCCGCACTCCTCCCCTCCCCTTCTCTTCCCGCCCGCGCTTCCGCTCGCCGCCGCATTCTCCACCGTCGCCGCATCCTACAACGTCATCGAAATCAGGCCCAAAGTAATTTTAAATTTATAAAAAAGTAAATGTTAAGAATTCTGTTGGATAAGAGATGTTGTATTGGGAGTTAATTTTTTAGGAATGACGAAAAACATAATTATTGAGAATTTATTTAGTCATTTTGTTGCATATACTCTAAGGTTGAGATCTAGTGATTTCTAAGGAGGATATGTGTTGTTCCCGATTTTATTGTCGTCATTAGTATTTTTGGAATTTTTCTCATAGTCGTGACTTTTTATGCCATATGATTTATAATTAAATGATAAAAATGTTAAATCAAGTGATGGTAAAAAACATTAAATATTATCTATTGTATTTTTTACAAGCATACAAAGTCGTACAGGTGGAAGCATATATTTACGGACATATATCAGTTTAAAGCATCAAACTCATCATGTTTCCCCCTCCATATGAATCTGTTCAAAAACAAAAGCATGCTCTTTTGTTTATGATGTTGCAAGCCAGTTGGCATGTGCTTGGCTGTAGTTTGTGGGCATATTGGAAATGGTTTTGGTTAGGTCCATGGGCACAGTGAAAACAAACAAAACAAAAGGGAAAAAAATACATAAGCAGATAAAGCCAAAAGCAAAGGAGGGACACAAAGTAAATAAAATAAAGTCCCCTGGGGTCAAATAAGGTAGACCCTTACCAATGCAATCCTGACGTGCTTCACCTCTCACCTGCTCATTTTTTATTTCCTAAATTAAAACCTTTTCTTTTCCCAAAGATTACGTGCTAGTAGGGGCGTTAAGAAAAGGAAAAGAAAGAGAGAAAAATATAGAGAGAAAGAGAGAGGAAAAATTGGAGAGGCGGGCGCGCGAGGGGAATTTACGTAGGAGACAAGCGAAATCCCTAAATTTCTCTCCTCTCCTCGCCTTGTTTGGAGTTGTTTTGAGTGGTTTCTGCGAGTGCTCTTGAGCTCCATCTTTCCGCATAAGGCTTTGCAAGCTTTGCTCTAGCTTTTTTTTCTCCCTAGATTATTTCCTTGCGGTTTGTTCTTAAGTACTCGCTAGTGTCCCTAATTTTCTGGTAATTTATTGGTAATTTGCTGCTTACTTGCTCAAGCTGGGATCTGTGTTTCAGTGCTTACTTGCTAAATTCGAACCAAAGCTTGGATTTTTAAACTTCCTTCCAGCTATTTTCCATTTTATTTGGGAAATTGTGGGGTTCACCATTTCTTCCTCCGATTTTCTTTTCCATTTTCTCCGTCCTTTGAGCTTCCTTCCCACCCATTCCAAGAAATCACCATCCTTCCGCTGTAAAATTTGGGTTGTTCTCCGCTGTTCGTCGTTGAAAAATTGTTCCAGCTTTGAGCAGCGCGGGGTTTATGGGTTTTTGCAGCTCTTGTCTTCCTCAGCTTGCCTTGCTCCGGAGCTCGTGAGCTCGTCGAAAGCTGAAGCTTTGGTCCAAGAAATCACTGAGCTAAGCGAGTTGCTGAGTTGTGCTTCTGCTCGGTGAGGGAATGATGGAGGTGACTCAGGCGAGGGCGTCGTCGGAGATGGCGGGAAGGGAGCCGTTCGGGCTGCCGAAGAGCCCGCCGACGCCGCCGTCGTCCGGCGGCATGCAGAGCGTGCGCATGGCGTACACAGCGGACGGCACCCCGTCTTCACTCCGGTGAGCTCCGCCCCGGCGGTGACGTACCAGCCTGGCCCGAACGCCGGTGCCACAGGAGGCAATGGCGCGCTGGCTCTCCAAGCCGCGGACGCCGGCGAGCAGGCGCTCAAGAAGAAGCGTGGCCGGCCAAGAAAGTACGGCCCTGACGGGTCCATGTCGCTGGCATTGGTGCCCGTATCCACCGCGGCGGCGGCGCCCGGCGCTTCTGGGCCTTTCTCGCCTGCTGCCACAAAGTCGGTGGACGCTGTGTCGTCGGCGCCGCCGGCAGGGGCGAAGAAGAGGGGCGGCCAAAGGGCTCCACGAACAAGAAGCACGTGTCCTCTTTTGGAGATATCGGTATACCTCCAACTATACTACTATTCCATTTTTGCTAAAGTTTTTGTTATTATGTTCAAGAAGAGGAGGTGAAGTTTAGAAGAAACTTTTGGTTTTCATTTTGTTATTGTTTGTTTAGAACATAGAAAGTTACTGTCAGGAGTACTGAACTCTGCACTTGCTCAGGTTTTGCTGGCTGTTTTTACCACTAGATCTGAGATAATTTACTGTATGCAGATTGCTGATTAAGTGGTTAGGAAACTTTTTCTTTCGTTTCTAGCTGGAAACCCTTCTTTAGTGCAAATTTTGGATAGGGAAGTTTGGTTTAATTTTTTCAGTAATTTTTGTGGGACTGCATGGTTACTGTTTAGCTGTTACATTACTGAACTATGATTTTTATGGCTGGTATTTTGGAATGTGTCTTTTTCACTTCTCTTCGAGGTCTGTAAATGTGTTTGATCATTGTTGCAGGGTCAGCGGGAGCTGGATTTACACCTCATGTTATTTTTGTTAAAGCTGGAGAGGTAAAGCAATGTTCAGTCTTTGCTTTCTGTTTTTCTTTTCATCCATCTACTTGCTTTCGGATACAACATATTGATTGTGTTGCTGCCTTGATCAGATTACTAGTTTTATTGTCATTCGAGCACATACTAACACCTGGCCATTTATCTTGTAGCTATTAATTCCAATTAAATGTGTGAAAAAATTATAGTCTTATGCTAACAAAGTTCCATTTTACATTTCTACAGCTGAGCCGCGTCATTATGTGTAGTGTAAATTCTATCTTTCATGATCTTCAGATTTTTTTATTACAATTCCCATTATCTTAGTTATTGTTAATACTTTGCATATCACAACATTATGCTATATAAGCACTTGACAAGTTTTGGTTGTGTGTAGATGCATGAATAAGGATGCAGAGATCAAATATGGACAGTCTTCTAATTGGAAATGACTTGAATTCTACATTTCAGGATGTATCTGCAAAGATCATGTCATTCCCCCAGCATGGAACTCGTGGAGTATGCGTTCTGTCAGCAAACGGCGCCATATCAAATGTGACACTTCGGCAAGCTGCTACTTCTGGTGGAACAGTAACATACGAGGTATGTACTTCTGGCCATCAGAAGTTATCGAGATAATCTATTTTCTCCATCAAATGCAACCACTGCATAAGCTGTAAATACTAAATACAAGAGTTTGTATATGGTGAAACTGTGATGTTGATGAATTATCTAGCTTGAGTTTTAGGTTTGTGTAGAATTACCACTATGGAAATTCTTATACCACCGTTGAAGAATTAACCAGGAAACCTTCTTATTTGCTGTGAACAGGGACGATTTGAGATACTGTCGCTATCCGGTTCATTCCTTCTATCAGAGAATGGAGGCCATCGTAGTCGAACTGGTGGGCTCAGTGTTTCTCTAGCAGGCCCTGATGGTCGCGTCTTGGGTGGTGGAGTTGCTGGACTTCTGACAGCTGCTTCACCAGTACAGGTATTCCCCCTTACATCAACCTTAAACTTCTAGAAAATCTCTCTGTATGTAAGTTTGTTCGTTATAGTTTTATGATCTCGTCTATTTTTACCAACTACTATAGTATATGGTTTGCTAAAATTCATTCATTGTCTTGGACTTTCTTTGAAGTTTTTTGGCTTCATGTAGTTTTGAAAAGGAAATGATTGTCTGAATGATGCTAGGTGGACACCTTTGGAATTTTTTAAAAATATTTACTTTTGAAGCTGCAGCTTATGTCAGGTTGTTCTATCTTGTAAAATGTGTGACACACTACTACAGAATGAACAATTATGTGTTACACACTATATATAATGAACAATTACCATTCCTGTGTCCACAGATTGTGGTGGGAAGCTTCAACACCGATGGGAAAAAGGGGCAAAAGCTGCATGCTCCTTCAGACCCAATGTCTGCACCGCTAAAGATGGTGCCGATGAGCGGGACGGGGCCAAGCAGCCCGCCGTCGAGGGGCACATTGAGTGAATCATCGGGCGGCCCGGGGAGCCCGCTGAACCAAGGTGTCACGGCCAACAACCATGCCCAGCCAGGGCTACCCAACTTGTCCTGGAAGTGAGCTCCTCCTCCTCATCATCATCATCAGTGACCAGACCTTGGTCCCGTCTGACCGTCGTAGAACTTGTGGAAGGAAATGTCGCGGCGGTGGTACTCGAGGTACTCCGGTGCGACGCCATGGATTCTAACTAGCCCCCTATCTAGTGTAATGTCTGAACCTGAATCAGGGAAGAAAATTGTAGCTGTTGCATCTCTAGCTAGCTCCTCTCTTCTGGTGTAGGTGCTGTTACTATCGAGACTCAAATGTGGTATTAGGTGGTTAAATTGTTTATTATCTTCCAGACGCGGATGAAAAAGCTCATTGCTTGTATGTAACTATGTTGCGTTTTAGCTTGTGGCTCAGTTTCCTTCACCTTCTGGTGTGTTCTCTTGTGAAGCTGAAAATGTTCTGCACATTTTTCTTTTTTCTCTGTTGCTGATGCTAACCCATTTGTCACTGTATGTCTTGCATTTTTTTTAGATAGCATGTCTTGCATTGTGTGACTGTCTGTGAAGTTGGGAGATCATGTGTTTTCAGTTGGCAAGGACAGGCAAACAGAAGAGCCATCTCTTTCATCTCTGATGTTGATACCTTAGATTCTTGGGAACATTAGACATAAATTAGCTCACTTTCTACGAAAATCCTAAAAAAAATTCTTCAACCCAAGCGAGGCCCTAGGTAGAATGAAAACGGTCACGGAAATTCCTAGCCGTCTAAAGCTCGTTTCTGATTTTACCTACCAAACCATCTGGAAACGGTATACAACAACAAAAAAAGGAATATGGAAATGGTAAAAATAGAAATGAATTTATGTGGTTATATTATATAGCCATGTTAAGTTAAATATGTGATTTTGATTTTTCGATATTTTGTAAACCGTTTATACAGCAGTTGGCTTGTTGCAAGTTTACAAAGAGTACGTGTTCACCGGGCGTTTACGGTTTCTAGGAATACGTCTTCCGTGGGATCTCGCGGGTGACCAAGCGTACGGACCCTGGGGGAGAGTCGCTGACTCGGCAGGCTGGGCTCTCTTTCCTTCCACAAAGGCGCCCACGAAACCAGCGGCCCACAAAAATTCCGCCGCCCGCGGCCGCATCGGAGCCCTAGCCAGCCGCCGGAGGCCGCGGCGCCAGCGGCGGCGAAGTGGGGGAGAGATGTCGGTGCGGATTAAGGCGGTGGTGGACAGGTTCGTGAAGGAGCTGCAGGAGGCGCTGGACGCGGACATCCAGGACCGCGTCATGAAGGAGCGGGAGATGCAGAGCTACATCCAGGAGCGGGAGCGCGAGGTCGCCGAGAGGGAGGCCGCCTGGAAGGCCGAGCTCTCCCGCCGCGAGGTGGGTGATGATCTCTGTCACTCTCACTTTTCCCCCATCGCTCCAAATCCGCCTCCTGTTCTTTTTTTTTCTCTTTCTCAATTTTTGGCATAGAAACAAGTCAAACAACTACTCGGATATGGTTGTAATGCCTTATTAGATTTTTCAACAGTTTAGCTTGTATGCCTATGGGAAACTGCTAATGGTGATGAATTTGATTTGGTGAAACTGATGCCAAATGTGAAGAATATGCATATGTAGACGTAGAGTGTAGGAGTAGGATTGCCCTAATATTTATGATTACCGTTTCAAGATTTCAATTTTTTCGGATGAATAGGTTTGAACCATGTTGTGAGAGAACAAAATCTTTCCTAGATAATCTAGACTTGTTGGTTAGTTCATGGTTGTTTGAGATCTTTCCTCAATAGTCATACCTGCTTCACATGTGCAGTTACACAAATTACATCAACTGAAGTAATTTGGCTTGTTTCTTGTTTAGTTAACGCTCCTGTTATCATTTGGTTATGTCTCAGTAGTCAGTACGCTACATGTCAGCAGGTCCCAAAAAAGGCTGAATCCTTTCATGGTTCCATTCAGAGACTGCTGTTGAGACATAAGCAATATGGCTGTGTTGGTGGAGTCTGATCTTAATTCAGTTGGATCAATGTTTCGCGTATGAAAGTGTATGTTGTTGGTTAAGAGATCTGTTAAATGTTACCGACTTGCTGTCCTGACTGTAATAAGGTACTCCTATTTGATAAGGAAATTTAAATCCTCGGTCACTTGATTCTTGCCTATCTAAAAAAATCACTTGGTTCCATTCTGGTTATTAATTGTCAATTTGGCATGCCAGTGATTTTAGACCCTATGTTAATGCAGAGTGACCTGTTACCATTAAATCTTTGCCAGATTAGTAGCAAGAATAAGTTGGGAACACATTCCTCTTTCAAATGGTTTGAAGCTTGAACAAACTTTTTTGGAAGACAGAGTGGACTGTGCTTAATGGCTTTACTCATATTTCTTTCTTCACAAATGAAATGATAATATGCAGTATCAGCCGTAACTTCATGGCCTGCAGGCTCACCTGATGCCATTGCATGTTTCTCACAGGCTGAGATTGCGCGGCAAGAAGCAAGGCTGAAGATGGAAAAGGAGAACTTGGAGAAGGAAAAGAGCGTGCTCATGGGCACTGCTTCCAATCAGGACAACCAAGACGGTGCCCTCGAGATCACAGTTAGCGGTGAAAAGTACAGGTGCCTCCGTTTCTCCAAGGCAAAGAAATGAGATATGAACTAGGCATCGAGATGTAAGACAGATTCGTAGTAATGGTAATCCTTGTTTTGTTTCAAATTGGATTCTTTTGTACAGGGAATTCTGAAATGTTCGTAAATTCAGTAAAATATCCATAGTAGTTGGCTACATGCCTTTCATATATGTATGCATTTTAGGGGGGAGTTTCCTTAACAGCTGCAATCGGGCTAAGGTTATGGAAGCTTTGCTTTGCCAGTTATGAACTTATGATGCCTACTACTAAATCCCAGCTATGTTGTTAACAGGTGATTACCAATTAGAGCAGCAATATATCCGTTTATGGGTACTAATTGTCTAATCTGCCAGAACATAGAACTAGTCTTGTGATATTGTGTCGGTATTCCAGCACTCTGTAGTCTGGAATTCTGGCTGCTGTTAAGAAGCTGTCATATCTCCTCTCATTACCAGATGCCAACTTCTGAAATCCAAAGCTTTGCCGTTCATAACTAATGATTTTGAAGAACTTGTTGATACTATATTATTCATCTCCCAGCCATTTTTATTCCAAACAAGGCTTAAGCCCAGCAACTGGCACACTAAGTTTGATTTGATGAGGTCACCAAATGCAATCAAACAGCCTGTACTTCTGTCCTTCCCAGCTTAATTATACGCATCCGGAACCGGAAACGATGCCCAATATGCCTCCCGTCTTGGAAAACAATCTTTTTGTTAATCATAGTGATGCCCACTAATATAGTAGTAACACGGATTAGAGCTCATAATAAAATTAAACAGCCTCTGGTGGTGGGCCCATCTTGCAGCTGGAGTAGCAGCGAACAGGTCCTCCTCCCCGACGGGTGGGCCCATCTCCCAGCTGGTCCGAGTCCGAACAGGTCCTACACTCCTACTCCCCGACGGGCGGGCCCCCACATGCCAGCTGGTCCGGAAAACACAATTTATGATGAGTTTATAAAAGGAGAAAACGCGCGTACGAGCCAGAAGAGGAGGAGAGGGAGGCCAATCATCTCGCGCGCAACGCAAAGCGAGCAGCTTTGGAGATGGGTGTCGCCTACCGGAGGCTGACGGCGTGCGAGAGCCGGCGGGGAGGAGGAGGAGGAGGAGGCGTGGCTGCGGCGGCGGCGGCGGCCGCCGCCGCCGCGAGGGCGTGGCGGGCGGCGGCCGCGGGGCTCGCGCGGCTGTACTGCGCGGCGGGGCGGCGGCGGCGGCGGCGGCGCGCGGTGAGGAGGAGGCTCGCCGCGCCGGCGCGGTACGAGTACGACTCGGCCAGCTATGCGCGCAACTTCGACGAGGGGGTGTGGAAGGCGGAGGAGGGCGTGGTTTGGAGCGCCGGGGCAGCGGCGGCGGCGGTGGCGTCGTCGTCGTTGGCGGCGTGCAGGCACGCTGCGATCGTGCCATGCCCAGTGAACTCTGAATTGTAGATCCCTCTGTAATTGTAGCTTAACAATTGGATAATTTGTTTAGGATTTATTTCCTGGAGGATATGTTAGGCCAATTTTGACTGCACCATGTATGCGTTTTCAGTTTTTCATCCAAGAAAAAAAAAATCAGTTGGATGGCCCAGGTTTGCAAAATGGATGGTTTATAGGAAAAAATAATAATAATGAGATTTAGATTTGACTATTTGAGAGTACAATTTTGGGCCTAAAGACCATATTAGGAATTGATGACTGGGCCTGTCATTAGGCCTTTCTTAGACCATCATGGAGGGATGTCCTCACGAACTAAGATGGTGATGTGGTGGAGTCCAAAACAGCAACCTAAACAATTAACTTATTATGCACATGTAGATTATTACGAAAATAATCTTACAAGCAGACAAGATTTCGCTTCGCAAACGGTGGATTATGAACATATATGTTTCTAAAATATAAAAGATTATATATTTTTCAAAAGTCAAACTATTACAAGTGCGACCATGTTTTGTTGAGAAAAAATTAACATCTGCCATATATAAAAAAGTAAACTAAGAAATATATTTCACAATGATTTTAATGTTTTCTAAAACACAGTACAATCGACGCTCACAATGTGTGTACTCATCATGAGCACCTTCGAAAGAAGACTGCCTACCACTGAAAATAATTATTCGTAAATACAATACTCTAGGACTTGAAAGTTTTTTTTATAGTATAATCGACGCTCATAACGTGCACATTCGCCTACTTACCTCTATAAGTACCGCGCACTCACCTTACCTCTATAAATACCTTCAAAGATTGCTTACGAGCACCTCAAAAAATGGACTGTCTACCACTTAAACAAAATTTAGCCGTAAAATGCGAACGTAAGTCTAGAACTTAAAAAAATTAGCTGGTTCCAAATTGAGCTACATTCCCTCCACAATGAGTTTAATGAGTTTCATTTAATATCATAAACATTATTAAATTTTTTTCTAGATATAATCAAATTTAAAATAGTTTGACTTAAAGAAACATGAAATCCTTATATGAAACGGACGAATTATATTATAATAAAACCACACTCGTGTAACAGATTCAGACCATCCAGCAGTGCCCCCACTGTGTCGATTTCCTCCAGTAGCACGGGGACCCGGGGTGTCTGATCTGAAATCCAAAAATAAAGAAAGGAAATTACCTAAAACATCAGTAAAAGTGAAAAGAAAAGTAGAGTAAAAACGGTCCTTACAGCTAGAATAGAGAGCCATACAACCCAATCCCGTCCCCTTCCATTTCCGCTTCCTCCCCATCATCCCAATTAAATCCAGCCACGGCCGCCGCCGACGCTCCGTCCTCCGAAATGGCGTGACCACCGCCCCGCCCCCCCAAATCCCTCACCTCCGTAGTTCAAAATCCCCACCTCCACCGCCGCTCCATTCCCGCAACCTCACCAATCCGGCGAATTACCCAACGCGGGAGACGGCGAAACCCTAACCCTAGCCGCGATGAAGGCGTCGATCAAGTTCCGGGACGACGACCGGCCGCTGGTCCGCGCCAAGGTGCCGGTCGGCGTCCTTGGGCTGTCGTTCCTCTCCGGTGTCTCGGCCGGCGGCGACGCCAGGGATCTCCGCTTCGACCTCTCCACCGCCTTCGCCTCCGGCCCGGCGCTCCGCCTCTCGTACCGCCCCAACGACTCGCTCCAGCCCTTCGCCCTCTCCGTCCGCACCGGCCTCGGCCCGCTCGGATCCCCCGCCCGCGCGCCGTTCGCCATTTCCGCCGAGTTCAACCTCCTCTCCTCCAACCCGCCGGCTTTCTCCCTCCTCTTCAAGCCCCGGATCGGCGACTTCTCGCTCGCCAATTCCGTCCTGTCCCCGCCCGCCTCCGTGCCCCCAGCTCCGCCGCTGCCGCCGCCGCCGCCGCCGCACAAGCTGACGGACCTCGCCAACGGCGACGACCACGACGGCCACAAGGCGTTCTCGTTCAGCGGGAACGGGTTCGCCGCGAACGTGGCCGCCGCGGGGAAGAGCGGCGGCGGGGTCAGCGCTCTGCTGTCCGGGATGCGCCTCACGACCAGGAGCGTGCTGCCGCTGTGGAGCAAGGCGAGCCTGCGGTTCCAGTGGGGGCTGCGTGTGCCGCCGGAGCTGAAGGCCGCCCTCGCGGACGACGGGTACGGCCGCAAGGCGGGTAACCTGGCCATCAACAAGCTACCGCTGCTGGTCATGAACAAGATCACAATTGAGCACACGCCGCGGACTCCTCCAGATTCGGATGCTGACAGGAAGGGGAATAAGGATGCACCGGAATTTCAGACTGAAGGGTTTTCACTGATCAAGAGGCAGCTTGAGGTGCTCAATGCAGAGAGCATCATGCTGCGGCGCGCCGTGGAGGACCTGCATGCCGAGATTGGTGGCAATAGAGCCGCCTCAATGCCCGGTAAAGGCGACGCCCAAAGGATGCCGTCGTCACTGGCACCAGCACCACTACAACCATTCCCGGCGAAGCCAGATCGCCATGGGAACAGCAAGGAGATGGTGGACAGTGGACCAAAGCCGGTGTCGAATGAGGCGAGCAAGGAGTTGAAGAAGGCACTGGAGGCACGCCGTAAGTGAAGAAGCCTCAGAACTTGCTGACATTGCAACCCCTGCAAGACTGCAACTTGACATGGCTGCTTGGTTAAAATTTTGCGCTCAATAATACATTGGTAGGTGCAGTTTGCTTCCCCAGGGAAGCAAATGGAATTCTCATAAGGTGATGTAATAATCTCTCCTTATTTTACAGGCCGTTGCTTATGCTAGACTGCTAGTAGTATTTATCTCCAATTCACCATGTATAAACTGCGCTTTTGTTAGTAGAAGTTTCAGCTCTATTGAAACGCTTTATTTTTCCACATCATCCTCATTTCAATTTCCATGCCTATTATCATTATCTATGTGCTATTGTACCTTTGATCAAAGTTCCTAAATAAAAATTTGAAGCTAAACAAAGTGCCAGCTTTTGCATTCGGTCTGAATGAATTTGAAAATTTAGGGAATAGTTTGAAACAGTGATCTGACGATTGTACGCCCAGTTCGTTCAAATCTTTCTCCACGGATTTGTAACCAGTTTTTAACCGCACATTGAAGAGACACGGGTTCAGCACGGAAGCAGGACAGGTTCATTGCCGAATCATCAAGCTGGCCCAGTCAAACTATTCACTCGTACCAATCCAACACAACCGATAATCCGGGCCAAAATTATTCAGATCCCACGTGCCAACTCACGGGCTAATCCGCATCTTGCTGAATTCTTGGCATGCTTAGGATCATGCACCTTCAAGATCAAGCCTCCTGTTGCGTTGGCTCTAACTTTGCTTAGCTCGTTTGCTGTGAATCAAATTTGCGGTTTGGATCTGGAGCAAGAACCCCTCCCCCCAACCCAACCCCCCCAAAAAAAAAAAAAAGAAATGAACTTTGTTGTCACTTGTATGTCTCATATAGTACATTACTTTTTCTAAATTACATGCGACATAATAGGGTATAACGAATCTGGATAGACTTTATCTAAATTTATTGTATTAGATATATCATGTTCAATAAAAAAATAAATTAGAATTAGATATAGCGTAACCTATTATAACGAATATAGATAGACTTTTATCTAAATTTATTATCCTAGGATATATCACCTCCAATCATAAAAAACTCAGATTAGATGTGAGGTAACCTGTTTTAACGAATCTGGGTAAACTTTTGTCTAGATTTATTATATTTACGTTTAATTTTAGGTTTGTTTTTTTAACGGAAGGAGTAAGGATAATAATAGTGCAAGCAATGAGGGGGCAATATGGGAATCATACAATAAAAAAGGCGGAAGGTGGGTCCCAGTTTGAAAACAGCACGCTCGTCTTCTCCAAAACACCCCCCCTGAGAAACGCAAAATTTGTCTTTAGGTGCGCGAGGCCGCGAGCTCGAAGCAGAGAGCGAGGCTATCTATCCATCCCCCTCTCTGATAAAAATCGAACGAAGAAGCGCGGGCGAGAGAGAGAGAGAGAGAGAGTGACAACGGAGGTGGAGGAGGAAGCCGCCGCCGGAGACGACACCACCCCGCCTCACACGAGGGAGCTCATATGGCGGACGGATCGGACGGTCCCGACGTGTCGCCGGGGGAGGCGACGGCGACGGCGACGGTGGCGGGAGGAGGTGAGATCTGGGGAACGTTGGAGGAGCTGCTCTTGGCCTGCGCCGTGAGCAGGCACGGCACGGGGAGCTGGGACTCCGTGGCCATGGAGGTGCAGACGCGGAGCCCCCTCGCCGTGCGCCCAGGCCTCACGCCCACCAGCTGCCGCCTCCGGTTCCGTCAGCTCCACCGCCGCTTCTCCGTCGGCGGCGACGGCGGCCCGGCGGTTGCGGCGGAGGAAGAGGAGGAGGACGAGGCGGATGGCCCCGACGCCTCCGCCGCTGACGGGTGGATGGACGAGCTCCGCCGCCTCCGCGTCGCCGAACTCCGCCGCGAGGTCGAGCGATGCGATCTCTCCATCGGGTAAACACTAACACCAGGGGAAAAGAATTTCCGAACTAGTAATCAATTTTCCACCTTTTGAAATCGCTTTAACCGCGCGTTTCGTGAGCCGTTTGATGCTGATCTTTCGGTCACTGATTATTGAATCATTATTAAATTTTAAAAATATTTTATTCTTCTATCAGGACGCTGCAGACGAAAGTGAAACGGCTCAGAGAGCAGAGAGAACAAAGCATCCACGGCGGCGGCGAGGGGAAGCCGGGGATGGCGAACGGCGACGAGCGGCTCTCCAGCGAGGAGCCTGGCCGGTCGTGCAGGGAGTCCAACTCCACAGATCTGAAACCCCGGCGCGCGCCGGGGACCACAGCGTCAAGGCGGAGGAGGACGAGGCCGCGGCAGCGAAGCAGGAGGCCTCCGACGAGTCGGTGGCCGCGTCGAAGGAGAGCAGCGACCTGCGGAGCTCGGCCAGCCTGTGCCGCCGCCGTAAGCCCGGCGCCGACGAGGACGCCGACGGCGAGGAGGCCTCCGCGCGGCGGCCGCCCGCCCAGTCGTCGTCGCAGCCGCTCGCCGCGCTGCTCGACACGTTTGCCGCCAGGTTCTGTCCCCTGCTCGAGCGGCTGCACGAAAGCCAGGTAAAAGAAATTACCGCTCTGTAATAATTTTCCTTATTTTTTACCGCCGCCAGGCTGTCATCAGCGGGTCAAAAGTTAGGGGAGGGGTAAAGCGGGAATTTCAAATGATATGTCAGAGGCTGGGTCCCACCCGTAATTAACGGGTCTTCTAGATTATGGATTAGATTAGGGCCATGCATGTGGCATGATGACATAGCACTAATCCGAATTACGTGAACAAAAAAATCGTGTGTCACCGCTTGCTTATGAATTCGGGTTGGTTTGTTGTGGTAGGTAGGTGAGACGCATGTGCACC
Organism: Oryza australiensis; assembly: GCA_019925245.2. Lineage (NCBI taxonomy): Eukaryota > Viridiplantae > Streptophyta > Magnoliopsida > Poales > Poaceae > Oryza > Oryza australiensis. Next base: position 102,448 of record JAIFGZ020000479.1, read on the forward strand.
TCATATTTTTTGTGCCCTTCGAACCAACGCGAGAGTTTCAAATCGGATTAGAGAAAACTGCGAGAAGAATTAGCCCATGGTAATTTGAAAATTCCAACTTTTTTGGTTGAATCATTCTGCGTGGTTGGTTGGGTGCAGCGTAGCAATCAGTTGGACGGGTGGGGTGCCTTCCAGCCCGATGCCTCCACAGATATTTTCTCCTTTTTCTTTTATTTTCTTTTTTTCCAATTTTTTGATGGGCAAGTTAATCCACTTGCAGGAGAGCGACGCGTACCGTGGCGCGATCAGGCGCCACGTGGACATCGAGATGGTGCGGCGGAGGCTGGACGCGTCGCCGGCGGGTGGCGGCGCCGCCGCTGCCACCGAGTTCTACCGCGATCTCCTGTTGCTCTGCACCAACGCGCTCGTCTTCTTCCCGCGCACCGGGCCGGAGCGCGGCGCCGCCGGCGAGGCCCGCGCGCTCGTGTCCGCGTCGCTCAGCCTCCGCGAGCCGAAGCAGGAGCCTGGCGCCGCCGCGGCGGTGGCGGCCGGGCCTCAGGCGGAGGATGCGCAGAGGGCTGAGGGCGTCTTCGGCGCCGGCGGCGCTGGCATCGTCGGGTCGCTGATCGAGAAGGGAGGAAGCCGCTCATCGTTTGCCGGAAGCGGAGCTCCATCGCGAAGGCCGCGGCGGCGAAGAAAGAGGAGAGCGCGGAGAAGGGTGAGGCTGCCGAGGAAGGGGAGGGAAGCGACGACGGCGAGAAGAAGGTCACCGTGGCGGCTGCGACCACGGACAAAGCGTGGGGGTTGAGGACGAAGAAGGGCCGCGGCCCCGGCAAGAACTCGGCTGGCGGCGGCCACAGCCGGAAGATGGCCAAGCTCTCGGAAGCGACGGAGCCGGCGAGCGACGGAGGCAAGAAGTCCGACAAGAAGGGAGCCGACGCAGCCGGGCCCGCCAAGAAGCGGAACGCCGTGGACTTCCTCAAACGGCTAAACCAGGCCTCGTCGCCGTCGAAGACGACGACGAAGAAGGCCTCGCCGATGGGTACGCGGAAGCGTGCGGCGGCGGCGGCGCCGGAGCAGCCGCAGAAGACACGTAAAGGGCCTGGCAGGAAGGAGGCCGGCCGCGGTGGCTCCAAGAAGGGCGGCAAGACCTCCACGCCGAAGAGAAGCGTCGGGCGGCCACCGTCGAAACGAGGGGCGGCCGATCCAACGACGCCACCGCCTCCGTCGAAGAGGGCCAAGGTGAACCGGTCGGAGAAGACGACGTCGACGAAGCGGGGAGGGAGGAGGTAGAATTTGCCGATTTGGGCAGTGTAGTGCAGCTAGAACAGACGTAACCGGTAGCAACTAGCAAGTGATAGTTCTAAGCTATGAGTAAATTACGTAGTATTGCGCCTGCAGCATTTGGAAGCTAGCTAACAGATCGTTTGTGTTTGTAGCAACACCATTAATCACTGGACAATTGCTGTTTGAATTAATCATTCCCCATCACCATGCCTCGGGATTTGGAGGTCTCACTCGTTTGGTTAATTTCATTTCCCCCCTATTTTGATCTGTACTGCGAAGGAGAGCAGACATCTTAGCTCCTTGGAATCGGATCCTCTGTCGAGCTCTAGCATCTTCAACAACCTCTTCAGAGCATCGTTTATAGAATTATCAATCCCAATAATTTAAAATTTTATATAAAAATATCCTTCAACTGACCTTTATATACACTTTTATTTTTATGATTTTTTAAACCAATTTTTTATTGGCTTTTAGGAGCGAAGGATTCTGGCATCGCTATCTCGGGCACGCGGTTTTTTTTCTTTGCCGTGTGTGCCTGCTCTTCCCACGGCATTACTTTTCCCCACACGCGCTACTCCTACCAGCTAGAGACGGCCAAATGGGTCGTGCCACAGTGGACCGGCCCGGGCACGACCTTCCCTGTAGATGGCACGGCACGGCACGGCCCGAAGGCGAAACGGGTCGGGCCGCGCCGGCACTACACGATTGGCCATGTCGTGTTTGGGCTGTCGATCGAGTCCGTGGACCGGCACGACACGACCCGTTTACTGCAGCAAAACACTGTAGCAATGTAGCATAGCCCATGGGCCTTTAACAGGTCAAAACAGTGCTGGGATAGGGAAAAAATGTCACCAAGCCAACCTCGGCTCATGGGCCTTTAACAGGCCCGTGCCGGCACGGCACGGCCCGACCACCCCGTGGGCTGTGCTTGGGCTGAGGGCATGGCACGCGGGCTGGCATGACACGACTCGTTTAAGCAACCGTGCCTAATGGGCCATGCCGTTCCCGTGCCCATGCCGGGTCGGGCCGTGCCGCCCGTTTGGCGTACTCTGCTACTAGCCCATCTTCTCGCCGCCGTGAGTGCGGGCGCCGCATCTACTCCCGCCGCCGCCGCCGCCACGGCCACCTCTCCGCGCTGCGACCCGCACCTTCTCCCGCATCCGACGCCACAGGGATTTTTCCCCAATGTCGCCGCCGCATTCCAGTCCAGCCGCTGACGCCACAGTGATATATCCCCTATCCCGCCGCCACATCCTCTCCAGCCACCACCACAACTTCTCCCGCCGGTGCAAGATTCGTGCCGCCGCTCGGAACCTGGTCCCTCCGTCGGTCGGCCATTGTTCCCGTCGCCACTTCGCACCTGCCGCGAGCGACGCTCGACACCATCTCCCGCTGCCGCCGCCGCTTCTCCCACTGTCGCCACCACCCTTGTCGCACATGGAACCACCGACAGGCCCAAGAACCGGTGCGCCGGCAACTACAAGACCCATGGCGCTAGTTGCTCCAAGATACTCGGCGACGGCTGGCCCCATACCCATGGTGGCGGGTGGAGCAAGACCTACGACTCCCTTCGCACTGCATATGGGTTTCATGGATGTTGGCTCCCAGGAGGCCTCCTGGTGTGAGGAATATGGAACCAGCTACTCCCAGGAAGATTCAACGATTGGCAACAATGATTTGTTTGGTAATTTGCTTGTCCTCTTATCCCTGCTTGCTTGGTTTTGCTGTAAGAATTTTAACAACAATGAATAAGAGAACATATTTTGATCATTAACAACAGGAATTACAAAAACAGATATATAGAATGTTGTGGTTTACATGGAAGTCATATATGTCAGCAGGATGGTCAAGTAGTTTAGATGAACCATCATAGTTTGAGATTATTTGAATGTGTGGAAAGGCCTCTCTTATAGCACTATGGAACTTGAGGTAATTACCTGTTCAAGAGAATTGAAGAATATCTACAGTTTGTGCAGTGTCAGAGAGAATTATGATGACATAGAGCTACTCAAAATCAACAAAACAAACTTGTTTAAATTAGGAGAACAAGGGCAGAATGCAGATAAAAATATAGTAAGAATGAATTGCATCGTATTTTTTATGAAGATCCATGTGATAAATTTATTGAATTACTTCTACAACAAAAAATATTGTGTTGATCTTTTTTGCAAAATATGCCCAATCAAAAAAATAGGTGTTTATATTTTTGTGTTTACAAACTACTGGAGAAGGTTGAGTGGTTACTTATCTGCTTATACCAAAATTAGTTATGTTTCCTTTTTCTTGACAAAGAACAAGCTTAATCCTTGTATACAGAAACATATTGAACTTGTAGTGGGAAATGGATTTAATCCATAAGAAACTAACTGATATATTTACCATGGTAAAAAAATTTTGTACAGTCTTCATATCCAATTGTAACATATTTGACTGGAAATGGTTCAGAATGCCCCCATTGCAACTCTAAGAGAGCCCCATGTTGAGTTGGTACTCCCCCTTGCAAATTCTAGGCTGTCCAGTATATCTTACCGTACTTAAGATATATATGAATATTGCCCTGTTTTCATGTAGCAGTGATGCTATCTTTAATTGATTATTTTAGCCAATGGAGTCAATATGCTCATGTAAGATGAGACTGTGTAGAACCACCTCATCTAGCTAGTTTCCTTTAATTCTTGGACAACATCAATCATTAGCTAGCTAGCTTCAGCTGCTGACCATGGACCAGTATATTATCTACCCACGGAAATGCTTATTTTCTATGTTTTCATGCAGCAGTGATATATGTGGTTTTTTATAACATGTAATTATAAAGAATATTATACATGTATGCAATTGTGGCAGCAACTGAAGATGGCAATGGATACTACACGACTCTTATGTAAGGAGGTGGAACACAATCACACACTGAAGAGGGTAGTCCACCAAATGTTCAATCAAGTGCGAAAGAAAATATATCATCCTCCAAAAGGTCTAACCAACATAGGACTAAAAACTTTAGTGAGGATGAGGACAAGCTTTTGGTTTCTGCATGGCTAAATGTTAGCATGGATGTAGTCTGGGGTGCGGATCAAACAAAAGATACATACTGACAGATGATTTTCAATTATTATCACTCAAACAGGGAATTTGTCTTGAATCGCACTGAAGGCTCCCTCACTAACCGATGGTCATTCATCCAAGAAAGTGTGAACATGTTCTATGGATACCTATGCCAGATTGAGAGGAGAAACCAAAGCGGTGTGACGGAACGGGATAAGGTATGTTATAGAGTACAAACTTCATCTTACATGTTTTGTCATGTGACTATCCCATCTATGCTTTGAACTACATTAATTTGTTAACAGATTATGCAAGCACACACAATATATAAGGCAGAAGATAAGAAGAACAAGTCGTTCATGTTGTTACATTGCTGGAATCTCCTTCGTCACCACCAAAAATGGTGTGACAAGAATGATGTTGTGGGAACCAAAAATACCAACAATAAGCAGAATACATGTGATGCAGCTACTCCTATAGATCATTTATCTACTGATGTTAATCCTACAGATGCAATTGAGCCTACTTCTCCAGAGTACAATACTGCAAGGCCCTGGGGCAGGAAGTATGAAAAGAGCAGATGAAACAAGAAAAAGGTACACAGTCTGTGGATAGATATTGGGAGAAGAAGTAGGAGTATGATATGAAAAAACAAAGCATCAAGGAGGGTAGGATCCAAGAATTCTTCAGCATACAACGTGAGAATATGGCGATAAAAAGGGATGACCAGGCGATACAACATGTGAAGGTTGCGATAAAAAGGGATGCCCAAATTATGAAGAAAATGCTAGAAGAAGAGAGGATAATGGATATGGATACTAGCTCCATGGATGAGGCTAGACAAAAGTACTACAAGAGCCTTCAGGATAAAATTTTGGAACGTCGTTTGCGTAGAGCATGACCATTTTATTCCCTTTTCAGGTATCCATCTATGATCAATACACAAGACTCATTTAGAAAAAAATTGAACTTTTAGCATATATACAAGGAACAGCGTGTATATATGGCCCAGCGCTGACATATATATGGCCCAACACATGCGCCGGCTGATGGGCTTGTGACAGGCTGCCCAATAATTATTTTGGCCTAGAATTGATGATAGCCCACAATTTAAATTATTGGAATCAATACTTTGATGAATCTATTGAAGTATGACCACAGAAAATAGAAAATACACTTTTAGATAAGCTCTTTAAATAGGGGTTATAGATAATATTGATACAAAATCTTTTGGAGTTGCTCTCATTCTACTCTTCAAGTTAAAATTTAGCAACTTAAAAAACACACACTCCAACAGCCTCTCTGTCACGCTCAGAAATTCAAGCCATAATTTCCATAGCTAATTTGTGCATTAATTCCTCGTCCAGGCATCAGCCGAGGAACTCAAATCGACAATTATTGATATTACCGAATCCACATCTTAGAAACGATATAAAAGAATTACATAAATGCAGCGAAAAGGAAAAAGACTGACTAAACTGAAACTAACACCGCGACAGAACTCCAAAACACCACAGACAACCTTGACAGTGGACGCAAGCCTAAACCTTGTTGAAACTTTCTTCTGCAACCTCTGGCTCTTGAGAGGGAAAAATTAAGCAAGACTGAGTACTCCCACCATACTCAACAAGTCATACCGAAAGAGAAGGTATGATGCAAGATAATTATCAAGGGAGGAATAATAGTCTCATTTGCATAAATAGCATTTCAGAAATAGCAATAGTTGAAAGCAGTAAAACAGTAGTAATAATTAAGCAATATTAAATAAACACTGTCCAACGTTAAAACCATGTTGCAACAGGCCCAACCATCCATCCAATACTAGTCAAGTTCCAACAATTCATTCATATAAATAAGTGAGACTAATCAAGATGAATCTGGTTGATCGCCCGTAACCGTGGGCACGGCTATTCGAATAGTTTTACTCTGATCAGAGGTGCACAACAGTATCCACAAGACACAATCCCACAACACGTTACCGTGCGCCGATGTACCACCACGATACCCCGGAAAGGAACTGTGACAGGACCCTTCACATAACCCCCTCTAACCAATCGTACCACACCAAGATTTCGCCCCCACTCCCATCGGGGTAATCGACAGCCCCCCTCGTGCCGCGGTGAATCCGGAAGCCGATCAACCCTTAAAACTGGGGCCGACCCAACTCCATCATTCCCACCCTCACCAGGGTACGTCGGCTAGAGACAGCTACGCTACAGACCTAGCCATTACCTATGTTGGCTTCTGGTATGCACGGTAATTCTTCCAGGGTTTTCCGAGAACCGATCCTTAATTGTCATGAGCACTCTAACCAATATCCAACCATGTGCTCACAACCCACCATTATCATAATTCAATATTATTAGAATAGAGTCATATACTTGACATCATCTGAGTATTAGTCTCTAATGTAATATTTGATTGATGTGATTCCCTAAAGTGAGCTAGTTGATCTAAGCCAGGCTAAGCATGTTCTGAACTAACATCTAGTCGTATTGAACCCAAGTTATCAATGGTATAAGATATTCAATTCCTATGGCTGAGTACAATGGGTATAAATAGTCTCATGAAATGACATTCTAAAACATATGCAATATTTGAGAGAAAATAGATATTTAAATAAAATAGGTACAATATGATCAATGTAAAGTATGACTTGCCTTGCTCTAGAGACTGGGGTACCTCGGCGACTACTTTGAGGTAGACAGGATCGCCGGAACTATCGGAATCTACACGACAAACAAAGCACTTCAACAAAACATGCTAAAAGTCTACTGAAATAGCACAAGAAACTATTTTTAATGGATTCTTGATATTTTTCTGGATGAATGGACTAAAACGGAGCTTGGATTAAAAAGATATGAATTTTAAAAGTTTAATTATGATTTTTAAACTAAACAGAAAAGACTAATTAATTTATTGCGTAATTAAGTCCCTTGCTGACGCAAGCATGAGCGGGCTGCGGGTAGGGCTGACGTCAGCATGCGGCGGCGCGGTCATGGTGACGTCAGCGGCTGGCGTTAGCAAAGCTGATGCGGCGGCTGACCGGGCTCGGTCCACGGTGGACCGAGTCCAGCGAGCGGCGGGCGCTGCCACGCGGTGGCCATAGGCGGGACGACGACCGAATCGGACGGCGGGGCGCGTGCGGGGGATCGGACGACCCATATCCGCCGGAAGCGGGAGATCGGACGGCGGCGGCGGTGGCTAGGGTTAGGGTTTTCGGGCGGCGGCGGCCGGATTCGCTCGGCCGGCCATGGCCACGCGGGCGGCCGGCCGACTCACCGGGCGCGGAATGTCGGCGCGGGCGGCGACGCGGGGACGACGTAGCGGCGACGACGACACGGATTTGGCTTGAACTTGCGCACGGGAAGGAAAAGAGAGGGAGGAGAGCGGCTCACCGGGAGACGAGGATGACAGCCGGCGGCCGACGGCGCGCGAGCGTGATTAGGGGCTAAAACAATCGGGAAACAAAGGGGAAATACGTGGGGATTTGTGCGGGATTTATAGGGGTCAACAAGAGGCCGAGTCGGGCACGAACGGCCCCCGGATTGCTCGCCGGCGCAATCGGAAATGGAGAGGGGAGAGAAAAGTGGCGGTGGTGGTTTGGATACGATCCCGGCCGTTGAGAGGCACGGGATCGGCGACATGGGATGCGGGGAAGTGCGCTCGGGCCCGGCGTGGTCCCGGCGTGGCACGGCGGCGCGGTGAGGTGGGCGCGGCGACGCGCATGGCGGCGGCGGCGGTTTGGGCCGCGCGCGCGAGAGAGCGACATGATAGGTGGGCCCACTGTCGGTGGGCCCAAGGGAGCGAGGAGGGGCGCGGACTTTTCGCGCGTGGGCGGGCGGCTCATGGGCCGCTCGGCCCAAGGCCGGAGGAGAGGAGGCGGGCGGCTTGGGCGGGGAGGCGGTGGGCGGCGGGAAGGGAGGCTTGGGCGGCGGCCTCGGGAGGAAAAAGAGCGTGAAAAAGAAAGGGAAAATAAAAGGAAAAATGGGAAAATAGAAAAGGGACTTAATTTAATTACAGATTATTTATTAAATTGATTAAAAATATTTAGAGTGCTCTAACAATTCCCGTAAAAATCTTGTTAGTGTATTTTGACTCGTAGAATTTAAGAAAAATTCTACCATGCCATTTCCATTTATTAATTGCATTTTAAAATTACTTGTTGGCTCTAGATTAATTCTAGAAATTTTGATTATTTCAGGGTAAATTATTTAAACAATTTAGGGGCAAAACTCGGGGTGTGACAAACCTATCCCCCTTAAACGGAATCCGACCCCGAGATTCGGAGGCACCGGCGAAGAGGTGCGGGTGCGCGGCCTTCAAATCATCTTCTCTTTTCCAAGTAGCTTCTTCTTCAGAGTGATGAGTCCACTGAACTTTGCAAAATTTGATAACCTTGTTTCGAGTCCTTCTTTCACTGGTCTCGAGGATACGAGCTGGTCTCTCCACATAGGTCAAGTCCTCTTGAATTTCAATCTGGTCTGGACTCGCCTGCTCTTCTGGTACCGTCAAACATTTATTTAACTCAGACACATGGAACATGTCATGAATACCAGCCATGTTGGATGGAAGTTCAAGCTGGTAAGCTACTTCTCCTCGACGTTTCCGAACTCTATATGGTCCCACAAAACGTGGTGCCAACTTGCCTTTGGTTTAAAAATGGTGTATTCCCCGGAGTGGTGTAACACGAAGGTACACATAATCCCCTGCTTCAAAAGCGAGATCTCTTCGACGATTGTCTGCGTAGCTCTTCTGCCGAGACTACGCAATTCTCAATCTTTCTCGAATTGTTCGGACTTTTGCTTCTGCTTCACTTATTACTTCTGTGCCAAACAACTGACGCTCACCCGTCTGATCCCAGAAAAGGGGTGTGCGGCACTTTCGTCCATACAACGCCTCATAGGGTGCTATTTGAATGTTGGCTTTATAACTGTTTTGATAGGAGAATTCTGCATAAGGCAAACTCTTGTCCCACGCTTTACCAAACTCAAGTGCACATGCTCTCAACATGTCTTTCAGAATTTGATTTACTCTCTCGGTTTGACCATCTGTCTGCGGATGATAGGCCGTACTGAAGTTCAAACGGGTACCAAGCTCTTCTTGCAACTTCTGCCAGAACTTGGAAGTAAACTGACTTCCTCGGTCAGACATGATCGTCTTCGGCACTCCATGTAAACACATGATTCTAGCAAGGTATAGCTCTACTAGCTTCTTTCCCAAGTAGGTGGTATGCACTGTTATGAAGTGAGCCACCTTCGTGAGTCGATCCACGATGACCCAAATTGAATCATACCCTGACGATGTGCGGGGTAAACCCGTGATGAAATCCATTCCAATCTCTTCCTATTTCCATTCCGGAATTTGGAGAGGTTGCAACAATCCTGTAGGTCGTTGATGTTCTGCCTTGACTCGCTCACAAACATCACAAAGTGTGACAAATTCAGCTATTTCTCTCCTCATACTGACCCACCAAAACTTCTCTTTGAGGTCTTGATACATCTTTGTACTGCCCGAATGGATTGAATATTGGGTTTGGTGAGCTTCCGTAAGGATCAGCTTCTTCAATTCTTTATCTTCTGGCACACACAATCTCTTTCCCATCCAGATTGTTCCATGCTTGTCTTCTGTAAAGTCGTGAGCTTTTCTGACTCTCATGTTCTTCTTGAGTTCAGCCATCTCGGGATCTGATGCCTGAGCAACCCGAATTTGATCAATGAGAGTGGGTTGAGCTTCCAAAGCGGCCACAAAACCAAAATCCACAACCCGTAGGTTCAGGCGCTCAAATTCTCGCTGCAACTGGTTACACATTCTTTTTACGTTGATGGTGTTGCAGTAACTCTTCCGGCTCAAAGTATCTGCTACCACATTACCTTTGCCGGGATGGTAGCGTATCCCCAAATCATAATCCTTGTTCAATTCCAACCATCTTCGTTGACGAAGGTTCAAGTCCGGTTGGGTGAAGATATACTTGAGACTTTTATGATATGTGTACACTTCACAACGATTGCCGATTAGGTAGTGTCGCTAGATTTTCAAGGCATGGATCACTACGGCTAACTCCAGATCATGAGTTGGATAGTTGTTCTCATGCGGACGCAACTGACGGGAGGCGTATGCGACCACTTTGCCTTCTTGCATCAACACACATCCCAGCCCTTGGCGAGACGCATCACAATATATTTGAAAATCTTTTGCTGGATCGAGCAGTATCAAGACTGGCGCAGACACAACTTCTTTTTAAGCTCTTCAAAACTCTTGTTATATTCCGCTGACCACTTGAATTTCTCATCTTTCTTCAATAATTGTGTCATCGGCTTGGCAATTTTGGAGAAATTCTCAATGAAACGGCGGTAATAACCCGCAAGTCCAAGAAAACTTCGGATCTGGGTGACTGTCTTTGGCGGAGTCCACTTGGTAACTGACTCTACATTCGACAGATCCATGGATACTCCTTGGGCATTCACAATGTGGCCGAGGAACTGTACTTCCTTTAACCAGAAAGCACACTTGCTAAACTTGGCGTAGAGTTGATGATCCCTCAACTTCTCGAGCACTAACCGAAGATGATGCTCATGTTCCTCCTTGGTCTTGGAGTAGATCAAAATGTCATCAATGAACACCACGACAAATTTGTCCAAGAATTCCATAAACACCTTGTTCATCAAATTCATGAAGAAAGCCAGTGCATTGGTCAATCCAAAAGACATGACCGTACACTCATACAAACCATACCGAATGATGAAAGCGGTCTTGGGAATGTCCTCTTCCTGAATTCTCAACTGATGGTAGCCTGATCGCAAGTCTATCTTGGAGAATACCTTTGCCCCTTTGAGTTGATCAAACAAATCGTCAATCCGTTGTAGAGGATACTTGTTCTTGATAGTGACTTCATTGAGTGCGCGATAATCGACACACATTCTCTTGGTCTTGTCTTTCTTCTCTACAAATATCACCAGAGCACCCCAAGGTGACGTGTTCGGGCGGATATAACCTTTCTGCAACTGTTCATCCACTTGCTTCTTGATTTACGCCAACTCGTTGGCTCCCATTCTATATGGTCTCTTATGAATTGGGGCGGTCCGGTACTATATTAATCCGGAATTCAATTTCTCTTTCGGTGGCATCTTGGTTAAATCTTGGAAAGACTTGGGTATTCTCGACAATGGGGATATCTTCTAATTTCATAGGGATCTTTCTTGCTACTTGGACGATTCCCGGTAGAAACATGATTCAAACTTGCTACAACCTTGGCTTGAATGGGAGAATGAAAAACAATCTCTTCTCCTTTTCCATTGATTAAAGTGATTGTGCGATTAGCACAGTCAATTACTCACTAATGTCTTGACAAGCGTCACGCCCGAAATTCACACCGAATTTCCGAAGTGAATGTGTATTTAAAAATACCCTGTCCGGGACCGACGGGGATACACAAACGACAAATTGTATTTACAGAACCACATCTTAAAAACATTAAAAAGTCTTACATATGCAGCGGAAAGATAAAAATAAACTTATGAACTAGGCTTCGACTCTTGCGGGGCAGCGACTCCACTCCACAGGCAACCCTTGACGGCAGTGACGAGCCTACTCAGCAGCAAACCCATCGACAGCTTCATCCTCTAACTCTGAGGTGGGGAAAAGGGAAGCAAGACTGAGCACAACCGCGTACTCAGCAAGTCATACCGAAAGAAGGTATGAATGCAGGGTTAAATTCCAAGGATAGGCTAGGTTTAACTTTTGCATAAAGCGGACATTTCACGAATTAAGTTGAAAGCGGTAAAAATAGTAATATAAGGTAATTAAACAATATTTAATACACTGCTCAACGCTACACCACGTTGAGTCAGGCCCAATCCTTCCAACTATTCTACCTCATTTCCACTTAATCAAGTTATTATTTTAGTGAGACTAATCACGGTGAATCTGGATGATCGCCCATAACCGCGGGCACGACTATTCGAATATTTTTTCACTCTGGCCAGAGGTGTACGTCTGTACCCACAAGACACAGCCCCACAACACGTGTTCGTGCGTCGACATACCACCATGGCATATCGAAAAGGGGTGTGGACGGACCATTCACATAACCCTCCACGACCAAGCGACATCACACCTCGGGTTTCGCCCCTACCCGAATCCGGGTAGGTAGCCCCTCTCGTGCCTAGGTGAATCTGGTAGCCGCATAGACCTTTCCCGGTCCATCCGCACTCCATCACGCTCACCCTCTCCTGGATGCGTCGGCCAAGAAAAGCTACACTACAAGCCCAGCCGTTGCCCATGCTGGCTTGTGGTACGCACTAATAATTCTTCCAAGGTTTCTCGCGAACCGGTCCTTAACTGCCATGGGTGCGACTTGCAAAACCTGGCACCCATAGCCCACCATAATAGTCAAGTTTTAATTTACCGATTAACAGTACCAACGGTACGTCCGGTCGGAGACCGACATTTCATGTGAAATAATTCTAGTAAATTAATTTTCCCTTTCATGATCTAGTTGTACTAAGCATAATAAGCATGTGCTAGCCCTGATTCTAGTCAAATTAATTCTCAGGTGATCAAATAAACAGGGTAAACAACCTAGGCTTAAAACTATAGGTCCCATCCCGATTGCATTATAAAATAAAGTAATGCAACAGATAAAACAATAGTAATTTGTACATTAGGTACAATATGTTCAAAGGAAAATGACTTGCCTTGATCTTGATCCAACGGAACCTCAGCGAGAACCTCAAAATAAACCGGAGCGTCCTCGGAACCAGATTCTACCGACAAACAAAGCACAGCAAAAACAGGCTATTAGACAGCTAAAACAGACAATTAAACCATTTTTAATATATTCTTGACATTTTTACGAATCCGCTGCAACTTGAACGGACTCAAACGGAGTTCGGATGAATTTTCTGCGAATTTTACAAGTTTCAGCCTTTTTACTAGTTAAGAAAAAGAAAAACGATTTATGACGCAAGCGTCTTTAGGGCTGACATCACTACGGGACCCACAGAATAGTGATGCAAGGGAGAGAAACCACGGGTGCACGGTGGACCGAGTCCACCGGCTTGGGCGCGCCACGTGGCGGCACCGGATTGGCCGGTATGGATCGGCCACACGGGAGAGCACCCGGTTTGGCCGGGCGGCAGCGGCAGCTTGCGCCGGCGGCGGTGAGACCGGGCGGACGCACGAGCGGCGGCGGCGAGGCCGGCTCGGCAAGGGGGAGAAAAGAGAGGAAAAGAAATGGCACTTCTCACCGTCGGCCGAACTCGGAGAGGAAGACGGCAACGGTGCGATTCGTCGATCGAAACTTGGGGAAAAGCAACGGGAGTGTGTTCCCGGTGATTGCGAAGGTGGAGGTCGTGGTGGTTCGGCGAAAGGAGTGGCGGTTCGATGGGAAGGTGTTAACGACCAAATTTGGTAACCAAATCCTTGGTTGAAGGCCAAGATTGAAGGAGGCTCGGATCGGAAGTGTGATCTCGGAGAAACAGAGGCCGTATTGGTTAGGACCAAATCGGCTGGGAAACTGGTCGGCTAAGGCCGAATCGGATAAGGATAGCCGATAGCCGATTCGATTCGAGGATGAAGATGGAACTGATCCCGATAAGGAAGCTTGAAGATAAATGTTAGATTCGGTTCCCAAATGTTCGTTAAAAATATTGCCATCTATGGATAGAGTCCTGTAACGGCAGTTGTGTCTGTAAAATAGGGATTTGTATAGATATTCCTTTTGTAATGCGACATGGGGCTACGTCCCAAGATATTGTCGTACTGTAAATAGTAGATAAGGTAGAAACCGTGTCTTACACGGATATTGTTATGCCTGGGTATAAATAAGACCCGAGAGCTCTTTGTAAAGATATCAAACAAACATACAATCAATCAATCTCGGCGCATCGCCATCCTTTTTTATTTTAGACGAGTTCCTACTCTTGTTCGTTTATGATCTCCAAACAAGGTAATGATTTGTCATTAGTGGTTTGTATCAAAGGGACTAGTGCTTCCATCGTCATGATACTCTAGTTTTGAGATATTAAATACGCAATTTATCATACACGACCTATAATCTAGAGCAACTGCTAGATCTGTCCTACAATCGGTTGATTTTCCTCTGAAGATCGCAATCGATAAGGATAGATCTACGGGTTGAATTGGATTATATGTTGTGTCTACCGTCCCGAGGGGTTCACATTGACTCATACAGATCTGATATTTCTTTTTGTACTTAATGTTGCATCTAATCGACCTATTAAGTCGCTCTTAGAACTATTAAGATCCGTTTAGTTTAATGTTTACCATTAGAGACAACGCTAAAGTTTCAGCCAGCCTTATCTGTTTTAGTTATCTTTAGTTTTAATTGCTATTAGATTTATTAAAACCACCTTTTATATTAAGATCTTAATCTATCTAAGTGCACTAAGCCGATGTCAATCTGTCATGCTATGCTGGCAGCCGATTGATCTAGGTTTAGCACATTTAGATCAAATTAATATCTTTTTATAAATGTATCGGAGTATTAGCCGATTCACATTAGATTTGTAGTATCAGCTAAGTTATCAATGTAGATAATTACTACCCTAATACGCTTTTAGCCTAAGTGATTTATCTTGTCTCGGCATAGCCGATCTATCCCAATCACTTAGTTTAAGTGCGCTTTGGGATAGTAATTATGTGTAAATTGATGACTTCAGATCCCGTAGGATCTAATTTCAACTTAATGCATATTTCTTGTTTCTTGTTGGTTACGGATTAAACCAGCGGCACACACTCAATTCATCAGAGGCGACCAATTTGGACCTGCACTAGAGTAAAGCAAATATCTCAGGCCAGTGCGTGAGAATCGAATTTCTCATCAACACGCTTTTGGCACGCTGGTGGGACCAAGTGCGAGACTTCCGAGTTCAACACAATGTCCAGCGACGGGAATCCGAAAATCAACGAGGAAAACGTCATCCGGTGAGGATTGAACAAGCTGTCGGTGAGCAACTAGCCGACTACAAACGGATGGTCGAGCATGCGGCTAATTACCTGAATCCTTCACCTGGACCAGTGCAGGGGCGTCCTCCGAAGTTTAAATTCAGGCTCGAAGACCTCAACACGTCCTGCGAGGAAGATAGGAAAAGAAAGAAGAAAATGGAGGATGTTAAACAAGAACAAGACGATTCGGAACTACACATCCTGCAAGACCGAATCGATTCGGCTGTGCATCATGCCCTTATCAACCAAAGTGGCATACTGGTCAACACTCTCAACAATATAATAGCCACTGTGGTTGATTCAAAGATAGCCAATCAGCTGCAAAGAGGGCCGACCTACTTCACTGATGGCCAATTCCCAGGCTATAGGGTGTTGGCAACCCAAAATCGACTGACACCGCCGCTAGCGCAGCCAAATCCACCAGGAGGGCCCCCGATCCAGCCCAACGTGCATGGATCGGCTTCAAGGCTGCAGCCCTTCATCCTGAACCGACGACAGCCTCCTTCCCAGGAGCAATTGGCGAGCATGTTTGACCTCAATCGGTGACCCGAGCCGGTTGGCAACCTCGTTCCAAGGCCACATCACAACTCGGTGGCCATCGACTCCCTCGGAGTCATCACCACGGCGAATCGGCCACCTCCCGCCGTTAACCAACTCCAATACCAATATCCAGGGGCCAACATGATCACCAGTATCGGCCGCAAAAGCCACCACCACTTCAGTATCGGCAAGGACTCATGTCGTATGAACAGTACGAGCCGATACCCCAAGCTCAAGACAATAGACCTTGGGCCGATCTGATTGCCGATGTAATGCGTGATCAATTCGGCCTCAAGCCAAAGGACTCTGGTTACATGTACCGGTATCTGTATTCGGAACACTCCGAGAGAGTACCACTACCAAACCGGTACAAGGTGCCAGACTTCTCCAAGTTCTTTGGGCAGGACAACATATCTACTTACGAACACGTCAGCTGATTCCTAGCTTAATGCGGGGAAGCATCGGCTACATACGCGCTCATAGTCCGCCTGTTCCCGCTCTCATTGTCTGGATTGGCTTTTACCTGGTTCTCGTCGCTGCCACACAACTCAATACAGAGCTGGGCCAATCTGGAGAAACAATTCCACAACTACTTCTATTCTGGCAACTATGAGATGAAACTGTCGGACTTAACCAGCATCAGACAGAAGCACGAAGAATCGGTCCAAGATTATATTCAATGTTTCAGAGAAATGAGGAACGATGCTACGATCGATCTTATCGGACTCCCAGTGGCCGATTTGGCATTTCATGGTCTTCGCCGCCAATCCGTGAAAGGTTTTCGGCTCAAGACTTCGAGAGCCCTAGCCCACTTGGCCCAGAAAGTGACAGCCTACGAGCAGAGATTTCAAGAATCTAAGAAGGCCTTCAAGAAAGTCGCCCATGTCGCCTACGCAACTGACACAAAATCAAGCGACAGCGATGCGAAGGTGGCAGCAGCCGAGTGAACCAGGAACAAGAAAACAATAACCTGCCAATGGTTGAAAAGGTCGGCCAAGGAAGAGAAATATGACTTTGATATCACTAAAGCCGACAGGATCTTCGATCTGCTGCTGAAGGAGAAGCAAATTCGGTTACCGGACAACCACGTTATCCCATCGACCAATGAGCTCAAAAAGAAAAAATGCAAGTGGCACAACACCACCTCCCACAACACAAATGATTGCAAGGTGTTCAAGCAGCAAATCCAATCAGCCATTGAAGTTGGGAAGATAAAGTTCGAAGAATCGGCTAAGCCGATGAAGGTTGATGGCAACCCCTTCCCGGTCAACATGGTCCAAAGCGGCCACGGGCGAGCTGATCGGTAGCACCGATTGACGTACGGTTTAGCCAAAAGTTAGTGCCAACTCGGGATCACCCCACAGAGAGTCGATTGAAGATATGACTGCGTCAATCAATATTGTCCACACCAACGCATGATCGGCCGATCGTCGGCCAAGCAGGACAGCTTGTTGCGATTCCAACGTAGGATCCAGGAGGAAAAAGAGAGTCGGCACGGTAGGCCGAACCAAAGGGCGCCGAATCGGCTGGGCATGGTGTACTACTGCCGCCACGACGATTGTGATCCGCATTGGCATTGCGAGTTCTTCAAGTTCTGCTGGGAGCAAGGAATGAGGTTGCCAACCCTCAAAAATTATCGGGCGTGCAGTGATTACAGAGAAGACGAATGCATGGAACCACAACTGGAGAGTTCTAACCGATTCGTCCCCCGAGCCGTTCAGCTCAACCAACGTAAGCCTTCTATTCATGATCGACTCGGCCCCATCCACCAAGACTTCTTCCAGGAAGAAGATCAAGAAGAGGCCGACGACAAGCAATCGACCAACCCCCAATGGTGCCCTTCAAACCTCTTTACCAAAACACAAAAGAGAAGCATCCAACGGCTCAAGAGCGGGGGGTAGGAGGAAGAAGTACGGCGGATAATCCAACAGCAACAACGTCGGCAGGGCACAAAGCGATGGCGCATCAAGAAACAAGCGGCCCCAACCGACGAAAGCCCAGCTGACCAAGCTAGGAGGGCGACAAAAGGAAAAGAAAAAGCTGCTGCATCGGTTAACATGGTCTTTATACTTCAGCCGAATTCGGTGCTACAGAAGCCGATGCAGACATTGTGGAGGATACCTTGGCAAGACTAACTCTGTCCCCAGAGAAAGCTGTTTTCGAAAAGCCGAAGGGGACTGAGAATCGGCACCTCAAGCTGCTTTATGTGAAAGAATTTGTTAACAGGAAGCCGATGTCGAAGATGTTGGTCGATGGAGGGGCCGTAGTCAACTTGATGCCCTATGCCACCTTCAGGAAGTTGGGCAAAGGAGCTAAAGATCTAATCAAGACAAACATGGTTCTCAAAGACTTCGACGGCAATCCATCGGAAGCCAAGGGTGTTTTGAATGTGGAGCTGACCGTCGGCAACAAGACCATGCCCACGACATTTTTCGTCATCGACGGGAAGGGATCGTATAGCCTACTGCTTGGGAGGGATTGGATTCATGCAAACTGCTGCGTCCCTTCCACAATGCATCGAATTTTTATACAATGGCAAGGCGACAAGGTCGAGATCGTGCCAGCTGACAGGTCAGTGAATGTTGCTAATGTCGATTTGCCGCTTTGGGAAATCAACGGTATCGATTGTCTGTCCGACAAAATCTGGTAAGCCGATTTTCTAAAGGTGTCCGATTCTGCTATTCAGCCTATTGGAGACGAAGAGCTTCAACTATTACTTTGAAGGCGTCGTAGAGGGCTCGAGCGTCTGCAGCAAGGACACCGTGGATGGCAACGACGGCAAACTTGGGCAGGGTTTTATGTCGGCCGACGAGTTAGAAGAGATTAATATAGGTCCAGGAGATAGGCCTAGACCGACATATATTAGCAGAAATTTGTCTTCTCGTTTTAGATCCAAGCTTATTGAGTTATTAAAAGAATATAAAGATTGTTTTGCTTGAGAGTATTTTGAGATGCCTGGTCTTAGCCCATCTATTGTTGTGCATCGGCTGCCTATAAAGCCTGGATATCGGCAGTACAAACAACCTCCCTGGAGGTTTAAAGCCAATATGTATGATGCGACTAAAGCCGAAATCACTCGGCTATATGATGCTGGATTTATTTGGCCCCGCCGATATGCAGAGTGGTTTCAAACATAGTTCCAGTAATGAAGAAAAATGACAAACTTAGGGTGTGTATTGATTTCAGGGACCTAAACAAAGCTACCCTAAGGACGAATACCCAATGCCCATAGTCGATTTGCTTGTGGATGCTGCTTCCGGCCACAAAATCATAAGCTTTATGGATGGCAATGCATGCTACAATCATATTTTCATGGCCGAAGAAGATATTCACAAGACTGCTTTCAGATGCCTAGGAGCAATCGGCTTATACGAATGGGTTGTCATGACATTTGGCTTGAAGAATGGTGGAGCAACTTATCAAAGGGCCATGAACTATATTTTTCATGATATGATCAGCTCTCTAGTGGAGATCTACATTGATGACATTGTCGTCAAATCCAGGGAAATAGAAGACCACATAGCCGATCTAAGACAGGTTTTGGAGAGAATGAGGAAGTATGACCTAAAAATGAACCCACTAAAGTGTGCGTTCGGCGTGTCAACCGGGCAATTTTTAGGGTTTCTTGTTCATGAGAGAGGAATAGAGGTTACACCAAGGAGCATCAATGCTATCAAGACAATTTAGCCTCCGAGGGACAAGAAGCAACTACAGTCTTTGATCGGCAAAGTCAACTTCATCAGACGATTTATCGCCAACCTTTCAAAAAAGATGGAGCCATTCACGCCATTGCTTCGGCTGAAAGCCGATCAAGCATTCACTTGGGGGGCAAGCAGCAAAAAGCATTGGACAATATCAAGGATTACTTAAGCTCACCTCCAGTTTTGATTTCTCCACAGAAAGGGATACCATTCAAGCTATATCTGTCAGCCGACGAAAAGTCCGTCGGCTCGGTTTTGATTCAGGAGATCGAAGGGAAGGAAAATGCCATCTTTTATCTTAGCCGACGGCTTCTGGATGCAGAAACAAGGTATTCACCAGTGGAGAAATTGTGTCTTTGCCTATATTTTTCGTGCACAAAGTTGAGGCATTACTTGTTATCCAATGAGTGCACCATGGTATACAAAGCCGATGTAGTAAAATATATGCTATCGGCTCTAGTGCTAAAAGGACGGGTTGGGAAATAGATTTTTGCCTTGACGGAGTTTGATTTAAGATACCAGTGCCCGGGCGTTAAAGGACAAGCTATAGCCGATTTTATAGTGGAACACAAAAATGACTCAATCGGCTCGTAGACATTATGCCTTGGACTCTAACTTTCGATGGCTCGGTTTGCACCAATGGTTGCGGAATCGGTTTGGTAATAATTTCTCCTAGGGGGCAAGCTTTGAGTTCGCCTTTTCAATCACGCCCCATGCCACAAACAACCAAGCCGAGTATGAAGCCGTACTCAAAGGACTACAACTACTCAAAGAGGTTGAAGCCGATGCTATCGAAATAATGAGAGATTCACTGTTGGTCATCAGCCAGCTGTCAGGAGAATTTGAATGCAAGAACGACGTGCTGATGATCTACTACCAAAAATGCCGAAAATTGATGGACAACTTTCGGCTAGTGACTTTGAAGCACATCCCCAGAGAACGAATGCGAAGCCAATGATTTAGCTCGGGGGCATTAGGCGAGCCGATGATGAAAGATATTGAAGTAGAGATCGCCACCATGACGGCCGACGACTGGAGATTTGATGCCTACAACTACTTATGAAACCCTCCCAGTCGGCTTAAGGGAAATTGAGCTACAAGGCTTTGAGATATGTCTTGCTCGACGAAGATTTGTATTATCAGACGATTGATGGCGTGTTGCTTAAGTGTCTCAGTGCTGATCAAGCCAAGGTGGCTATCGGAGAAGTGCATGAGGGAATTTGTGGCACGCATCAATCGACTCACAAAATGAAGTGGCTACTTCGAAGAGCAGGGTATTTTTGGCCGACGATGGTGGAAGATTGTTTCAAGTATTACAAAGGATGCCAAGACTGTCAAAAGTTTGGAGCTATCCAGAGAGCACCAGCATCGGCTTTGAACCCAATCATCAAGCCTTGGTCGTTCATAGGTTGGGGAATCGACATGATCGGCCAAATCAATCCACCCTCGAGTAAAAGACACAAGTTCATATTGGTGGCAACAAATTATTTTACCAACTAGGTGGAAGCAATTCCTTTGAAGAAGGTCGATTCTAGGGACACAATCGAGTTTGTTAAAGAGCACATCATATACCAATTCGGTCTCGCTCAAACTATAACTACGGATCATGCATTTATTTTCATATTGGATGAGCTCGTTCAGTTTGCCGACGGCATGGGGATCAAGTTACTTAATTCTTCGCCGTATTATGCTCAGGCTAACGGGCAAGCAGAGGCCTCAAATAAAAGTCTAATCAAGCTGATAAAGAGAAAGATCGCTGAATACCCCAAGCAGTGGCACAACCGATTAGCCGAGTCACTTTGGGCCTATCGGATGGCTTGCCATGGATCTATCTAAGTCCCTCCATATAAACTGGTCTACGGACATGAATCAGTGTTGCCATGGGAAACAATCATCGGCTCCAGAAGGGTTCAGTTACAAGATCAGCTTACAGCCGACGATTATTACAACTTGATGGTGGATGAATCGAAGATTTGGTTTTGTCAAGAATGAGGGCCTTGGAAAAGGTGACAAGGGACAAGGAGCAAGTAGCCCGTCACTATAATAAGAAAGTTGTGCCTAAGATGTTTGAAGAGGACGAGCTCGTTTGGAAATTAATATTGCCAATCGGATCAAGGGATAATAAGTTCGGCAAGTGGTCACTGAATTGGGAAGGGCCTTTCAAGATCCACAAATGCGTCTCTAAAGGGGCCTATATTCTAGAAGGATTGGATGGAGAAGTATTTGGAAGGGCTCTCAACGGTAAGTATTTGAAGAAATTTTACCCAAGTGTTTGGATCAATTCATGATTCGGCAATGGTTGTGCCGATTCGTGTTAGCCGATGCATTGTGGGACACAAGCATCGCCTTTAGGACGTTGTTCACGCCACATTTTCCCCTAATTTTTCTACATCGGCTCAGCCTAGCTGACGGCGACAAGATTTTTGATTTGATAATTTTGATAATTTTTGATAATTTTGACAAGATAATTTTTCTACATCGGCTCAACCTAGCTGATGGCCACCTGCAGCCATTGGCTTATGCTCGCTCGATACGTGGGGGGCAGGTGTTGGAGTGCGAGGAGGCTGAAAAAAGATATAAGTCGAAATCGGTTGTGTTAATAAGAGGAAGTGAAGGATAGTAGAACTTAGCGAGGGAGGAGGAGCCGTTTTCTTCTTGGCGGCTAGTTTCTTTGCCTACAGACACAGAAGGCCGATGAATCATAATGGAAAAGGTGATGAGATTAAATGATAAAAGGTGTTTACTGGTTGGGAACGAGGGACGCGTTTGGAGGGCTCGGAGTTTTTCGATGGTCTGTTCAGCCGATGGAGTCCGAGCATATTTGTCGAAGAGCTCGTCTCGGCTGCGGCGCGTTGACGGCTTGCTCCATTTCCTTGTCTCTAACTTCTTCTTCGAGGATGCGTCCACATCCGGATCGACTAGAGGCAAGTCGTCGGTGGAGTTGGTTTCGGCTTCTTTGAAGCCCGTTTCTTTTCTCTGCGCGGAGTAGCAGCGTGACGGCTTCGCCCTTTTCAGCCGATGCAACGGCTCACGGGTTTGGCCGTGAAGAAGTGTAGCCACCTTCGGCGTGTGGAAGTCGATGATTAACGGGGCTAGCCCGCAGCCGCCGGACAACACGCTAGGGGCATAAAGGATTGCTACTCCCGTGTTACTTGCGTGTGGAGGGGAAGCATCGATTATCTGCAAAGGAATAAGGCATGGTTAGTCAAGAATGCAAGTAGTGGCTGAAGGGAACTAAGAAGAGAAGACACTTACCGAGGGGGTCATTTTCGGATCGACGGTGGTCAAATACATTGAGGCCGATTGATGGAACAAGTGTCGCTTCCACTCATTCCACCATCGGCTAAAGATAGTTGTCCTCATCACCGCCAGGTCGATATTGTCAATACTGCACAAAGGGGGACCAGGGATGTTGAGCAGCCAATTCATCATGACGTCTCCTTTGATTTTGCCCCTGGCCTGGATCTTGTCCGAGTAATAGAGGCCGATCAGTAGTTGGCCCATGCCAAGTTGTCTTGCAGCCACCATCGGGTGATAGAATTCATAGGACTTCTGGATATTGCGCCCTTGGTGGATGCCGACGGGGAGGATGCAAGGCATTATGGCCGATATGTAAATCTCCCTTGGCTTTTCATATTCTTCAGAGTTAAGCTTGTCTAGCCGGAGATCATCTGGGAGTTCAAACTTGTCAAAATCTTCATAGGTGAACCATATCCTCGAGCCGCATGGGAAGCCACTATACAAATTGCTGAACCAGTTTTGAAATGATCGCCCGTCGGTTTGGATCCGGGTAAGTTCTTGCTTCCCATACGACAGATATCCGTGGGTGGTTACTTCTTCATCATCTTCGAACCGTGGCTCGATCAAGGGAAATCGGCTTCTAGTGGAGCCGACCTTTTCGTAACCGATAAGTGTGGAGATTTAGCCACAGTGCGGCACCACCGGGCCCTCTCGTGTTGACGGCCCGCTTGAAAGCCGAGCCGATGCGTTGCTTAGCATCCGGTACAAATAGCCGAGTAGGTATTTTCCTTGGGGAAGTGTTTTTGCTCACCGAGCTTCGGCTACGTGCTCCGGTTGCTAGTCGGCCCACGCTTGATCTGCGAATACAAATTTCTCCGGCCACATCGGGAGGAAAGCGTGTGTTCTCTCTCGGAGATTGGACCATCTTTTATGTTCATTGATATATAGCCGCTCCCCTCCTATGCTCTTGGTCTTAAAATTATGAATGCATTTGATATTGAGGTTGGTTGGGTCGACTATGGAAGTTATGTCCATCCGGTAATCATTGCTATGTCCGGGAAAGTTGGCGTCATCGGCCCTTGTCCGAACAAAACGAATTCAACGTATCGACCGAAGTAAGTTGCGGCTGAAAGGAGGGGTTCATCCTTGGGCATGTCGTGTTGTTAAAGCTAGGCACCGTTTTATACCTAGCTCAGTCCAACGAGTTTGCTGCCTAGCCGACATCCTTAGGTACCAAGCCGGCCAAGATTTATCCGTTGAAGGCCAAGACTTAAAAGCACCAGACCAGTGGCCAGATCAGGGGTGAAAAACCTAAAGGGTATCCGGTTTGTTTCGGCATCGATGAACTCGCTAGGGTCTAAGTTGTCGATCGGCACTAACAAGAAGCGATTGGTGCTAACAAGGTGCGGGATGGCGATTTGGTGGGCGAGGTGCTGCAAATTAGAGGATAGAAGAACGAGATTATAGAGGGTAAAAACCAAGTCACAAGGAGAAAAGGGCTACAGCCGATGGAACATACCTCTGGGTACTCCGCCTGAGCCGTGTCGGAGCGAGTACTTGAAGACGCCATTAATGGTTGTGATCACGGCCGCGGAGAGGGTTGCCCGAGAGGTCGTGCTTCGGTTTCTGACGAGGTCGCGAGGAAGCAGAAAGGTTCTTTTGGCTAGGGCTTAAGGATGCAGAAGTGACAGCATGGCTTGGTTCGGCGCAAGGCGGGCGTTATTTAAAGAGTTTTTCGTGATAGCCGAAATAGATTCAACCTAAAGTTGTGCGGGAGTTCGAAACAGTGTCAAATCCGCGATACTATCATATCACGGACTTGGGGGCATGTGTTAATGACCAAATTTGGTAACCAAATCCCTGGGTTCAAGGCCAAGATTGAAGCGAAGTCGGATCGGAAGTGTGATCTGCGGAGAAACAGAGGCTGCATCGGCTAGGACCAAATCGGTTGGGAAACTAGTTGGCTAAGGCCGAATCAGATAAGGATAGCCGATAGCCGATTCCGATTCGAAGATGAAGATGGAACTGATCCCGATAAGGAAGCTTGAAGATAAATGTTAGATTCGGTTCTCAAATGTTCGTTAAAGATATTGCCATCTATGGACAGAGTCCTGTAACGGCAATTGTGTCTATAAAATAGGGATTTGTATAGATATTCCTTTTGTAATGCGACATGGGGCTGCGTCCCGAGATATTGTCATACTGTAAATAGTAGATAAGTTAGAAACCATGTCTTACACAGATATTATTATGCCTGGGTATAAATAAGACCTGAGGGCTCTTCGTAAATATATCAAACAAACATACAATCAATCAATCTCGGCGCATCGCCACCCTTTTTTATTTTAGACGAGTTCCTACTCTTGTTCGGGCTGCATCGTTTCTGATCTCCAAACAAGGTAATGATTTATCATTAGTGGTTTGTATCAAAGGGACTAGTGCTTCCATCGTCATGATACTCTAGTTTTGATGGTATGAACTGCGCAATTTATTATACATGGCCTATAATCTAGAGTAAATGCTAGATATGTCCTACGATCGGCTGATTTCTCTCTGAAGATCGCAGCCGATAAGGATAGATCTAGGGGTTGAATTGGATTATATGTTGTGTCTACCGTCCCGAGGGGTTCACATTGACTCATACAGATATGATATTTCTTTTTGTACTTAATGCGCATCTAATCGACCTATTAAGTCGCTCTTAGAACTATTAAGATCTCGTTTAGTTTAATGTTTACCATTAGAGACATCTTGGAGTTTCACCGGCCTTATCTGTTTTAGTTATCTTTAGTTTTAATTGCTATTAGATATATTAAAATCGTCTTTTATATTAAGATCTTAATCTATCTAAGTGCCCTAAGCCAATGTCAATCTGTCATGCTATGCTGGCAGCCGATTGATCTAAGTTTAGCATATTTAGATCAAATTAATATCTTTTTATAAAATGTATCGAGTATTAGCCGATTCACATTAGATCTCGCAGTATCGGCTAAGTTATCAATGCGGATAATTACTACCCTAATACGCTTTTAGCCTAAGTGATTTATAATGTCTCGGCATAGTCGATCTATCCCAATCACTTAGTTTAAGTGCGCTTTGGGATAGTAATTATGTGTAAATTGATGACTTCAGCCGATCCCGTAGGATCTAATCAACTTAATGCCTATTTCTTGTTTCTTGTTGGCTACAGGATCAAACCAACTGGCACGCCCTCAATTCACCAGGCGACCAATTTGGACCCGCACTAGAGTAAAGCAAATCTCTCGAGGCCGGTGTGTGGGAATCGAATTTCTCATCTACGGCGACGCGACCGGTGCCTTAGGGTGGCGTCGGCAACGCCGACGTGGCGGTTGGTCGGGCTCGGTCCACGGTGGACCGAGTCCACCGGGCGGCGCAGGCTGCGCCACGCAGCAGCCATCGGCGGGACGACGACCGGATCGGACAGCCTAGATCTCCCCGAAGCGGAAGATCGGACGGCGACAGCGGTGGCTAGGGTTAGGGTTTTCGGGACGACAACGGTGGCCGGATTTGCTCGGCTGGCCATGGCCGCGCGGCCGGCCGCGGCGCGGGCATGCTGCGCGGGCGCGCGAGCGGGATGGCGCTGCGACGGCGCGGCACGGGTTCAGCTCGAACTTGCGCGCGAGAAGGAAAAGAGAGGGAGGAGCGTGGCTCACCTGAGACGAGGACGACGGCGGCGGCGAGAGGCGACGCGAGCGTGATTAGGGGCTAAAACAATCAGGAAACAAAGGGGAAACATGCTGGGACTTGTGCGGGATTTATAGGGGTCAACGGGAGGCCGAGTCGGGCACGAACGGCCCCGAATTGCTCGCCGGCGCAATCGAAAATGGAGAGGGAAGAGAAAAGCGGCGACAGTGGTTTATCTATGATCCCAGCCATTGCGGGACACGAGATCAACGCCACGGGACCCAAGGAAGCGCGCTCGGGCCCGGCATGGGCCCGGTGTGGCGCAAGGCGGCGTGGAGAGGGCGGGCGCGGCGGCGCACATGGCGGCGGCCCGATAGGTGGGGCCCACCTGTCGGTGGCCCGAGGAAGCGAGGAGGGGCCGCAAACTTTCCGCGTGCGGGCGGCTAGCTCATGGGCCGCTCGGCCCAAGGCGGATGGAGAGGAGGCCGGGCGGCTTGGGCCGATGAGAGGAGTGGGCCGACGGGAAGGAGGCTTGGGCCGGACCGGGAGGAAAAAGAGTGGGAAAAGAAAGGGAAAATAAAAGGAAAATGGGAAAATAAAAAAGGGACTTAATTTAATTGCAGATTATTTATTTAATTGATTAAAAATATTTAGAGTGCTCTAAAAATTCCCGTAAAAATCCCGTTAGTGTATTTTGACACGTAGAATTTGAGAAAAATCCTACCATGCCATTTTCATTTGTTAATTGCATTTTAAAGTTACTTTTTGGCTCCAGATTAATTCCAACAATTCCGATTATTTTGTGGTAAATTATTTAAACGATTTAGGGGCAAAACTCGGGGTGCGACACTCTCCATCCCACTCTCCAAGCCATCCCGATGGCTAAATCTTTTCCCTCACTCGAGCAACTCCAACATGCCTCTCTAATTGGCTCTCCAAGTTAAATTTTGGTTATTCTATCAAAAAATATGCTTGAACAACCTCTCCAACTCACCGGCCAAGCTATTTGGTTGGCCAAACTCTCTCCTCCCCGGCCAAATTTGGCCACCGTATTTGGCTAGCCAATGGTGGGCCTCACGTCATCCTCAACTCCCACCCCTCTCTCTCTCTGCCCCCTACTGCTCCATCCTGCCCGTTGCCGCTCGGCCGCCCTCACCCTCGCCGCCCGCCGTCGCTCGGCCGCCCTCGCCCCCGTCCACGCCGCCCGACCAGCCGCCCCCGCCGTGACAGCTGCTCGCCTCGCCTCGCCTCGCCCACCGCCTCCGCCTCGCCCTCGCTGTGCCGCCCAGGACCACCCGCCCTCGTCGCCCGCCGTCGCCTGGTCGCCCGCCCGGCCTCGCCGCCCTTGCCTGGCCGACCGACCACCAGGAAGAAGAGGCAACAATGAAGATGTGGACACTGACATGTGGGTCTCGCTGTTATATGGAGAGTGAAGATGGAGATGCTTTTGGAACGACAGACAAATTTCACTCTCTAAAATTTTATCAAAATGGCCAAATGGCTATTTTGAGAGTCGAAAATAGCCACTCCGTTGGAGTTGCTCTCACCAAACTTGGCCAGCCTACTTCACTTGGCATCCATGGGTCCCACCACCTCCTTTTCACTTTTCCTCTATTCGGGAGCAACGTGCGGATGCGAACTCATCATCCCTGTATAGCGACACACACGATTAATTAATTAGCATCAATTAATAATTAATTACTTTAATTAGCTTCACTTGCAATTAATTAACAACAAATCATGATGATTATTCCATCGTCGGTGTCATTCCCGGTTCACTTAGCAAACCTTCATAATTCAGATTGTGAAAAGAACTTTTTTCATTCTATTTCGGATTATAATCCCTAATAAAAAATAGCTCGGATTGTAATCTTTTTGTATTTCAAATTTTAGTTATTTCTAAATCGTATTTCTATATAGACTCTAAACTATACTTTTTATTTTTAACTTTTAGTTACTTCTAAATTCCTATATGGACTATAGGCTCTTATTTCAATATTCCTTTTTTATAATTTGTAATTTTTGTTATTTCTAATTTATTTCTATATGGATTCTAAACTCGTCTTTCAATATTTCTTTTTAAATTTTGAATTTTAGTTTTTTAATTATATTCCTATATAGACTCTAGTCTCTTTTTGCAAATGGAGAGTATAAATGGAGAGCTGTTGGAGTAAACAATGAGTTTAGCTTGCCAAATCAGTTAGAGAGTTGGCTATTTGTGTGTTTGAAGAGTCGATTTGGGTACTCTGTTGGAGTTGCTCTAACTTTGGCAAGTTGACGTATAAACCTCAGTGGGCCCGGTCGGAGAAATGGGTGCTCGGGGCATTGTGTGGGCTTCAAGGCATACAAAATCTACATTTCCAATATGAAAAAAATAATCAAGACTTACAAGATCGACTTCTCATAAATAACAAGAAAAGTGTCGAGACCTACAAAATTTATATCTCCAAGGCGCCGAAATGGTGCGGGCATGCTTCAATATCTTTTCTAAGCCATATTCATCATGAACTCTTTTGTCGTTGACATCTTCGAGAAGCTCGTCCAATCCAACAAAAAAATCTATGATAAATAATGGGAGTGTCCCCGAGAGCGTCGCTAATGGCATCCATGCATCCAGGGGCCTTGGGTACACGGGTGCAGGCACGTGAAGTGCCCCAAGAACGCGGAAGACCCAAGCGTAGCGATCGCATGGGAACAAGAATTCAATTTCTCGGGACTGAGTAGGGGCTCGACGACACACCCCGCCGGCTCTCCTTGGAGGGATCCGTCCCATTTAGGGGGTTTGACAAGGTCCGGTGAACTCGTTTTAACCAACACATTGCATTAACCATAGGATAGTTTATGTTTGGAGTATAGCTCATTCGCACTATAGGGAACGTGTCACCGCATGGTGCTCCTTGCATGCCCACGTCGCCCGTAGGAACAAGAGGTTGTGACGTGGCGCGTCATCCGTATCTATCATGTGAACCTCCTTCTACGGCGACTATAGAGGTTGACTATCGGGCCCGGGACGGTTGGGAGAGCGCTTTCTTGGCTCGCTCCACTTGTCAATCGTTAGGTGAGATAGTCACTTTCAGTCGGCTTGTTTGGAGAGACATCGACAAGACTAAGCATACCAATTTTAGTGGAATGGGTCCCACTCCTACATGCATACTTTGGCAGAGTTGACTGCTCTTTACGTATAAAAGAATGATCCATGCCATCAAGAAAAGGGTTCGCAACCTAGAGATCTAAAGCTAACTTAGAAAATGCTTTGCATCCTCAACAACTTAGAACTTTTCACACCGCTCATTGTAATCCACTAAATCATCCATAGTCCGAGTAGGGTATTACGCATCCATGCGGCCCAAACCTGTATACTCACTCTTGTTCATCTTCTTTGCACGTCGGGGACCTGAACTCAAGACTTGCATCTTAGCCAAACTTTCAAAGAGGTAGTGCCTAACTTCCTCGCTAGAGGAGTTTCATACTCCGACATGCCCATACTCACGATCAGTATGTTCGATGAGTCTTTCTAGCTCCTTAGGCTACGGTAGCAAATACGATGATAGGATAGGCAGAGTTTACCTTATCGTTTTAAGGGGTTTACTTATCCTATCCACAGTAAAGCAGTTATCACGTACTAATCATGATAAACCTAATTAAATCATGAAATGAAATTTGAAGTAAAAAAAGAACTTAAGGGATGAACATGGCACATGATTAGTTACCACACATGTTTGAAGTACGATAACCGTGACATATCATTTGGAAAACTGAGAATGTTAGATAACTAAGAAGTATGAAACAATAGGAGAGTTGTACATAGTTTTATAAAATGTAGGAAAAAAGAGAATATATGAATCAGACAAGAAGTTTTAGCTTGTATTTTAAATGTTCAAACAAAATAAGATCACATTTGACATATGGCCACCACAAACTCTCATTTCGAACACATATAACATGATAACTACATACTTCCTCCATTCCTAAGAAAAAATATTTCTGAGGATAAATCTGAATAAATATATGTCCATATTTGTCTCTGGAATATTGTTTTTTTGGACGGAGGGTGTATGATAGAGTCCATAATATGAAGATTTTTCCCTTAAGTGAGCCTAACGGGCTTGTGATGAATAATGCTCACTGTTGGCCCAACACATTTGTTTGTTTTTCTTATTTTAGTTTCAATTTTGATTTGCCTCCAAAATATGAAGTTAATTTCATGTTTTTTTACAAAACGTTTTCACCAAATAGCATAAAAAACTAGATACGACATATAGGATTTTTGTTAATTTGAATTCAAACAAATTTCACCAAACCTTATCGGTAGTTTCAAGTTCCTTACCCCAACGTTAGAGCACCAACAATCTCTCAAATTTCAAATCCAAAAATTATTATTAGGAATCTCTGATTAGTATTTAAGATTTTAAAAATACTTATCTCTAATAGATTGTCTACAATTAACTCCCTATAACTGAAAAGTGGACCCATCTCCAACTCCCCTTCGTGGGATCGGTCTCTTCCCACACGCGATTGGCCCTCCCGCTTCGCTCTGGCACGATCGGTGGATTAGGAGTGGATGATCGCTCCCAACTTGTGGAGAGCGAAAACACGGATATGGAACTTTCAAATTTTAGACAATTGATTAGATGTACTGTTGGAGTATGATTTTCAGCTAAAATTCCTATAATTAGGATTGGAATTTGTTTAAGGGGACTTTTAGTGATGCTTAAGCAGCGCTTACCCTTCCTTTAGATTCATTATCCATCCTTTAGACGAGATAAAAAAAATTCAAGGCTGACAGTGAGAAAAGTTGCTATAGCTCTTATATTTAATTTTAAGAGTTGGATATGGAGTGAAGTTATAAACAACCTATATCCCGCTATTTAATTTTAAGAGTTGGATATAAAGTGAAGTTATGAAACAACTTAAATCTCGCTTCACCTATCGAATTCACTTTATGAGAAGACCCGCTGTATTTCTCTTTTATAAGTGAAGCTGAAACCATTTAATCTTGATTAAAGCTTCACGCGAGGTGAAGTTGAAGGTAGAGCTCTGCGAAATAGATCCGAAAAAACAGAATCCCTTTAGACGAGAGAAGAAAAAGGAAATACAATGCTGAAAAATAAAATGAGAGAAAAAATTGAGGTGAGAGAAGAAAAATGCAATGCTGAAAATGAAATAACATGAAATGAGAGATGGATTTTTTTGCCAAATGCTGAAAATGAAATAAAATGAAATGAGAGATGGATTTTTTTGCCAAATGCTGAAAATGAAATGAAAGAAGAAACAAATTAAGATGAGAGAATAAAAAAATGCAATGCTGAAAATGAAATAAAAATTGCAAAAAGAAAAAGCAATGCGGTAAATGAATGAGACGAAAAAACTGCAAAAATGCGGTGAGCGTGGATCGAACACGCGACCTTCAGATCTTCAGTCTGACGCTCTCCCAACTGAGCTATCCCCGCATTCATGCTCCTCGACACAAGATAGAATATCTATAGTTTGTTTACCACAAACAGTTCCTGCTCCGCCCAACACCTCATCACTACCAAGGAAGACAATGGTTTTCATTTTACATTCAAGTAGGGTACAATTCTGGCAATAGAGAGACAACCAGATTGGAGATGGTAACCAAGGATTTAACAGTTTTGGAGTGTTAATAATCATTTCTGGATGATTAGAGTTCCTTCTAGTTTGTTAGGGCAAATACAGCCGCCATTATCATTGAAGGGAAGGCCGCCTTGCGCCTTGTGACCTGAACTTTTGCAGCATAAGAGGCTTCTCAGTGACATGTTCAGTACATCCACTTTTGGCATGCCAGCGTCCATTGATGGTTTTCTTTTGACCGGTGATCGACACAGGCGCTTCACAAACACAATCTTCAAAATCTAACACCTTGCCAGTAATAATAACTAACAAGCAACGCCGTTCCTGCCCATGTGATCACCAGCAGAAACCATTTGGGCCCCGATGGCCACATCTTCTGTTATATACAATGACTAGTTAGAATAATACATGAAGAGATGTAACTGTAACGAATTCGTAGCATCAGACAAGGACTATACAAGTGGGTGGCCAACACTACAAAGACTGGCAAATTTTCAACCAAAACATACCAAGTCACATCCAAAATTTCTCAATGTTTGGCCAGAATTCCAAGTTCAACACTTTCTAATGATTGGGTTGTGTATAAAAAAACCAAATATACTAATGTGGCTTAATATTCATCACCCTTCAAAGATACTATTTGACAGTGCAAGAAAGCAATAGAATTTGCCAGTAACTTACCACCTTCACTATCTGATACGTCGTCAAGTCTTGCTATAGCATCGAGTAACGACTGCTCCTGGTCCTACAAGGACAGTTGACCTCACAACTCTCAGACGAAGGATATAAGAATCTATAAGGAGCCTTTTTCCATCATACATAATTTTCTGTAGAAAATTGCATGACAACAGACAAGCCAACTCACTTGCAAAAGTTTCCTGGCCTTTTCAATTTCACCCATATTTGGATTTGACAAAACCCTCTCCACCTGTGTTGGGAACATACAATCATGAGGTGAAAAACTAATATTTTAATGCATAATATCTGATCTTATGAGATAATTTACCTCTATGACAACACTTCGAGTGTTAGGTACATCAATGTGACCGATATTCCTGTTAATTCCATTTTGGGGAGGAGCATAATCCTTAGTAGGCTCATTTCGAGAAAACCTTCCTCCTCCCCTACTTGCCATTGCCATTGCACCGTTGCCTGGGTGCCTCCTCATCCCAGGATGAGGACCCCAACCATCTCGATTTGAGATGCCTTGATCATCAAGGTCCCATATTATATCTTCAGGTGCCAACTGAGAAATGATTTATCATCTTCTTTTGATTAAATGTTAAACAAACAGTGGCGATTAGCCAGGACAATTCAACATTTTCATGTTCTAGTAAAAAACAAATAAAACTTAATTTTCTAACAGATATGAAATGCTATTCAACAAATTCCATACTCTATAACTTACCAAATTTTAATACTCCTTCAGATTACACTACAGTTCAGCTTTAGAAACCAAGATAACTGAAGGTTCTAAAATTTAGGAAAAAGTCTTGACTTCTAAAACTGCCCCGCTCCACAAAACCATTAAAACCCCCTACACTGGAAAAAAAATCTAAACATCCCCTCAAGGTGGCCCTGACAGTGGTTTTGCCACCAAGGCGAATAATCTGGCCCATCACATGGCAATGACTCGACGAATGAAAAATACAGACTCATCGCAAAATGGGTATCAGGTGTCATAAAAACCCTCTTTTACATCCAGCTATAACCATGACTACTCAGGGACTAGCCATGTTGCTCAATTCCAAAGTCCTTTCTAGGTTTTGCTCTCCCAAATCTTGTCTAGCTTCTACTCAACTCCCATGAGTCCATGACCCTCAATAGAGAAAGGAAGTTTATATGATGAAATTTCTAGATCATTTGTCGAATAATTGCCACATCATCAGCTACAGTGGTAAGATACTAAGATCGTATTAGGGGTTACTTAAAAGGTATCACATAGTTTTGGTAGGCAATCTAAACAATTGTACCCTAATAGGACTACATAACTACTATCAATGTAATTTCGACAATAAATCTGCAGCAACAGAAAAATGTTTCCTGTTTAATTTCTATGTTATTGGACATGCCAGCAAACTGTCACTAGTTTGTCATTGCAACAAATCAAATGTAACATAAAAATTTGAATATCCCACAGCCACGTCAAGAAAGAAAAACTTAACTATGGATTAAAGTAAAAAAAATCTACAGATAGAAACAAGGCAGTGGTTAAAAATACTACTTACATCACTAAGTCTGACCGACTCCCAAGTCTGGGCTACTGTGCCCATGTCATAGACAAGAGCATGTTTACCCTGAAAAGTATCAGGAGTGTCCATAAGCTTACTTGACAAAAATGCAAATCCGCAGCAAGCAGCAAATAATAGTGAAATTAAACAACAAACCGTAGCATGATTATAATCAGTTATAGTAGCCTCATAGAAGTTATTGTCATCTGGCCATCTTGTATAAATTTTTCGGTTGATCAATGATGTTGGATCCGCAGATGGCAGAGCGAGTGGTGTATTCTGTAATGCATAAAAAAACTTCATGATATTACTACCACGGGAAAGCAACAAACGACTGTCGTATTCAAAACACACCGTCCTAGTCTTCTTGCCCTTAGTTCCAGATAATGGTCCCCACTTTGCAGATGAAGGAACTGAAGGAGAAGGCATCGCAGGGGACTGAAGGCCAGCAGAATGTGAAGGAATTGATAGGGATGTCCTTTGCCTCTTTGCAGCTGGCCCAGGTTCTGTATCATGAAGAATTCTGCTGCCACGATGCTGTGCACTCAGGGATCCACCTCCCTGTCTCAACTCCCTGCAAAATATTACAAAGTATGAATTATTAACAAAAGAATGCAATGATTGGTTGAACATGTGCATGAACAAAAATTGAATGTTTGTATGTGAAGACCTCATTCTACGGATGGCCACATCTTCATTAACCTTGTTCAATAGTTCCCTGTGTTCGTCATCAGAGACTCTTAATTCTTTCCTGAGTTCGGTGATCAAACTTTCTTTTTCCTGGACAAAAAGATATACATTTTTATTCTCAACACAAAAAGGCATGGACACAGAATGGCTACTAGAACTGTTAGCACAAGATTCCTTTTTTATATATACATACCCAGGATATAGCATCAGATTGCACTTTAAATGCTCTAAGAACACCAGTGTACGCCTCTTGCTCAACCTGATGTATTTCACTCTCCAAATCATTGTGCGGCCTAACGTAAGAAAATGGCATAACAGATGCCCTGCCATTCGCACTAAAAGATCGCCCTCTTAATCCTCTATTTTGTGTTGGAGGGAGATCATCGTCGGTCCCTGAAATTTTGGTAGAATGAAAATACAAGTCACTATGCCATGAAATTCACTAACGTATGTGAAAAAGGACGTAAATATTTTGTGGAGTACAGGGCTCAATGACGGCCCACAACAATTGGACTTCACAATTTGGCAAGATGAGCCAGAAGCTAGAGCTGGCCGACATCATGCCATCAGTCTGAACCAAGGGTTTGGCAACAGGATCTTTCTCTATTTGATCAGGAATGCGTAAACAGAAACAATTTTCCTTAAAACTTGACATAATATCAGAAAAGATAAAAAATGGTCAATCTTTATCAGAACACAGTAAGCGGATCCGCTTCTGAAGCAACTATTGCCAACCTCGTCTCAAGGCTTTCATCCAGAGTTGCAGAGTCTGAGGCCATGGTTCATAAAATGCATAGTAAAACTATGAAACAAAAATCTTTCACCGCATTGACCGCCTCAATTACAAATTCATAATAACCTGCCTACAAAACATATTTGTTTTCTAACAACACCTACGCACCTAATCAACCATGAAGCAATAATTTTGAAAAAAACAAATATATATTATCGAAACGAGGCAGGGAAGCAGCAGACAACCAATCTGACGGAGACAAAAAGAAAAAAAATTACAAACTACAAATCCTGGAGACGGCATAACCGCGCGCTCAAATTTACCAGCCCGAAAATTCGTATGACGCAACGCAACTCACCGCTGGTATCGTAGGGGTTATTGTACCCCATGGCCTTCATGGACCCCGCCGGGACGCGCGACGGTGGAACCCTAGAAAACCAGCCGCGGCGCGATTCCTCCGGATCCGGGCACCGCGGCACGCCCCCGCTCGAATCCGGAGATATAGCGGCCGGATCGAGCACCGCCTCGACCGATTCGGGAGGTTTAGGGCTTGGAATCGGATGGGGATTTGGAGGGCGAAAGGAATCGCTCGGGTCGGGGAGAGGAGAGGGGGAGAGGACGACTAGGTTTAGCCACGCGCTGCTCTGCTCGGCTCCGCTCGAGCCGGTACCGCTCGGCTCCCACGCGTGCAACGTCGGCTCGAGCTTAAGTCCGGGCCGGCTAGCTGAGCCGTCCTCTTATTTATGGGCCGGCCCGTGATCGCGTCGGCCCGGAAGGGAGTCTGAACCGTTAGATTCGGGAATATTCCCTTTCGGCTCTCTCTCTCTCTCTCTGACTCCTGTGTTCATGGACTGCTGATATCTGAATCCAATTGATCTCTGGATGGACTCTACTTTTTTTAGTAGTCATGCATTTTATTTATGTATAAAAGTCAAAACATATACTGCACGAGTGACATACTTGTAGCTTGAGAGCTACAAAAGATTGTTGAAGAGAATAGAATGATTTGCGGATGGGCCTCTCAAAGAAGACTAAAATACATCTAGGTTCAACCAAAAAGCAAGCAAGGACTCCAAAAGAAAATAAAAAAGCAATCCAGTCCTTGAGCTTGCTTCTTCTTTTTCTTCTCAATCAGTGTTCAACTCGATGCTTCGATGGCTACGGTGATAACGAGACTGGCTGCAAGTAGACACGGCCAAATGGGCCGTGCTCCCGCTGGCCGGCCCGAGCACGCCGTGAACAGTGTGCACGCGCACGGCTCGGCACGGCCCGACCGGCAAACGGGTCGTGGCACACCCGTCGGCCCGTGCAGCCGTGCTTGGGCCGCCACGAGCCGCGGGGCGCCGCAGCACGGCCGGCACGGCCGCGGCACGGCACGGCCCGTTTCGCGTGCGGTCGAATAGTGGCGCGACACGTGGTAGGCCGGGGAGAAAGCTGCACAACGGCTCTTTGGCGGTCCAATGGGAGCGCGCCACGTGTCACCAACGGCTCTATGGCTGTTCAAATTTCAAATTAGCCGTTGGAGACCAAAAAAATCATAAAAATTCAAAAAAATTGCAAAAATCAGAAATTTCGCCCTATAAACAGGGCATGAACCCCACCATTTCTCCTCACCCTCACTTCTCATTTTGTGCTCTCAAGTGCTCTCTTTGCTCTCAAGTGTCCGTTTTTTGATTTTGACAAAATTTGCTCAAATTTTGTTAAAAATCAAAATTAGTTTCGTAGTTCAATAGTTTGATCGCGAAGTTTGAAGTTCGCAGTTGGAAAGATGTAAGTAATATTCAAATTTGTGTATTATTTGTATTGTGTTTATGAATTCAATAAATATTTTACAATTTGTTTATGTCGGTTTAAAATTTCGAATGGATCCGAACTATCCATACCAATCGTCGTCTTTCACTTTGGGTGATTTCGACCCCAACTACATGTCGGGGTTTGAAGATGCCTCCGGATCGGCTCCAACTCCACCATCTGGAGGAGGTACGGTTCGGACAGGCTGCGGTGGCTTCGGAAGGATTATCTTCCGGATCCGTGAGCGGAAGTGTTTCAACACGCATTGGTTCAAAAAGATCGAGAACTTCCGGTGTATGGCAACACTTCGACGAGATAAAGGAAACGCCGATGGAAGGAGGTATCAAAAGCTCGTTGTAGAATATGTAGGCAAATGTTATCTGTTCGTGGTTCTGCTGGTACAGGTCATCTCAAGCGCCATGCGGAGTCGTGTGCCAAAAAGCAAGGAATACAACTCCGACAACAACAACTTATGCTAAACCCGGATGGTACGGTACGTAGTTGGGAGTACGATCCCATGGTTGCTCGGGAATCTCTTGTCCAGGTTAATCGCCAAGCAAGATTTACCCCGAACATTGGAGAAACTCCGATTTTGAACAATACATTCAAGCAATCTCATAACCCTAGGTTTAAATCGTAAGTAGGCAAACGACAACTAGAGATTTAGAGAATGTTTATCGAAGGATTCAAATGCACTGAAAGAACTTTTTAGTACATGTACTTTTCTCGTTAGTGTAACTTCGGATATATGGAGTAGTAGAGCTAGGCGGGATTATCTTAGCGTTGTTGTTCACTTTATTGATGATGATTGGCAATTACAAAAGAGAGTTTTAGGGCTTAGGTTAATAGATGGCTCACATACAGGAGAAAACATAGCTGAAAGAATTAGGGAAGTAATTAATGAATTTAATCTTGCGATAAGATATTTCTTTGTCACCCTAGATAATGCATCTGCTAATTCTCGTGCTATGGAAATATTACAACCTTTATTTTGTGTTTATGCTCAATCGTTTCTACTACATCAGCGTTGTGCATGCCATATAATTAATTTGATTGTTAAGCTGGCATGAAAAGGGTTCATAACCATATTGATCTTGTTCGTCAAGCAATCGCATGGTTAAGCTTCGAACCCACGGATTGGTGCATGGAAGAGGTTTTGTCATGCGGCGGTAAGAGAGCTCAGTAAGTTTGCCACCGATGCCGAGCATCGGTGGAATTCAACATATTTAATGTTAAAAGTTGTTTTACCTTATAGTGAATTGCTTACGGATTTTGTTCAATCATGTGGTGGCCCACGAAACAATGACGGGTCGCCAATACTGAATGAGCATGTTTGGGCAATTGTCCAAAAATATAATCAATTTTTAAAAACTTTTTATGATTGTACTCTTACTCTGTCATAAATTTATTATCCAACTTCTAATATAATTTTGCACAATATTCTTGAAATTGCTTCTCTATTTAAAGAATATGAAAATGATGATGTTCTAACCGAACTGTCTTTCACATGAAACAAAAATATTTTAAATATTGGAAAAATATACCTATGTTGTATGCGTTTGCTTTTGCTTTGGATCCTATGTGTAAATTAAGAGGATTGTCGCTATTTTATCACTTCTTGGTGATACTTTAGGTATAGATTATAGTTCTTTCTATACGAGGTTAGAAGTAAATTATATGAAGTTTTTGGAAGATATAAACTAAAGTTTCGGGAGTTCGACAAAGAGACCCCCTCCTATCCCCACTACGAGGTAAGAAGAAGATACGGTGGGGTCGTATTTGGGGTGGATCTTCTTCAAGCCAAGGTGGTGGCGGTTCGTCAACTACAAGTGGAGACGGCTCTTCGCATGCGTGGCCGAAGAGTTGTCCGGTTATTTGGAGCGACGCCATCCACCACGAAGCACAAGACTTCAACGTTCTCGGGTGGTGGAATGACCACAAGTTAGCATATCCCGTGCTTTCAAAACTAGCACGGGATGTGTTGACGGTGCCCGTCTCGACGGTGTCATCCGAATCGACTTTCAGTCTATGCGGCCGTATCATCGAAGACCGAACGACGAATCTGAGCAGTGACCACGTCGAAATGCTACTAAGCGTTAAAGACCGGGAGCTTGCTCGACAACATGCCCAATATACTACGGACAACCAAGAATTGGCCGCCCGGTTAGCGGCTCTACGGATCCGACCAACCCCGAGTAGAATTTTGTTAGACGTAGTTCGATCTTTGAGTGTACTCTCTTTTCTTTGTCATGGTTTTCTTGGTTTCTCTACGAGTTTTTACATGACAAAGTTTTTAACGAGGCAACATGTATCATTGTATCCTATAATGATATAAACATCAATAAAGGTCATTACTATTTTTAACAAATTTTGTTTCAATATTTTCAATCGTGGATTTATTTTTAACATTACTAAGTCATTATTTTTTAAAACTTTACTTTTATTTTTATTTCTTATTACAAAAATTGGAAAAAAAGGGCCCGTGGGCTCGGCTGGCCCGTGGGCCCTGGCGTGCCGTGCAGGCACGGGCCCGGCTCGGCTCCCACGTGCCGTGCTTGGGCCGGAGCCAAGGCACGTGGGCCGGCACGGCACGGCCCGTTTCATCAAGCGGGCCAACGGGCCGTGCCGGCACGGGCCCGTGCCGGGCCGAGCCGCCCGTTTGGCCGTGACTAGCTGCAAGAGAAGATGCCAAGCCGCAAACCCAACTAGAGCCTTCCAAAGTTGAAGGTTAAAGCAAGCAAAGCAAGTAAAAGAAAGCTCAGCCAAACCTTGAAGCTCCATCGCCGGAGACATGAAGAAACACTAGAGGAATAGCAGGAACCTCGTCAAAGAAAGTTTGATTGGCTAGCGCAACCTCTTCGGATTAGATATGCTTCTCGCCCTTCGGTAGTTGTAGGCGTCGGAGGTTAACTCTACAACTGTTGGCTAGACAACAGAAGCCAGTGCAAGTACCAACTATTCCGTCGATGAGCCGTGGAAGACGGACGCCCACATTTTCTTCGAACTATACAAGAAAAGAGAAGGAATCCGACTATGGGATATACCGACCACTCTCCGGACCCCCTCCCCTCCACGGTGGCCGGCGGCCGCCGGAGATGAAGGGGAAATGGTGCCACTCGAGAGGAAAAGTTGGTCGCCTTTGCGGTCGCCTCTCGGTCTCTCACAGCGTCAGGATGGTTCGAGATATTCGATGGCATGGCATCTCCTACTCACGCTTTTTTTTTCCTCTCCCAGCTTCGGTTCCAACTGACCGCTAACTGAATTCTGGCTTGTGTACCTTGAGGCACATGTTTAGGCATCTCTGCAGAATCCTGCACGGATTTGAGCGGTTTTATTGCTGCTAACATGCATGTTGAATGCAGCACACAAAAAAAACTTCCTTTATATCAAGCGAAGAAACGAGATTTCGATGCAGAACCTAGCACACGAATTTCATGGCGACTTCTACCTTTTGCAATTGCAAAATCAATCTCTCTCTCTTATATATATATATATATATATATATATGTTCAGTGCAGATCACAGTATAGTTTGCACTGCTGCCAATTCGCGTAGGAAAAAAACCCAAAAAATGGCCAATGCAACAGTAGTCTCGTCGTGGATTCCTCTGCTCTGCCTCGTCGTCATGTCTGCTTGCACTGCCGTCTCGTCGGCGATGGAGTGCAACGGCGACGACCGCGCCGCGCTGCTCAGGGTGAAGGCGCAGCTTGGCGACCCCGTCGGGCTGTCGTCGTGGCGGCCGTCGACCAACTGCTGCGCCTGGGAGCCCACCGTCTTCTGCTCCGGGTCCGGCCGCGTCACCGGGCTGGCGTTCTTCTCCCTCGCCGACGTCTCCGCGCCCGTGCCGCCGGCGCTCGGCGAGCTGACGGGGCTCGCGATCCTCCAGATCGAGTCCGTCCCCGGCATGTCGGGCCCCATCCCGTCCTCCTTCTCCAACCTCTCGCGGCTCGAGGACCTCGACATCACCAGCACCTCCATCTCCGGCCCAGTGCCGGCGGCCTTCCTCGCCGGCGCCACCAACCTCCGAACCCTCGTCATCGCCGACAGCAGGCTCGCCGGTCCCATCCCGCCGTCGCTCGCGGGCTCCCCAACCTCCGGTACGTCGACCTCAGCGGCAACTTCCTTACCGGCGCCATCCCGCCGGGGCTGCTGCACGGCAGCTTCAGGTTCTTGATCCTGTCCCACAACCAGCTCACCGGCGAGATACCGAGCTGCTACGG
Organism: Oryza australiensis; assembly: GCA_019925245.2. Taxonomy (NCBI): domain Eukaryota; kingdom Viridiplantae; phylum Streptophyta; class Magnoliopsida; order Poales; family Poaceae; genus Oryza; species Oryza australiensis. The sequence goes on from JAIFGZ020000479.1 coordinate 144,107, forward strand.
CGCCGGCGACGTGGACACCGTCGACCTCTCCCACAACCGCCTCAACGGGGACCCGTCGCCATTCCTGTTCGGGATCGCACGGCCGGCGACCAAGATCGACCTGTCGTGGAACGAGCTAGCGTTCGACATGACCGACCTCAGGTTCCCGCACCACCTCAGGTTCCTCGACCTCAGCCACAACCGGATCACCGGGAAGGTGGCCAAGTCGCTCATGGACGTCAGGCTAGAGCACTTCAACGTCAGCGACAACGAGCTCTGCGGCGAGATACCGGCGGGGAGGTTCATGGCGACGCACGGGGCGGATTGCTACGCTCGGAACAGGTGCCTATGTGGCACTCCTCTGCCTCGCTGCGACAATGGCCTCCAGAAGAGATAGTAGCTCGATTCACACTTCACATATCAGTGTCACTAGGGGGAAAGTCTTTTTAGCACCCACAGGATTGCTTTAAGATTCGGACGTTGCCGCATTTCGAGAGATGGTCCATGTATTTGCATTTTCTATGGACTGCACGCAAGACATTGAATCAATGAATCATGCGATGCACGCTGACAACTCGTTCCTCCAAATCCACACTACCCAGTAATCATTGTTCAAGGAGTAATCATTGTTACACGCCTCAACGGCGGCGACACGGTAGCGAATCCCTTGGATGCGTGTGTAAGCTTGAGATGTGCGAGTGCACGGTTTCAGTCTCCGATGGCATCGGCAGGGCCACCGGTCTAGAACGCAGCAACGCGACCAACGAGACATGCAACGACGAACGGGTGTGGCATGGCGTGCCTCTAGGATCTTGGAGAAATGGCGAATGGCCTCAGCAGGGAGGACGGTGTTGAGCGCGGCCATGGCAACCATGCGCGGCGGAGTAGGAGCTTGATGTGCATGAGAAGTTGGGGCACGACCTTTGACTCCATGGCCAGTATGATGAACGCTGACCCAGATTTGGTGGTGTTCCACTGTTCCCTGAAGGTATGGGGGCAACGGCCACGACGGGGAGGAAGAAGAGAAGCTACACGCTCTTCATGGTGGAATGCAGCAGAGGCGAGGTGGCGTCCAGTCTGGAAAAGCACCATGGCGTCCTTGATCAGCCCGAGGTGGAAGCAAGCTTGGCCAAGAACCAAGTACCTGCAAATTGCCGATTTCCACATCAGAAATCAGATGAATGTATGAATCTATATATTAATTCAAGGTGTAATGGCCAAGGTTATACCTCCATTGGTTGTCGTGCTGTGTTTCTTGGATAGGCTGGCGAGAACACGACACTTGAGCTCGGAGATGTCGAAGCAGCGGAATGAGCGGGCAGCGGTGGAGCCTGGTTCGGCCGCGTTGGAGCGGTGGCAGTCAGGCGAGAGCAGTTTGGCTTGGGATATTGTGTTGTGCTCATCGGAGCTGGATGACAAGAGGGACGACGACATCGACGACAAGTTTTCGTCGCCGGAGCACGTCTTGGCGCAGCTAAGATGTAAGCATTACCGTCACATCCCAGTACAATCGCAGCGCGCGGCCCCGAAACTCTAGTGCGGACTCCATCTGCAGCGACATCCCGACGTCGCGTCTACTAGGCCATGGGCCGCCAAGCCTGCCATGACGTCTCCGTGACTCTACAACGTCGTGCTCCAGGACAGAAAGCTTCCAAGTCATTGGTGGCGACCGCAGGGCGGCGTCCCACACCATGAGACCTTGTGCTCGTGCACCGCAAGCTTACCACGCGCATCCGAGGGCTTCACGGCCGACGAGGCGTAAACATTGATTACTGTGGTCTTCTCGAAGGGATTTGTGCCGCCGGGGGAGCGATGGAAAAGAGAGGAAGAGAGAGAAAGAAGGGGAAGTGAGCAGAGTCACTAACATGTGTCCCACCTGGTGACTCAACAAGTTAATCACAGTTAGCCTACATCGTAAAGTTAATCACAGTTAGCCTACATCGTCAGCAAAAACTGTTTCCCAAATCAAAGAAGAAGTTAATTTTGCAGTTGAGGGAGACGGTTCTCAATTAAGAGCAAGAAGAAGGAGATAAAATAGACTTACTCCTTGGCTTATAAAGCAAACACCCCTTTTGACTGCCATCCCACTGACACCTCCGTTGCACCTCTAGGCTTCAGCCCATTGCATTATCTCGTGCGATCCACTTAAGCACCCGCATATGATAATTACGCATTATTCCGTGCGGCCCACTTAAGTGACCGCACGGGATAATGCATTTTCCAGTGCGGGCCGTTAAGTTGGCCGCATGCGATGATGCGCCATCTATCTGCTCAATCCGACTGTGCCACATTTAACATAGTGCTTCTCTCTCCGAAAAAGACAATTATAGGGAAAGGTTTTCAACTCGAATTCTTCAATTGCAATCAATACAAAAGGTAGTGATTGATCTTCTCTTCCATTTGCTTTCATTCTTAAAATTCTTTATTAGTTGAATGTGAAGATATTTGAACTTTTTTCAACTCGATGTTTCTCTCTTCAAAAATAGGCAATTTCTTTGGGGAAGGTTTTAGACTTGAAATCTTCGATAGAAATCAATATAAAAGGTAACATGCTTGATCATCTCTTTCATTTGCTTCCGCTTTTGTAAAATTTCATTGGTTGAATGCTAAGATATTTAAACTTGTTTGAATAGGTCATTTTGAGATATTTTTATAATTTGTAGGTCAAATATATTGTTTTTGATTGACCCATTTTTTGGTAATTAATAGTGTATTAGTATTATTTTTTGTTGTGCATGAGGGTTTAGTTATAAAGTAGGATTTAAGTTTAATTTGTTTATGTAGAAAACACCTGTAATATAATATTATTTTTTCTTGTGAATTTTTTTAGATGGATCGGACATGGATGTATGAGACACGGATAACTCATCCGGTATTCATGAGAGAAGCATCAACATTTATTAATAAAGCTAAGGCACACGCTTTGAGAGAGAATAGGAAGGATATTTTTGTCCTTGCGTGGATTGCAAGAATCGAAGATGTGAAAATATCCGAATGTAATTGGGACACATAATTCGGCGTGGATTTGTGAAGGAATACACGGTTTGGACTTATCGCGGAAAGTCGCCGCTCCCGAAGAGATTCCGATATTTGGTTCGATGAGACAACAAATTTTATAATTGAGGACATGTCCCGTGAAATGACGGGTGATTTTGGCAGCTCTGGTTAAGACGATGCAGAGGTTGATATTGATCTTGATCTTGAGGATATGTTGCGGCACGCTGAACCAGAGGTCCTAACATAAAAAGCAAGAGATTTAAATAATTGGAAGGCGTTGCAGGAATCAACGAAAGATCTTTTGTATGATCAATCAAAGGGATGTATATGGATTATACAGTGTTGCGGTCGATGCTAGAACTTCTTAGATTCAAGGCCAGCACGATGGTCGATACTAGTTTCAATGACTTGATGGGTCTCCCGAGAGCTATGCTTCCTAAGCCTAACTTGTTGCCGCCTAACACCTATCAAGCTAAGAAATTGATATGTCCATTATCTCTTGGTATGAAAAAGATCCATACATGTATTAATCACTGTGTACTTTATCGCAAGGAATACGTTGACTTGGACAAGTGTCCAACTTGTGGGACGAGTAGGTACAAAAAGGATAACATTGTCGCCGATAGTGATGTTGCCGAACCAAATGCATTGGTCGAGCCAGGAAAAAAGATTTCGGCCATGGTGATGTGGTATTTGCCAGTGAAAGATCGCATGAAGCGATTGTTCTCGAACCCCACTGACGCCGAGTTGATGAGATGGCATCAAGAGGATCGAAAGACAGATGGTATGATTCGACATCCCGTCGATGCTCGACAATGGAGAAACTTTGATTCAAAGCACCCAGAATATGCAAAGGATTCGAGAAATGTCATGTTTGCATTGAGCACGGATGGAATGAATCCATTTGGTGACCTAAGCAGCTCGCACAACACTTGGCCTATTCTGTTCACCATGTATAACCTTACTACATGGTTATGTCAGAAGCGAAAGTACATATTGTTGACTATCCTTATACAGGGGCCAAAATAGCCTGGCATCGACCTAGATGTGTTTATTGAACCTTTGATGGATGATATGCAAGAAATGTGAGAAGAGGGTCTACGATTGTTTGATGCGTACGCCAGGAGTATTTTACTCTGTGTGCTATCATATTTGTTACTATAAACGATCTACCAGCCAATTTTTCCCTCTCTGGACAGATTAAAGGAAAGACCGGATGTCTGATATGTCTGGACAACACATCGTACATATACCTGACCTCGTCAAAAAGTTAGTTTACATGCGTCATCGTCGTTTCTTACCACATAAGCATAGGTATCGTGCGATGTCTTTCTTTTTTGATAAAACTGTTGAGGAAGATACTGCCCCCAAAGCAAAATATGGTTCCACGATGTTCTAGCCGACAAGGAACATAAAGGTCATGTTCGGCAAGGGAAAGACATCTTCAGCCAAGAGAAAGAAAGAAGTGGTACAAAATACGCCCTTCAAGAAACATTCAATCTTTTTCAAGTATCGACGTCGGAAAGACCTAAAGATTCGTCATGCCATCGATGTCATGCACCTCGAAAAAAACGTATTCGACAACACCATCGGGACTTTACTTGACATTCCTAGTAAAACAAAGGATGAGTTGAAGTCACGTAACGACTGGTCAATTTGGGCATAAGGAAAGATCTCCACCCGATAGAGCTAATGAATGGTAAGATTGAGATTCCACCGGCATGCTACTCAATGACACTAGAAGAGAAAAAAGCTTTATGTAAATGTCTTTGTGGTTTGAAAGTGCCGACTGGATTCTCATCAAATATCCGAAAACTAGTATAAATGAAAGATTTGTCGATTTCTGGATACAACGTTCACGACTATCATAAGATGCTTACGGTATTCCTCCCTATCGTTATAAGGGTGGTGAAGCCAGTGCACACCAAGGTAGTGATAACAAAGTTGTGCTATTTTTTAATCGAGTTTCACAGAAAGTTTTTGATCCAGAAGAATTAGGATCCCTTCAGAAATTCACAGTCGAGACAGCTTGCCAGCTAGAGATGTTTTTTCCTCCATCGTACTTCGACATGGTGGAACATCTCATTGTTCACATTGTCCCTCAAATTATTGAACTTGGTCCTCTATATCTACATCAAATGTGGGCGTACGAGCGATACATGGCTGTTCTGAAAGGGTATGTCTGTAATCGTGCTCATCCGGAGGGCTCGATGATAGAGGGTTACACAACTGAGGAGGTTGTTGAGTGTTGCCTAGATTATATGAAAGATACCAACCCCATTGGGATACCGATGCCTTGACATGATGAAAGGTTATCTGGGAAGGGTACTGTGGAAAGAAAATGCTTCTACGACAATGATTACAAAGCGGTATCAGATGCACACAGCAGTGTTCTTCAACAACTCGTCATCATTGCGTCCTACATTGAGCAAAACATTTCCAAGATCAGAGCATGTAATCCTGGGCAATCCGACGATTGGGTTTTGAAAGAACAAAAGCACAGTTTTTTCCAATGGCTGAAGGATCAAAAGCTACCGTCTGGTGAATCACTCGAGGAAAAAATGATATAAAAACTTGCAGCTGGCCTAACAAGCCTTGTGACCTCATGGCAAGGGTATGACATTGGAGGATATTATTTGTACACAAACAGAAAAGACAGGAAAAGCTCAGCACAGAATAGTGGGGTTCGTGTCGAAGCGTTGGATGCAACAGGGCAGAAGAAATCTTACTACGGGATCATACAAGAAATATAGAAACTTGACTATGGTTTAAACATTCAGATTCTTGTTCTCAGATGCCAATGTGTGAAAGACAACATGGTAGATAAATTTGGATTTACGTGTGCTGAACGAAGTAAAATTGGACACAAGGATGATCCATAGGTCCTTGCCAAGCGTATTGCGCAAGTTTTTTATGTGAAGGATCCTTCCGATGAAAAGATGTACATTATTGTATTGGGCAAGCAACACATCATTGGTATTGACAACATTGAAGACGTGTCTGACTATAATCAATACGACGCCATTTCGTTATTCACAGATCTTCCTACGCGGATCAAACGCATTGAGAGTGTCCTCGACGAATCAAAGTTTTTATCCGTGCGGAAGGATGTTAATCCAAAAATTGTGAAACATTAGATTGTCTTTTGTACAATATGTTTTTTCGAGCGAATGTATCAAACTTATGATGTTACGAGCGAATGTGAGGTTCTATGTGATGAATTGATATTTCTATGAGCATTGATATTTTTTAATGTTATAGTTTCACATGGAATAATGAATAAATAGAATAATTAATATGGTATTCCAAAAATAGAATATACATTAATTAGTAAAATTAATATGTGATGAATTTACATTAATTAATAAAATTAATATGTGATAAATTTACATTCGTTAATAAAATTAATTTGTTATGAATTTACATTAATTAATAAAATTAATATGTGAGAAATTTACAATGATTAATTAAATTAATATATGATAAATTTAAATTAGTAAAATTAATATGTGATGAATTTACATTAATTAATTATATTAATATGTGATGAATTTACATTCATTAATAAAATTAATTTGTGATGATTTAATTTAAATTCATTAAAATTACATGTATTCATTAATATTACATTCATTAATGTAAATTCATTAATATAAAAGGGGCGATTATCCCGTACGGGTGGCTTTAGGTGCCCGCATGGGAAAATCATATTTCTGTGCGGGCTGCTTACACTGCCCGCACGAAAAGATTATTTTCCTGTGCGGGCGGTTTAAGTGGCCTGCACAGAAAGATGATTTCCCTGTGCAGGCCGTTAAGCCACCGCACGGGACAGTCCCTGCCTATATAAGGCTTGCGTAGGCTCTCGAAAATTCTAAGTCCCTGGTGAACCTAGATCTTGCGCCACCAGGCTGCCAAAATTTTGAGCCACTGCCGCCGAGCAACCATCGACCACCCATCCCCGCGCCCTCACCGCCGCGCCTCGCCGCCCATCCCCGCGCCGCACTTCCCCGCGCCGCCGCCCCCGCCCCTTCCTCTCGCTCTCTCTCTCTCTCCTCGCCGCCGCCGGGCCTCATCGCAGCTGCCACCGTCCGCCCGCCGGCTTACCGACGCCCCCACCGAGACCGCCGCGTTGACCGGCCTCAAGACCACCGCGCCGCCACCCCGGCCTCACCATCGACGCCTCCGGCCCCCACACCGACGACCCTCCTCACCGGCCTCACCGTCGACGCCTCTCCGGCCTCCACACCGACACCGAGGAACCTCACCGACCCTTCACCGCACCACACGGTCCACACTGACGCCGAGCATCCACTAAAGGTACGAATGGATGAATTTTTTTGATGAACGATTATGAATGTCGTGAATGGATGGACGATTTAGGGTTTTGGTTTTGTGAATTTGTGTGATGGATGGATGGATGGATGGATTGTTGTGAGATTGTTGTGAGATTTACATGGGGGCTTCAATTGTTATATCTTGTAAAAAATTTTCAATTGAGATATGCTATGCAAAATGATGTGTAGGACTCGCAAAGCGAGATTGTTGTGAGATTTAAAGTGGGGGCTTCAATGGATTGATTTCAATTGACAGTAAAAATGATTTGTAGGACTTCAAATTTTTTAGTACAAAAATGGATGTATATATTATGTAAAAAATGGTTGGATGGATGGATGATTTATGATTTTTTTGCTTTTATTGGTCTCTATGAGTTTGTTAACGCAAAAATTTGGTAAGCCCCAGAGTCTCCATCGGCTAAGTGTTCATATCGGCTCAAAGCGAGAATCGGTGAGAGTTCCGCATCGGTGATGGAGGATCAATATCTTCAGCGGTCGGATTCTGGTTAGATTCGGTTTGGAAAGATCTTATCCAGAAGATATCGAGTTCAAGAAGGATACGGTTTGTATCTATTAATTAGGATAAGTTTGTTAACTTTCTATTTTATCTTTAGGAAAATGTGTTAGTATCCGGTAAGGATTCAGTTTGTTTCCTTTTATCTTTAGGAAAGTTTGAATTGTAATCTGTTAGGATCTCTGTTAGCCTGCATGTATAAATATGTAAGCCCGGGGTCCATGTAAATCAATACATCAGATCAATACAATTTGGCGTATCGCCACCTTTTACCTTTACACCTTGTTCATCATCCGGTGAGACTTGTCACCCGACGTATGGTTGCATCGGTTAGGTTCGATCTTCGACGAAGGGGTAAGTCCAAGTGTTGCCTATCTGGTATATCATCTCTATCTTTAGTTCCATTGCTGTTTATAGTCACATCGACTTAGTTAGAACTTTCTCGGTTAGATTCGATATTCTGATCAAGTTGATGTTTCTCTAAACATAATGTCGCTTTAGATAGATTTATTATATCCATCACATTAGACAGATCTATCGGCTCGTTGAGTATTAGATTATCATATACAATCTCGTGTTGCATCGGTTCGGTTCGACCTACTAGATTGTTACTAATAATCTAAGTCTTGTTAAGCCGATAGGTTTATGCTAATGTCTCATCGGAGGGTTAGCCGGCTTGCTTATCATATGTCTCTGTTAATCTAGTCCTAGTATCTCAATTTAGCTCTATCGGTTGTTTCTCGCTTTAGGATCTCTACCGTTTCTGATTAAATTGTTTACTAGATTAGATTAGTTTAGGCATCTGCCACCCTGAAAATTAATCAAGGGCTTGATTGTCTAGATATTGTGTTTCTTTTCATACTTAGTGATACATCAGTTCAGTTTGATCTACTAAGTCATGATTAGAAACATAATCTCTAGCCTGCCCGTTGGTTGCCACTAAGGGTTTCATCGGGGTTTCAGCCAATGAGTTATCTGGATATTGCATCGGCTTGCAAGGATTGTACACAAGTTGAATCTAGCCGATTACAGCAGAGGCTTCATTGAATATTTGATCATTTGAATTTTATGACATTGGACTTCCACCAATGTGTGCTTTAATCTTTAAATCGGTATTTATTTTATCATGTGATTGGTTTATGCAATGTTATATGTCATCATATTATCGTCAGCCGATCGCCTTTATATAGATATTTGTTTAACACACAGCCGATGGATTTAAACCCTAACACCATCGGTTGGCATCGGCATCGGCTGGAATTGCACCATCGACTTATCAGCCGATCAGCTAGTTTTTGGGTATCGGCCTACCAGCCGATACACTTTATATTATGCTGCTTTGTATATCTTGTCAGTGGCAGGATCAAACTGACTGGCACGCCCGCGCTTCATCGTTTTTAGGACCTGCACTGGAACTAAGCAGATCTCCCTGGGCGGCGTGTTGATTTTTCGCGTCAACGAGTTATGTGAAAAATGAATTTATTTTAGCATATGAAAAAATAATCTTTGATTTGGTATATGCTGTGTATGAAAATATAAGATGGATGGATGGATGTTGGATATATTAACTTGAGCCGTGTCTATATAAACTTGAGCCGTGTGCATGGATGTTTTCTTGAAGTACTTGTTTTTGTTTTTATCTTTTATCGTAGTTGATGAATTTTTGATTTCACTGTAAAATGGACTGTTATTAATATGATGGAACTATAGAACGTAAAATGACGTGTTATTTGATGGAACTATGGAAATATAAAATGGATTGTTATTGTTTCGATAAATTTACAATATTAACTATGAAAATGTAAAATGTACTGTTATTTTTATGATGAATTTTGTTGATGAATTTTTTTATGTGAAATAGTTGCTCTGAATTTTTATGTGAATTAGTTGATGTGAAATAGTTCATGTGAATATTTTTGATGAATTTTAGATTTTATGTTATATTTTAGGTTTTACAATTTCCCTATCGAACGACCTACAAATATATTCAACCTCTCTCTTCTCCTTCTCCTCGGCCTCTCATCTCTCATCTCTTCCCCCGCCCATATCTCACCTCCGCTCACGGACAAATTTTGGTAAAAAAATATTAAAAGCATGGAAATAAACATATAGTCAAACATATGTATTTTCCTAAACCTAAACCTTGAGGATGTCGCCTTTCTTTGGGAATGCAATGAGATTAGCTAAGGGAGCTTGAAGTTGAAGGGACACAGGTAATTCCACTATCGGAGACCCCTATACCAAATCGTCAAATGTAGCATATGTATAACTTACATTTGATGATTTGGTCTAGGGGTCTCCGATAGTGGAATTGCCTATGCAGCGATCACTACATACTTTTTCTGGTATATTCGCGGAACCACTTGGCCATAGTGCTCGATCCGGCACAGTACAAGGAGGAATCATTCAAAGAGTTTCTCATTATATTAAATTTGTAAGTATTTTCATGCATCATTTAATAAGTATTGTCTGTTGTTACTCTCGAAGAAACAATTGACTAAAACAATTATTTTGTCTACATAGAGCACACACACATTACGTACGACACGGTGAACCGGTCAATAATCCACAAATAAGAAGCTTCTCGTAAAGACACAATGGCCGGTAATTACATGCCCGCTATATGCTGACATTTTATACTATGTTTAATTTGAAATATTGACGTGCGTATACAATTTTATTCAACACAGTGTTATAAGCAACCACCAGGCACTAACTATGCGGCTACTACGTGTGCGAGATGCTTAGAATCTACGGAAGATACACTACAAAGTTTGAAGAAGTAAGTCCAGAGAAAATATCTTTTTACACATTAAGATCTTGTATAATTTTCCTTACTATAACAATGTGTATTCTTCTTAAACAGATCCCGTCCATTCCAGTTGTAGCGAACCAGTTCGACAATCGAACCATACTAAACTTGTGTGCAGATATTTGCTGCTTCATCCGTCGTGATGTTAGCAACCATTTGGGCGATTTCTACGATCCGGAGAGCCAACTTGCGATGGAGGATATCTTCAAACGACTTAGAGAGTGGGAGAAAAAACATATGTATACTAGCTAGCTAGTACAAACATTTCTAATTAATTCTATATTTATGTGCTTTCTTCTATTGTACATTGTGAGATGTACGATACGATATGTATGTATATATATACATGATGCGTACATTTATATCTTTTTATATATGAGAAAAAATGTCTTTTAGGTCTTAGTATGTGTGAATTGTTGTATACATAATGACAACATCGATAATATATTATTAAGACAGAGAGGAGAGAGAACCCTACAAGCGCTCACATAAAATAATGCAAGCGCACACATAACATAATGCCGCACAGGAAGATCAATCTTCACGTGCGGTCGACTTAATGAACAACATGAGAAGATCAATTATCTCATGCGGTCGTGTAAAGTGACCCGCACGAGATAATGGATCTTCTCGTACGGGCCGCTTAAGTCGATCGCACGGGATAATTGATCCTTCCGTGCGGTTGGGCCGCCCGCATGCGAAAATTGTCTTTTTCTATACCATCTCGGGCGTGCGGGCAGGCCTTCCACACGAAAAGATGACTTTCGACTCGCACGTAAAAATTGAATCTCCAAGTAGTGTACTTAAGCTTCAAACAAATAAAGAGACTAATAAATTAAGAGCAAACAAATAAAATAAAATTATATTATGATGTATTGGAGCAAGCACATTATTTTTATTAGAAATAATGCATTGCATATGTTACCTCTTGTTAATAAATAAATGATGCGAATAGAAGTAGATCACTTCTATTATAGTGGTGACTTGTACTTGTAATATGGATTTCTAATAGCACGCTACACACGCTGTCTAGTTTTTTTATGTTTTATGATTTTACGTGTTATCCTCATATTAATGCATGATTTTGATTAAAACCTTTTAATAGCTAGCTTCATTCTGCCTTTTAATTTCGTTTGCACTGAGGCTCACTTCGAGTGAGCGTTAACTGCTATACATAAAATAATATTAACTATTAAAACTTTAAAATATATTTATTTGATTATATAGATATAACCATTTAATAATTCAAACATTATGTTTATTAAAGACGATAAAGGTGCCAAATTCTAAACTCACTGGAGAACAGGCTCTAAAATTTAGTCCTGGTCACAGTATCCAAGGGATTTTCTGAAAAACTTAAAGGGTTTTCGTAAAATAGTCAGACAGAACAAAATTTTGGGATAAAACACTACTTGCCTTATAGATAATTATAGATTATAAATTACTCTATTCTTTTAAATAATTTTTTAGTCTGCTTTGAAACAAAGAAAATATGAAGAAATTTTGGAGGATTTGTATCCAAAGGATAAACTTCCTATGAGGCCATTTGGAACCAAGGATTGGTCCCTGAAATTTCCTTTTAAAAATCTTATGGAATTTCTTTGAAATTTTGGAGGAAACAAGTCTTTCCTCATGGTTTCTCTTTCTTGACTACAATTCCTGTGTTTGTGTTTTTCTGTTCGATATCCAAACAACTGTTTTGAGCATTCTTTTGTTTCTAATTTCTGTAGGAATTCACAAGACATGATATCATAATTCTACGTCTTTTTATCCCTGTGTTTTCAAATTCTTATGTTCCAAAGAAGCCCTACTTAGGGCTTGTTTGGTTTTGGCTTTTCAGCTTGAGAAGTCAAAAGCTGAACTAAACAGGTGACTTTTCAATCTGTTTTTAAAAATCATAAGTTAGAATTGAACGAGTCCGAAGCCAAAAGCTCATTTTGGATAATTTTTTTGGCTTTTGAGAAAAAGTTAAAAGTAATTACCTGCATGCCATCGTTAAAAAAAGATTTAATTCTAAATAAGTTAACCGAAAAGCTAACTCTCAAACAACATCTAGCTTCGGCTCTAGCTTTTGAAGTTTCAGCTTTTCAAAAGCTAAAAACCAAAAACAGATCATGGCTTTTGAAAAGGTGAGCCAAACAGGGTTTTAATCTCTTGAGTTGTCAATGCTGATTAATTAGGAATTTTTTTGGTATGTCGTTTTTTCGTTATTTGTAATTATATAAATCGTTGTGGTTTTGTTGCTAATTTTGACAATTTTCGTGCACATATGGCCTTTCATATGTTTATAGGCTTGAACGAACACGTTATGCACAAACGAGGTAATTAATTATTTCGATGTATGTTGCATTTGTCTGCACTACTATTCTGTTCATATAAGATTTTGCATTAAAGAGGTAGCGATTTTCTTTTAATCTCTGATAGCTGATTTCAAACAACGTTTGTATCCCACCAGCAATCCTCAAATTTAGTCTTGCATTCGCCACTGACTGTACATACATTGAATCGTTGGTGTTGGCATCGAACATAATGACGCAGTGACAGGCGGTGTTCGTGGAGTACGAAGGTAGTTGAGTGCAGCAATCAACGATGGTACATGGAATGGCAAATGTAAATATGATATATGATGTGAGACTGTGTTTGATGTTCCATTGTTCCAGTCGGAGGTCAACTTGGAGTTTTATCAAATTGGAACTATGAAATTGAGAAGTCATGATTTCAATTAAAAGTAAAGTTCCAAGTTAAGTAAAACTTGATATTTGTTGTTTATATTCAAGTATTATTAAATCAAGTAAAAAGTTGACACACGGGGATGAAGGCCGGGTAGAAACTCAGCTTTTGTTTCTTATGAAACAAGTAATAAAACAAAGAATCCATTCAGACTAAGAAATTTTGTTTTCAAAATTTTAATTACTAAATCGAGATGATATAAAATGATGAAAATAATGTTTATATGGAATTTATGTGTAATCTCTAGATTTTTGTACTACTAAAATTACAAAAAGGAAAACAATAGAATATTTTTTGGAATTTTCATCCTTTGGTAGTAAAACCCCTTCCCGCTATGTTTTTCTCAATCTTTTCAACTTTTTTTCGAAGTTATAGACGAGTGAAAGGATATTTTGCAAACAAAAACAAATCCTCATGCATATATGGAATTTCGCATATGTCCTCGCACCACCTAACAACTTGTTGTTTTTGAAAAAAGTCCTCGTCTTTCACATAAATAGAATGTGAAAAAAGAAATTTTCGTATCTTAGGGCATCACTGTAAATATGGAAAGTACATTGTTGTGTCCGCAAAACAACTCGCCCTCATCCCCAAGCCATCACTATCTTTACCTCAAAAAATAAATAAGTTTGGTTAAATGAGACATATACTATAAATTTAAAATTTAAGACGTTTAGATTCATAGTAGTAAAATATATCTAACCATATATATATATATATATATATATATATTTGAATGAAAGAAGTACCTCAGGTGCAATGAGAAAACTGCATACATAACAGCAGCGACAAGTCTAAAACCAGTAAGAAGACATCCTAGTACTATGCTACAAGAACAGGCAAAACGTGCACAAGAAAACTGCATGCAGAACAGCAGCGACAAGTCTAAAACCAGCAGGAAGACATCCTAGTACTACGCTACAAGAATAGGCAAAACATTATTAGAGTTTGTGTTAGAACATATGTATGTAGTGATACAGTTTAGGACGTAGAGTTATATTAAGTATTAGAAATAAAGTAATAGTCGTATTCTATCAAATACTTTTCTTAAATAGAGAGGCGAAGCTGTTATAATCGCATGACAACTTAGCATAGCGAGAGCGAGCAGTTGCTGGCATTGTCCGATCGAGGGTTGTTGTAACTTTAATACGTTGTAATATGCTGAATCGGGGAATAGCGCATGTAATCAGTGCTTTAGGGATGTACGTTTTGACTGAACCTTGCTAACAAATATTATGCCTCGGTATCATTATCGTGTTTTTATCTCCTATAACATTTTTTCCGTGTTCGGTTGCCGAAGTGATTTTGAGGTCAGTTCTATAACAAGTGACATTAGAGCATGCAAAATATTCATGATAGAGGTACGAGGAAGGTGCCCCATACCGCGACAATCACACATGACACTATTACAAAATTGATTTTTCTGAACGAGACCCCATATAGATTGCAGACAGATCATAACTGCTCTCGCTTGTAAAAATCGTCTCCCCGAGGTCGTTTCAAGGGCCGCATGTTTTTCGTAGACATGCTAAGAGGCTCGTCTGCCACCAGCCCACTAGGTCGGCCTCCCACTCCCCTCTTTCCTTAAAAAATCTAAGTCTATTCTCTTCTCTCTCACACTCTCCTCATCCTCTCCTCCCCCATCTCCTCTCCTCAAATCCACGCGATAAGAAATGAAAGCGGCGATGACGGCGGCCACGTGACGGGAGATGGAAAGCCGTGATGGGAGACGAGAGCGCGGCGATGGGCGGCCACACGACGGGAGTGGCTGCGCGCGTAGACTCCTCCTCCTTTGACGCGGTCAATAGTGACGGGAGGGCCCGCTCGCCCTCTCCTGTTCCCGACATGCGGTAACGGTGGTGGCAGCGAGCAATGGCGGAGAAGGGGACGGCGGATCGGCCAGAGCTGGCCTCAGAAACGATGAATCTGTCGGCGCCGCCGGCTCTTCTTCCTCCAATGCGGTCACGACGACGGAGTGACATGCATGCTCTCTCGCTTACCCTTGCCTCTCCCCCTTCCCATTGCACGGGGGTGGTGGCGGCAACGGCGATGTCGGAGGATGGATGCAGAGGCAGCGAAATGGTAAGGAGGGCCGACGGTGGACACAGCGGGTTCGACACCCTCTTCGCCCTCCAGCGCATGGATCCGATGGCGGCAGCGACGAGAGAGACTGAGCCGATGACCTCTTCCCCTACGGTGATGACGGTGATGGGTGGATCCGACAATGGGTTGGACGCAGTGAATGGTGCTCCCGATCTAGGGTTTTGATTCTTCGTTTTGAAATTTTTTTTTTTTTGCCAAAAATGATTTTCGTAGTCGACGACATAGTGCTCTGTATGCGAAAATCCTGTTTTTGCATGCGGTTGGACTCCCCGCATGGGAAAATCACTATTTTTGCAGACACCTAGGTGTAGGCAGGTGCTACTCCCACCTAGCAAAATGCAATCTAAGCGTATGCAAAAAGTGTTTCTGTAGTAGTGGGATGTCTTTGGACGAACATGGACGCAAGGTGGAGCACAATGGTGATCCATGAAATTTGATTGGTGGAATCATACACTTCATGTGATGGTCTGGACAGTTCGATGGCCGCTTTCAACAGGGATACGACCAAATATGGTGCTCAGGTTGATGGCGAAGGAAGCGATTGGCGATCCAATCGGTGAAGTCGAACACTTTGGGTAGGTAGCTCGAACTTTTCAATGAGCTATTTCAATAGGGAGATAGTGAGACCTCATGCTCGGGGTTGATTGAAGCTGGAGGCGATCGGCGTTCTAGATCGGAGGAATCAAACACTTTGGGTGGGGTCAGTGGCGGATCTAGAAACGATCTCCGCCCCGGGCTAACTAATACAAGGCTAAAATAATTCATTCTGAGCTAACTAATATATGGCTAAAATAATTTGTTATATATAGAATAATGAGACTACAAAATAAAAAAGAGGCTTACATGGCAAAAGAAGTAGATCACTCACATACGACGTCAACTCTTCATAATTTTGGTACCACACTACCACTTGTGCTGACATCCTCGGTACTATATTAAAATTTCAAAATGTCAGTTTTTTGAAAAATAAAATAATAATAATAAATAAAATTGACTAATGCAAGTCTACAACACGCACCGGCTGTCGCATGTCAAATTCATTTTTCGGTTTTTAAGCCTTGAAAGTGCTTTAGAATTTTTCATATTCAATCGATGCAAACAAATTTCAATTTGTCATCTTCATGACCTCTATTCAATTTCAGTTAGTCATTATATGCATAGGTAAATAATCAAGTTCTACTAATTTCTGATCATAGTTTGATATAAAAAAGTAACCTAAAATTAATCTCTAATCAACTGTATATATACGCATTAAGTTTTTAGACAGAACTACTATCTGTACATATAGAGATCCTCAGAAGGCATTATTTCTAATGAAGTTTTGACTAAGTACATGATTTAAGAACATAAAAGTACCTAACCGCATACTGCTAGCTGAAATTTGGACAAAACTAAGTAAATGACTAAGGGCTTCAAGTACCTAACAAAACATGACTAGCTACGATTTCATGACGTTGAACGGCACAAGTGTTTCCAGACATGAAAAAGAATGCTAATAGCTGAAAGGTGAAATGTTTAATAGTGATCTCAGATCGAGAACTCACTTCTCTATGGTGAATAGACATGTTGAGATGCAAATATTCTTAGCGCAGGGGCGGGGGTCACGGTGCTGAGCAGGGCGGCGGCGCGTGGCGCTGAGCAAGCAGGGCACAACGTGCGAGGCCGTACGGCGCAGTGGCGCGCGTGGGGGTGCGGGGCACGGGCGCGGGGCGTCAGGGCGCGAGGCGCAGGCGCGGCACGCGGCGCGCGGCGCGCAGGCGCAGGTGCACGGGCCGTAAGGGCGTAGGGCGCAGGGCGCGGCGTGGGGTCATAGGCCGGCGCACGGCGCGGGTGTCCAAGGGCGGCGACGGCACTTGCTGGCAATGGGACGACGCAGTGCTTAGCCTGGGAAACGAGTGGGGTGAGTTTAGGGTTTGAAGTTGGGCTAATGGGTTGTGTTGGTGTATTTTTAAGGGGGACTATTTCGGGGGCCTATTGCGCCAAATATGAATTTCTCATGATTTTTTTAAAGAAAACGGGCCTCGTCCCGGGCTGCCCGGGTGGCCGGGGCCCAGATCACCACTGGGCGGGGTGGCTGGGTCTTTCGGTGAGCTACGTTCAATAGGGAGATGGTGGATATGGTGCTCGGGTCATTCGGTGGCTGCGAAGGTGGCAATGGTGATTTGTCGGCTTCGACTCGTGGCTAGATTGACTGGTGCTCAATTGAAGGTCGGAGCGGATTTGTTAGTGATGAAGTCTGCACGGTAGGAGCACGAGTTGGTGTGGTCGTCGTGTAGGTGCCAACGGGGTTCGATGCAAGTCAGCTCTAGCAGAGGAGACGGTGGCGGTGAGGGCCAACGGGCGGCTGGCCGGACGGCATGGGCCCGTGCCGGCACGGGCCGTTCGGCACGGCCGTTTGGCCCGCTTCATGAAACGGGCCATGCCGTGCCGGCCCACGTGCCTAGGCTCCGGCCCAAGCACGGCACGTGGGGAGCCGGGCCGGGCCCGTGCCGGCACGGCACGCCGGTGGCCCACGGGCCAGGTCGAGCCCACGGGCCGTATTTTTACAATTTTTTTAATAAACGGCACATAAGTTTAAAAAAGTAAAAATTAAAAAATAAAGTTTTCAAAAAAAAGACTTAGTAATGTTAAAAATAAATTCACATTTACGAAAATATTGCAAAAAAATTTGTTAAAAATAGTAATGACCTTTATTGATGTTTATATCATTATAGAATACAATGATACATGCTGTCTTGTTAAAAACTTTGTCATGTAAAAACTCGTAGAGAAAACTGAGAAAACCATGACAAAGAAAAGAGTACAGCTCAAAGGTCAGAACTATGTCTAACAAAATTCTACTGGGGTTGGTCCGGATCCAGGTAGAGTTGCTCGAACTGGGCGGCCAATTCTTGGTTGTCCGCAGTGTATTGGGCATGTTGTCGAGCAAGCTCCTAGTCTTTAACGCTTAGTAGCATTTTGACGTGCTCACTGCTCAGATTCGTCCTTCCGTCTTCAATGATACGGCCACATAGACTGAAAGCCGATTCGGAGGACACCGTCGAGACGGGCACCGTCAACACATCCCGTGCTAGTTTTGAAAGCACGGGATATGCTAACTTGTGGTCATTCCACCACCCGAGAACGTCGAAGTCTTGTGCTTCGTGGTGGATGGCGTCGTTGTCCAAATAACTGGACAACTCTTCGGCCACAGCATGCGAAGAGCCGTCTCCACTTGTAGCCGACGAACTGCCACCACCTTGGCTTGAAGAAGATCCACCCCAAATCCGACCTCACTGTATCTTCTTTTTACCGTAGCGGGGATAGGAGGGGTCTCTCGCGTCGAACTCCCGAAACTTTAGTTCATATCTTCCAAAAACTTCATATAATTTACTTCTAACCTCGGTATAGAAAGAACTATAATCTATACCTAAAGTATCACCAAGAAGTGATAAAATAGCAAACAATCCTCTTAATTTACACCTAGGATCCAAAGCAAAAGCAAACGCATACAACATAGGTATATTTTTCCAATATCTAAAATATTTTTGTTTCATGTGAAAGACAGGTTCAGTTAGAACATCATCATTTTCATATTCTTTAAATAGAGAAGCAATTTCAAGAATACTGTGCAAAATTATATTAGAAGTTGGATAATAAATTTGTGACGAGTAAGAGTACAATCATAAAAAGTTTCTAAAAATTGGTTATATTTTTGGACAATTGCCCAAACATGCTCATTCGTATTGGCGACCGTCATTGTTTCGTGGCCACCACGTGATTGAACAAAATCCATAAGTAATTCACTATAAGGTAAAACAACTTTTAACATTAAATTTGTTAAATTCCACCGATGCCCAGCATCGGTGGCAAACTTACGAGCTCTCTTACCGGCCACATGACAAAACCTCTTCCACGCACCAATCTGCAGGTTCGAAGCAGTTAACCACGCGATTGCTTGACGAACAACATCAATATGGTTATGAACCCTTTTCATGCCAGTCTTAAAAATCAAATTAATTATATGGCATGCACAACACTGATGTAGTAGAAACGATTGAGCATAAACACAAAATAAAGGTTGCAATATTTCCATAGCACGAGAATTAGCAGATGCATTATCTAGGGTGACAGCAAATATCTTATCAGCAAGATTAAATTCATTAATTACTTCCCTAATTCTTTCAGCTATGTTTTCTCCTGTATGTGAGCCATCTATTAACCTAAGCCCTAAAACTCTCTTTTGTAATTGCCAATCATCATCAATAAAGTGAACAACAACGCTAAGATAATCCTGCCTAGCTCTACTACTCCATATATCTGAAGTTACACTAACAAAGAAATTACATGTACTAAACAGTTCCTTAAGTGCATTTGAATCCTTCTGATAAACATTCTCTAAATCTCTAGTTGTCGTTTGCCTACTTACAGATTTAAACCTAGGATTATGAGATTGCTGAATGTATTGTTCAAAATGAGGAGTCTCTCTAATGTTCAGGGGTAAATCTTGCTTGGCGATTAACCGGACAAGAGATTCCCGAGCAACCATGGGATCATACTCCCTACTATGTACCATACCATCCGGGTTTAGCATAAGTTGCTATTGCCGGAGTTGTATTCCTTGCTTCTTGGCACACGACTCCGCATGGCGCTTGAGATGACCGTACGAGCGAACCACAAGCAGATAACATTTGCCTACATATTCTACAACGAGCTTTTGATACCTCCCTTCCGTCCGGAGCTGTTTCCTTTATCTCGTCGAAGTGTTGCCATACACCGGAGGTTCTCGATCTTTTCAGGCCGGCGCGTGTCGAAACACTTCCGCTCACGGATCCGGAAGATAATCCTTCCGATGCCACCGCAACCGTCTGAATCGGTACCTCCTCCACAGATGGTGGAGTTGGAGCCGATCCGGAGGCATCTTCAAACCCCCGCATATAGTTGGGGTCGAAATCACCCAAAGTGAAAGACGGCGATCGGTATGGATAGTTCGGATCCATTCGAAATTTTAAACCGACATAAACAAATTGTAAAATATTTATTGAATTCATAAACACAATACAAATAATACACAAATTTGAATATTACTTACATCTTTCAAACTGCAAAACTTCAAACTTCGCGATCAAACTATTGAACTACGAAACTAATTTTGATTTTTAACAAAATTTGAGCAAATTTTGTCAAAATCAAAAAAATGGACACTTGAGAGCAAAGAGAGCACTTGAGAGCACAAAATGAGAAGTGAGGGTGAAGAGAAATGGTGGGTTCATGCCCTATTTAAAGGGCGAAATTTCTGTTTTTTGCAATTTTTTTGAATTTTTTATGATTTTTTGTCTCCAACGACTAATTTGAAATTTGAACAGTCATAGAGCCGTTGGGGACACGTGGCGCGCTCCCATGGAACCGCCGAAGAGCCGTTGCGCAGCCCGCCCGATCCCCGCCACGTGTCGCAAGCCGATTCGACCGCACGCGCAAACGGGCCGTGCCGGGCCGTGCCGTGCCGCTACAGTGCACGGGCCGTGCCATGCCGGCCCACGGGCTCGGCGGCCGACCCAAGCACGGCACGGCTAGACAGGGCGTGCCGGCACGGCCCGTTTGTCTATCGGGCCATGTTGGGCCATGCCGCTACTATTTAAGGCGTGCTCGGGCCAGCTCGCGGGAGCACGGCCCATTTGGCCGTGACTAGACGGTGGCGCAAGGTCTCCGGCGGTAGCGAGGGAGGTAGATGTGCGGCACTGCAGCTTGTCAGCGTAAGGCGTGCGTGTCGGAGCGCACAGAGCAGCATATGGAGAGGACCAAAAGCACAAGTCTGGCACGGGCTGCATGCATAATTGGTGCATTGTACATGTTACCAAGGCTATCAATTGTTAAAGGGCATGCAACGGGGAGTCCAAGCGTGTGGCGATGGAGCAGGAAAGGCATTGGAATCGGACATATACAGAGCGATGTGCAGTTTTTTATGGATGGTGGAAGTTGACATGATTACGGGCTATCGATATTGGCCCTGTTTGGATCACTCTAGCTCGGTTAGAGGTTAGAGTTAGTTTCTAACTCTAAATTAGCCAAAACTAGCTCTAGGCAAAGAGATGTTTGGATGCAAGGGCTAGTTTGACAATAAATAATCATCCATTGGTTGGCTCCCTTCCTCTTTCTCTTCCCCATTGGCTGGCTCCCTCCCTCTCTCTTTCTTTCTCCAAACTAACCCAAATAATCACCCCTTTGAGGGGATAGTTTTTTTGGGTGGGCTAGTTGCAAAAAACTAACTCTAGCCCTCCTGTTTGGATACTTTTGGGTTAGTTTGGCTCAAACTAGCTCAAACTAGCTCTAGCCCTTGGATCCAAACAGGGCCATTGCAATGGAGGAACAGATCGATACGGATGCACTGGTGGCTGGGACACGTGTCCACTAGGATTCCGTTACCAAGCCGAGTATCAGGCTGTTAGAGGTACGACTCAAAGGCAAAAAGTTGTGGTAGTGCAGAAGTGCGGCAAGGGTGTGTGAAAAAGATATCCCAGACGACAACGGGTCGAATTTGTTGATGGAATCGATGAAACTGTTTGGCAGTGTAGGATATATCTAGAATCTACGGGTTAGCATGATGAGGATATATAGAATCTGCGAAACTGAAAAAAGGAAGAGCAAGCACTATAGTAATAATTTCTTCGGATAATTCATGACAACGGTGAATTGCGTAACAAAAAAAAGAAGAGCAAGCACTAATGCACTATAGTGGTAATTTCTTTGGGTAATTCATGGCAACGGTGAATTTCTCAAAATATCAGGTGCTCAATCTAATGATGCATGAAAGCGTGAATATTGGATTTGTTAGCTCGATTCAGAAGACGAAAGGAAGAAAGAGTTATCTTTTATGTCTGGTGAGTTTGGTTTTGTCTATTTGATGCTTGGTGCATCAGTTATATGGTTATGGGTTAATTCAAGTCAGATTTAAGACGAAAGATGAAGGTGAACATGGTATTTGAGAAATTTGGTTTGTACAGGCTAAGGAGGAATCCGATTTTGATTGGCAAGACGACTGCGATGATATAAAAGAAGGTGGAGCACTGCTGCAGGTGTAGTCCAGAGAAAGAAGTTATATGGATAGCGAAGTTTCTTAGTCACAGTGAGCCTGATGAAGGTTCGTCAGGCGGCTCGGCGTAAATGGTAGAAAAACCAACTCAAGTCCCGCTACATGGAGATTCACGTAAGTAATGAATTCAGATTGTCATGATATATTCGTCAAGGTGCAGTTTATTAGAATTTGTCTCGAATATGTGTATATAGTCGGTTACAGTCTAGAACTTAGAGTTATACTAGGTGTGAAGAATAGATTAAGAGTCGAACTCTATCCTAGATTCTTTCTTAATTAGAGGGACGGACCTGTTGTAACCGTATGACGACTTAGCATAACGAGAGGGAGTGGTTGTTGGCGTCTTTCGGTCAAGAGTTATTCTAACTCTGATACGCTGTAATATGCTGGATCGATGAGAAATGCTCGTAATTAGTGTCTTAGGGATATATGCTTCTATTAAATCTTGTTAACAAATATCGTATCTCGGTATCGTCGTTGTGTTTGGATCTACTCTGACGTTTTTCCATGTTCTGGTACCGTTTTTCCATGTTCTGTTACCGATGCGATTTTATACCAGTTTTGTAACAAACTCAACAGCGAGCAGCATCGAACAAGCAAACCACGAGAAGGACAACGCAAGAACACGGATCTTCAGGCTAAATCATAGGCTGAAAATTCGACAGATTTTGATGGAATTGAACAAATCTATCGAGAAATATATAGCAGAATCCAAAGGAACATGGTTCCCTACAGGCCAGGAGGCCCATGGGAGTATTGCACGGTCTAGGACGGAAAGCCCAATAAGATCAGCTTTCACGGGCACTACTCATGGGCTTAATCAATCATCATCACTAGTACGCTGGCTGCTGTGTGATCTTGTCCATGCTTCACCGGTTCACAACCCCTGTGGCCGTGACGACGACGACGACCACTGCAAAAGAAAAGAGAACTCTTCCGTGATTTGCCGACCAAACTGACAGATCATTGGAGCCCTCCCCTGCTCACCCCCTCCACTGTTCGAACACGGGCGCGGGCGCGGCCACGCGCTGCCGCAGCAGCAGCAAACCCACCACCACCACTTCACCATCACCAGCCGGTCGGTGCGCGTACGTACGCGCGGCGGGTTGTAGTAGTATGATGGTTGGTTTGAAACCGGGAAAGCGAATCGGTGCGCGGCCCGGTGGCCGCTCACGCGATGGCTGGGGCACGAGCGCGTCTGCAGGCGTTGGCACGAGGCTGTCGGCCGGCACGGCACCAGCGGCGCGGCAGGCAGACACGCACCACCAACGCTGCCGCTGCCCGCCTGCTTGCCACTCGCTCGCGCTGCCTACGTAGAGTCGTACATACGTACTACGTTCTCCCGTGCGAGAAAGGGAAAGCACGTCGCAGCGCCCGGCGCCCCGCAGGCCGCAGGCATGCATGCCACACCACACGAGCTGAGCTGCGGCAGCCGCCCCTGTACCTCTCGCTACAGCATGTTTCGATTGGCATGTCACGGTGGCAGGCAGCGGCGTAGATGAATGAGTGCATCTGCTAGCTGCTCGGCGGCATGGGAGGGACGCCCGGCATGGGCAATAACAGAGCAGAGCAGAGTGAGGAGGAAGCCACCGCCCACCGGCGGCGTCTTTCCGTGCGCCGGACGCGACCGTCGCACCAGCAGCAGCAGCAGCATCGCATGATGCGTTGGTGCGGTGCGCCTTCCGTTCCACTCAACCGCGCGTCTTCGCTGCTGCCGGCCGCTTCCTTTTTCTCTCCACAAAAGAGCGTTTTTTTGACTCGCATGAGAGAGGGAATCGCGTTTGGTCGGGTGTTGGAGAGAAGTGGTTAGTTTCGATGAGATTTTCCGACTTCTCCCACCAAAAATACGTACGTGCACCTCCCGTGACATGACCATCAAACAATCGATTAATCAACTAACCGCACCGTATCACTGCACCACCCCGTATTAGCTCGCTAATTATCATAACCTCTAGTTGCAAACAGCCAGAGTGCTTGTACTAGTGCATTATTATACTGGTGTCTGTGTGTGGCTGCACAACGTGGCCCAGCTCTGTGATACATATAAACCCGGTTTTATAGCAGCACCCGGTATTGCTCGAAACCATCACCGATTCGATTCGTCCTCCGTGCAGACGGTAACTGGCTTCTTACGGCACATGCATTTGGTGTTGGTGGCGTGTAGTACCAAAGATGCCAGGGTTAGTTACTGTTTCTTCCTTGTTTCAGACCTCACCTTTCACCGAACAAGAAACCAGCAGAGCATCAGTGTACATGTACTGAGAGCCAGGGTGGGGGGGGGCATTTCATAATTTCTGTCTGTATATCTCGTCCCCATCTTAGAACCCGCCATTGTATACTTGTAGTCTTATTATTACATCTCGCAGTAAATCATCAATAATTTAATAGGGCCAGTCACTGGAGCTCTACGAATTTCATCCTGGTTGTAACAGTAAAAAACCTGAAACGGAGATTCCTCTAAAAAAAAAAGTAAGCAAGCGAGCAGCAGGAATGCTTTCACTGTGCTATCGCTGTACCTGAGGCCCGTACATTCCTGCTGCACGTTGTTGTTAATGTTACCACGGTTCGTGGGTATATCACCGGCAGCCAAACCAAGCAAGCAAACTCCCATCTCTATCTTTTCTACTCTCTCTCTCCCTCTCTCTCTCTCTCTCTCTGTGCAGAAATGGTGTAGCCAGTTCTTCCTTCCTACCGCCTCTTGGTTTCTCTCTTTTCTGTGTGCTCAAACTCTTGTAGTCTTGTGCACAATCTCAAGCTCTCCACTCGATCTCGCCGTGCTGTTCTTGCTATCTGAATCCATCCAGCATCCCCAGTGCCTTCCTCTGTTCTTCCTCTCTTGTTCATGTCCTGGTTGGTGGTTCTTGCCTGATACCAATCGTAGAATAGCTCAGCTAGCTAGCTAGTCTCTGAAGATCTCTTGCTGCAAACTGAAACCTCTTAATCCCGGAGAAAAAGTCTTGTCCAGAGGAGTTTGTGGGTTGCCAGGTTATTGCATGTCTTCGTAACAGGTCAGTTCCATGTTTTTGTTTTTGTTCTTGATCGGTTCTTCTGGTTTTCAATCTCTACTTCCCTAGTTAGTACTCGGGTGTTCATGCGCTTGAGGTGGTTATGTTTTTGGATTGGAGTTCTAGATAGTGGATAGGATATTAGAAGACATGAATGAGGCTGTTCACATGGTTCTTGCCTCTGTGTTAGGTTGTTCCAAACTTCCAATAGTATTCTGTGGTTGGTTCTCCTTGTGTATCCATCAAACATACTTCTTTTCCCACTGTAATAACTGGCTCAAATCTTTCACCCCATAAGCCTCAAACATGTGGTGCTTGTAGGCTTGCAGCTTTTAGATGCAAGAATCGATTCTTCATATCCTTTCTCACAGGCATAGATGCATATCTACTCAGCTATTTGTGTCGTGAGCTGTGACTGTTTTCTCAGGTAGTAGTAGAAACTAGCAGCACATAGATTACAGTTAAGTAGAAAAAAGAAAGGTCCTGACTTGATTTGTTTCTCGTATTTGCAGTTACCAACTTAACATCACCACCTCATCCCCTGTTTCTTTGGTTCGCCTGTTTCGCCATCCTGTGACCTGTATGGGAAGGCCGAGAGGTGGGAAAGGCAGGAAATCCACCGAAGCTGCGAAAGCCGAGGATGGCAGCAGCGGAGGCGAGGAGGTGATCCCGGCCTACAAGAGGAGGGGAAGGCCACAGAAGCATCACCCTAAGGACGATCACGCCGACGACGAGGAAGACGATGACAGCATCGCCAAGACCGAGGAGGAGTTAGAACACGACGACATTGCCAAGATCGACGCGGCGAAGACGATTGCGCCACCAATCAAAGCGGAGTCGTCCAAGGTAGTTGGCTCGTCCGCTCAGAATCCGGGGAGGAAGAGGCGGCGGCAGCTGAAGCGCGGCTCCGACAACACCTCCTCCATGGAACGGGAGAAGGACGACGAACCGTCGTCGCGGCAGCAGAACGGGTTCCGGCAACACGGGAGCCGGCGGAAGAACTCCACGCCGCGGAGAGCCGCCGAGGCGGGAGTGGAGTGCAAGTGATGATATGAGGTGGCTGATTTCTGCCGGTTTCAGTTTCTGATCTTGATCACCATATGTTACATAGATGAAGCAACCCAAGGAGTTGTCTGTATGATGACATCTCTCCATTAGCACACCGACATGCTATGTATGTATGGCTTGTGAGAATGTGCTAATGATAAGCTGCCTAATGGCAGTAGGTAGTTATATAGTATAGCAACTAGTTTCTTTAGCCTAAAATTCAGTAGCTAGTCCTAGTGTTTAAGATTTTTGACAGTACTTGAATTAAAGAGATTTAAAGAGATTTGATGTCAGACAATACTATATTGAGTGATAAGGGCACTCAATGCAGAAATATGAGTAGTTTTTTTATAGTAGAGTAGTTTTTATAGTATAGAACTCTTAAAAGAAACTATCTTCTACAATACAGTATTTTTTATCCTAGGATCTTCTAACCATTCAGGCCTTCTCACTATAGATCCTTTGCTCCTCCTTTCTTCATCCCTGCTCATCACCACACGCGCAAGCCACTGCTCACCTTTGCATTTCTCCTTCCATGGACGAGTCCACGGGGGGAGGGGGGTGGACGGGGCCGCGCTCGAGGCAGAACTTCGTCGCTCTCACCGGCGACGACGGCGAGGTCAGGGATGCGGGCGAAGGGGCGGCGGCGAACGGGACCAGCCCGGGAGGGGTGGGTGTCCAACACACGTGTGGTGGGAGGAGGTCGAGCACGGTCGACGGGAGGCGGTCGACGCGTTTGTGGTGGGAGGCGGCCGAGCGCTTTCGGCGGTCAGCGCGCGAGCAGGCCGGAGGCGGTCGGCGGGAGGTGGCCGAGCGCACGAGCAGGTGGGAGGCGGCCGAGCGCTTTCGGCGGCCGATGCGCGAGCAGGCCGGAGGCGTTCGACGGTCGACGGTCGAGCGCGCGAGCAGGCGGGAGGCGACCGGCACACGAGCAGGCTGGAGGCGGTCGGCGGCCGGCGCGCGAGCAGGCTGCCGCACAGGATCGAAAGAAACGATGGCCTTCCCCAACGCAAGTTTCTTCGCTTTTGTTGCGCGAGCCGAAACCGTTTCTAATCAAGGGGTCGTTTATCTGTTTTCATCGTTCTCTCCCGCCGGATCAACAAATCTCGTTAAATAAGAATGTAATAAATAAAAATAAAATTACTATAATTTCTGCGTTGAGAATACACTAGCACTTAATGTATTTTCTTTATTAAAAAGGTTACTCATATTACTTTTGTCACTACAATTAAGGAGACATGAACTGCATATAACGAGGACGAAGAAATATATACGTACATGTAAGCAATAAATATTAAAATGCAACCAGTATTAAAATGGTTGCTCGAATTCAAACCAACTATTTAATCTGTCTCTTTGAAATCCGGCCAACCATTTAATATATTTTTTTATCTAAGTTTTTAATATATAGAGACTGCAAATATGATTATTTTATTTTAAAAACTAAAATATAAAATAAGTCCAACTTGAAGGAACTATCAGTTAATTTTTGTGAGGGGACTTCACCGTGAGAAATTGCTTGCTTCCTTGTTCGTTGTATCCACGGCATCCTGTGTGACTGTGTTTAAGAGATGGGTGACTAAGTAGAAACGAAAACCACAACTCAAGTTACTTAAGATGGTTTTCCTCCAAATTTTCTTTAAAAATATCAGCACCAGACAGTTGATGTTTCTTATTGATAAAACAGTAACAATATTACAATACTATAGCCCTAAAATGCTATAATCAGGAACCATCACCATATGCCGGCGAAGCTCACACACACAAGGGGCTAGCACTCCAACGATTGTTGCTATGTGGGATAGGACGTTGCAAGACCTACAATGAAGTCACCACTGAACTACTGTTGATGCAAAATACGTTGTGAACATGAAGGTCCTGACAGATTTATTTAGCTCCAGTGCAGGTCCTATTAATTGGATTTAGGATGTGTCAGTTAGTTTGATCTTACAACTAACAAAATAAAAATAGATCGATGATCAAGGGGCCAATCCGCAAATAAGCCAATATGATGTAGCGAGGCCAACCAATATCGATGAAGCCGATCAATCGGCTATAGGTTCGATGTAGATTCAAATAATCAGATAAATAATAAGATTCATGCTATCATCGGTTAGAATCAAATTATTTATAATCATCAACATACTAAATCAAGACAATATGAGATTGAAGTTGATAAAGAGAGATTTAACTAGTGAATATATGAATTTGAATATGAGATGATACAACACTTGGAAATCGTAACAAGATAATCCATCGACTAGAACTCCGATGAAACATTGCATAGTAGAAGTAAACTTATTAATAGCAATCTAATAGATCAGACCTAACCGAGGTAGTATAAGATTGGAGTAATAAGAAAACCTATTTAGTAGATAGATCTATGCAAACGTGATGGATATATCGATCAATTTAAAATACAATATGATTAAAGAAACATCAACTTAGTCAGAATATCAGACCTAACCGAGAAAGTCCTAACTAAGCTGATACGACTCTAAACAACGATACAGTTAAAGATAAAATCAATATATCGATAGGCAACGTATCGGACTTAACCGAAAAAGTTCTAGCCACATCGATACAAGCAAAGTTGACGAAACTTACTTCCCGTCAGAAATCAAAACCAATGCAGCCCAACTCGAAACTAAAAACTTGCCGGAATAAAAGGATGGTGATGTACCGAAAGTAATTATATTAATCTTTGAAGATATCTTATAAAGACCTCGGGTGTATATATTTATATCCTCGGGTTGATACAAGTCCTGATTGGACATGACACATGTTTGCTAAACATAAAAGTAAAAATACAAGTCCTGAACGGACACTAAATAAAACTTTCTAAAAATAAAAGAAAAGTTACCGAATCCTGTCTAATTAATAGATAGAATTAAATTGTCATACCGTGGTTTTCATGATTCCTTCTTGAACTCAGTTTTTCTCGGATAAATTTTCATCACCGATCAACTTCTTTCCTTAGCCAAATCCACTAAAAATCGTATCAAATTTTGATGTTAACAACTACCGCAACGTCTCCAAACAACTAAAACGGCCTTCCAAACACCACCGCAAGAAGAGGTGCAAAGGAGAGAGCCAAAGAAAAGAAGACCCACTCATCTTTCGTAAAGCCCGTCACCATCCAGAAGTGCCCACCCAAATGCGTGAACATCGGAGAGGTAGAAATGGGACTTCCCAAGCAACGCCTCCAAGGTGGACACAACACGAAACACTGATGCTATCCGTGCAAAAAACTTACAAGATTCTCACTTCCGAGTACCTACCAAAAAGAGAATAAGGCGCCTCAATAATGCTTTCAAGAGTGATCATGGCACTCTAAGGCGTCGCTATTGCTGACCCAGAAAGCTTCCGTACTAGGATTTCACCTGTCGGCTACTGCCTAGCCGTCCCTATAGACACAACCACATTGCTCCACTAGCATTCACTACGTACTGTTGGAGTAAAGACACCGTTGCACCAACACCCCTCCGCTAGCTACCGTCCCTCCCCTCCTCCCCTCAACACAGACATGCACACACACCAATCTTTGCACGTCGAGCATCCCCACCACACCCGCCTTTCCTGGGTGTCGGTCTGTCATGCCACCATCAACCTCGTCGAGCGGCGCCGCCATGTTGCTATTATCGCAGCATGCCAAATCGCGGTAGAGCCGAGCACCTAGGCCTTGCGTGGATCTGATTCATCGCCGTTGACGTCATAGACCGCCGCCACCTAAGCCGCTATAATCTAGATCATCTTAGGGGTTGGGCACACCCGCCCTTCCCAAGGATCTGGCACATGTCGCCTTTGCTAGCCTACCTCCACCTCCACCTCCAATCCCCTCGACCTCTCTCCTCTCTCGCGTGCTATGGAGGGGTGGGTGCCAAATCCAGATCCATCCGCTTACCACCACCATTATCATCGAGATCTCTGCTCTGTCGCAAATTATGGAGGGATGGGTGACCACCATCACCACCCTTGTGAGGTCAAGAAAGGGAACATCATCCCTCGCCTCCATGGTCGCAGGTTGTTGCATCGCCTCACGCTAGGTTGCATGCCGCATCGCCTCCACCCCATGTCATAGTGCATCCACGGCACGGCTCATGGCCTCGCCCAAGTTTGTCTTCATCCTTGCGCCCCCATGTGGCTCACGAGTCACGTCGGATCTGGTGGTTGCCACTGCTGTGAGCCTCACCACCGCTGTCCTAGTTCATTGAGTGGCTTTCTGGCAGTTCACTCTAGCAGCGACAAGGCGAGAGAAAGGGGCATTTGAGTGGTGGCAGCGGACTATGGTTTGCCGCCGCCGATGTCGCCTAACGCGGGGCAAAGTCCCTCCTGACATATCATTCTTCATGCTATTGTGGAGAGAATGTTTTTAATCACATCAAGTTAAAAGGGGTAAATTGTGTGTACCGTGGAAACTTTACAAGTTAACACTATAATCTAGCTTTCTCCAGCGCTTTCTGTAAAATGGTCATTGCATATATATATATATATATAATATTGTAACAATATGAAAATTGTACTTTCAAAAATGAATAAAAAAGGTGAAGAACATTTTTGCGAATAAGTTTTGTAATACGTTCAGTGTTGAAGTATTTAAAATCCCCTAAATATTTATAATTTTTAATGTCAAGTTAGAAAATCAAATGGTATTAATGATTGATTTTTATTTTTGAAAAATCTTAATTTAGTTTTTAAATTTAGAAAATTCCCAAAGTTAAATTTAAATTAATTTTAAAAACCTAAATTAAATTTTATTAAACCATTTCCCAAATTTTTCCTTTTTCTTTTTAATCCTCTTTTCCTTATTTTCTCATTTTTCTTTTTCATCTTTTCTTTTTTTCTTTTCCTCCTTCTTTCTATCTTCGGGCGTGTTCGGTGTCTATAAGCTTGGTGATAAGAAAAGCCGACGGTTTGTTGTGAGAGAAAAATACCGTTTGAACGGCCGATAAGCCCGTCGATACGAAAAGCGAACATGGCCTTCTTCAACCTCCCTGTTTTGCCTAACCATGGTTGTCGCCGCTTGTCGGATGCCCTGTGGGCGCCGGCTTCGCCCACCGGTGCCAAGAACCGACATAAGGGGACCGACTTATCCTTTCCACGTGCCCACACTACATTGGTCAAGCCATAGCATCGTGTTGATCTCCGGCGAACTGACCTACGCCGAACCACCATGGCCACGGGCCTTATCTTGTGGAGAAACCGACCTAGGAAGGCTATAAATAGACCATGAGAGCCTAAGTCATGTATACCAAAATTAATCACCATATTGTCTTCACTAATTCCCCTCCAAAATCCCTAGCTACCATAACCTATACTCTGAGAATTTCGCGAGAGATTAAAGAAAGGTTCTGAGGAACCCTAGCTCGGCCGCAAAGGAGAAACTTAAAAATTGATCATCCTCGGGCAATTAGACTTCAAATAAAAGGCACCCCTACGTTCTATACGTTCTATACTTACTTTCCCCTAATTTGTTCAAGGCAATAATCCATTGAAGGACTTCGACGACGTAAGCCACCAGAATTCCTCTGTTTGGCCGCCGGCGCACACACGGCGCCAGCCTTCTCCGATGCATCATCAATTAAGCCAGTACTACCACTAGCTTCCCTAGGACCCATGGATACTTTTAAGAGCCTTGCTTCGGTCGAACACCACAGAGTGCACCGCGACGGCACCTCCGCCACCGTAATCACCTCACCGTCGCTAGCATATCCCCGAGCCTCACTGGCCTAGCCAACTACAAAAATGGAACCTTTGTACATGCTAGATGGGATAAAGTAAGTTAGATTCCCAAACCTACCGGTCTCCGACCGTGCGCATCCATATTTTCATCGGCACCGGCTCGGGAGAGTGAAGCAGAGGGAGGAAGAAGAACAGTAAAGCAGAGAGAGAAAGGAGAAAGGAGAAAAGAAAAGAAAAGAAAGAGAAAGAGAGAAAGAAAGCACAACGCGGTGGTAGAGAGATTAAGAAGAGAAGCAAGAGGTCCCTGGTTTGAATCCGGCCTTAGGCCCTTTTTTCATTTTTCTATTTTACTAGCAAAATGCCCGTCGCAGGGAGGGAAGCAGCGGAGGGCGAGTCCAGCGGTGGCGGCGCGGAGCTCCGAGCGATGACGGGGAAGGGGGCAGCGCGGCGCGGGGGTGGCGCGGATGGAGATGAAAGAGAGGTACGTAGGAAGTCTTTTTTCATCCAAGCCCTCCTTTCTTTTTAGCATTGGGATTGCGGGTTAATTTTATAAACACTCGAGGGATTTTCTGTAAAATAACCAGACGGACGAAAATTTTGGATAGAAATACTACGTACTTTATAGATAGTTATATATATATACATATATATAACTTTGAAAGTAAGGATATCTTCAACTTTATGTACCACTGGACCTTGATTAAGAAATAGTATCAGATAGACATTTAGTCTAAGTTAATTTAATTTCACCAAATTAAGTCAAAAATATAATGAAAATAGATATTGACTCACTGATACTTTAAACCGATTAGAAATTTGGTAAAATTTTAAAATATTTACGACTCAGATATTATTAGTTAGAAAAGTATATCGATGAATAGGATAAGTTGCATGTATATCAACGGCGAAGCGCTAGCTTACGCGTGCAGCGTGTGCTCGGCCGCCGCTCAGGGCAATGCACGGCGACGCAGGAGGCGCGTGAGTCGGGCTCGCCTGTTGGAGGTGAGGAAAGTGAGGCAACAATGGAGCGAGAGGTTATACGGATCGTAAATTTTATAGATTTGGACGAAAAAATAATTTGATGATCGAAAAGTTATAAATTTTTTAAGTAGTTAAGATAAGCTATATCGTACGTATAACCGGGTTTTTTAATAGCCGGGTGGATTGCGGGTTAATTTGAAAAACTCAAGGGGTTTTCGTAAAATAGCCGAGCAAAACAAAATTTGGGTGAAAACACTACTTGCTTTATAGATAGTTATAGATATAGATTTTATTTTAAGGATAGAAATAGAAGAAAGAGAGAAAAATAGAAGAAACTTTAGGAAAACCCCTAAAGAAATAGTTTGATCTTCTCAATCTCTTTCAAAATCCCATTTTCAAATTTTTATATTCTTTTAAACTTATTTATTTACTATTTTAAACCTTTCAAAAATATTGGTTTTAAAACTCTTTTATATTCACATTTCTTCAAACCTAATTTTTTTAAAAAATAAAGAATAGAACCTTTTTGATTTCAAAAATCATCTTTGAAAATCAATTTGAATTCCTTTATTTTTATGATGATTTTTGATATTTATCGAAACTTGTTCAATAATTTCCTTTATTTATTTATCGATAGATCGCGACGTCGAGTTCGCAGAGGAAACCGAACTCGACCAAGAGATCGACGTAAACACTCTTGTTGCCTTCCAACCAAATAAAGATTTTGAGACCATTGACGCTCAAGGCAAGTCAAACTGTTCTTGATCATCTAGTTTAAAATAATAAATGATCATGTTTTAAATAAGGTATTTAGATCGAAATATTTTGCGGGATGGGTTAGATAGTTATCAACTATCATTTTTAGTAGACTTAAATATTCTTTAGGTTATGCATGATAAGATTTTAAGTAAGTACTTTAGTTCATATAGATTAATATTTCATGCATTAGGAATACTCTATCATTTCATGTATAGGAAAGGAGAAGATTATTAATTTATATGATTAGATATATTCTCCTCCTCCTTAGAAAATACCTTGATAACTTGGACTAAGTATAAAACTATCACCATGATAGAATAAGCATTATCACATGTACTAATATTTCGTTCATGCTCATAAGAAGTTATTTCATGTGACAAAATAGAAACATGATCTGTTATTTTATGTGATAGGTAAATATAAATCATATCATCTCATATGATATGAGAATGGTTTTGGCTGTATGCCAGAAAATATAAAAACTCTTGTGCCAGAATAAGGACATAGTTTCGCCCATCCGATGAACCGATTATACCGGCATAGCATTTATATATTTCTCTCCGATTTCCCTGGGGACTCAGGAGATTTATTAATGCGCATAACAGCATTGGAGATTTGTAGTGTTGGTAAAGTTTCATTGGTGGACAACTATGTATACAGCGGATAAAACGTCGATACTAACCAGATCGATACCGTCTGTTAAGATAGCTCAAGGTTTCACCAAGCCGGGGCAAGTGTGTGACGAGCAGCTATTAAATAGAGGTGAGGACACCAATTACTGGTTAGTATTGGTGCCCCTATTAAGATAGCCCTTCAGGTCTCGTTCACACATCAGAAAAGGTTAGAACTATACAAATGCTATGTTATCCTTAGCCTTGCAACCTAGGGTTAATCCTCGGGTAAAGCTAGGCAAACACTGCAGGGTTGATTGTATTCGAATACGTCGTACTCCCGGTCAATGGAGTTATGTTTATGGGTGAATCCAGCATAATGGCATGAGTACTTTTATTAAATATTATTATAAAATTGGAATATTCACATTTAAAAATAATTTAAGGATGGGATGGAATATAGAGTTAAGCTTATATTTCATACTTAATGTTCATATGAGATATTTTATAAAGGAATAGGATATATTAACATGCTAGGAATATATTTACCATCTATTTCTCTTGTCGGTATAGCATGCATATTTAAATAGAACTGTATCCAGTTTGGCTTGCTGAGTACCATCGGTGCTCACTCTTGCATAAATCATATTCAGGTAACCCCAAAGCAGAAGAAGAATTCCCAAGTACCCTAGAGGATTGGGAAGATGAGTACGATTTCTAGGTCGACTCTACACTCTGGCTATCCCTATGGAAGTGTCTCGGTTTTCTTGTATTGTATGAGTTGTACTTGAACATTAATAGTTTGCATTAAAATATGAAGTTCTTGTATCTGTACTATCCCACGCATAACCAGACTCCTAGGAGGTTATGTGATATTGTGGGGGTTGCCCTCTTTGAGGAGACCCCCCACACACATATATATAAGACTTCCAAAACATCCTAAATTGTTCAAATATTAATAGTTCACAAATCGCAAAGTCCAGCTAGGGCTAGATGTTTTGCAAATGCATAAATCTATGCATAATAATCCCTTCGTTATAAAATATAACCCTCATAAAAAAAGACATCATGGTTTTCCACAAAGTCAATATTTGAAAATTTTGGCTAATTATTAAACTAAAAACATATGCTAGTAGTGTCATGCATGCAATATCATTAGATTTTGTTAGAATAATATGTGTGTGCCTAGATTGTTTACTACATCCTTTTGATTTGGTCATGCATGAGCTAGCCGCAGCCATGCGTTAGTGGAGGGATCCGAGTATAGCTCGTGATGCTCGCGTCGTTCGCCACTAACAAGAGGAGCCCATGTGCTGTGGGGATGGACGCAGGTGAACACATGGTGTAAGAATCGGTCCTGGTAGTTTCTATTTCAGTTGTAATGTTCAACCAATATAATGAAGCAAATCAGAAAAACGACACATTGTTAGTGCTGCACAAAAGCCAATAGCCAATAGCTACAGTTCGCGTGCGTGGTGTTCGTCCGAGTTCCTTTGTTTGATCGTTGGGTTTCCTGACAATTGGTATCAGAGCGAGGTTTAGGGAGTAGACTCATGATCGTATGCTGGAAGGAGTACTAATGTCGCGCCGTTGCTCGCCATCTCCTATCGACAACACTCCTTATGACTCCAGTGGTCGCGCCTCGGGCAGCGGCGGGGGTGACCATGGGTTGGTTATACACTGAGTGGTCAAGGAAGGAGGAGGTCCGATGAACTACCCTCTGCTGTCCAAGACGAACTACAATGACTAGGCGCTCTTGATGAATATCAAGCTGCAAGCTCGCTGTCTGTGGGCGGTGATCGAGCCCGACGATGTGGACCACTGCACAAGGACCGGATGACGCTCCATGCCATCGACAGTGCTGCCTCGCCCGAGATGATCGAGACCCTAGCGACCAAAGCATCGGCTAGAGAGGCGTGGGAGTGCAACAAGACAATGCGCGTCGACAACGATTGAATTCGCAAGGCCAGCACATAGAAGGTGTGCACGGAGTATGAGACGCTCGCGCTCCACGATGATGAGTTCATTGATGATTTCACGCTTCTCCTCACCACCATCGTCAACTAGCTCGCCACCCTCGGCAACCCAAAGCATGCGCACAAGGTCGTTGAGAAATACCTTCGTGTCGCGTGCCCCACGTTCAGTCAACTTGTTCTTTCAATTGAAACATTGCTAAATATCTCTACCTTGTCGTTGGAGGAGGTCACCAGCAGACTCAAGGCGACGGAGGACTAAGTCCAATCCTCGTCTTCCTCGAGCATCGGTGGTGCCCTGTACCTCACGGAGGCGGAGTGGCTGGAACGCTAGAAGAAGAAAGAGCAAGAGGCAAAACATGGTGGCGGAGGCAGCCCTATCACTAGTGGCAAACACCATGGCAGTAAGGGGCGCAATGACGACAACGAGGCTACGAGCTCGAAGCTAGCAAGGCTGCAAGGATGACAAGTGCCGGAATTGCGGCAAGTTTGGCCACTGGGCCAAGGATTGTAGGAGCAAGGCCAAGCATGAGGATCAGGCCCATGTGGCCAAAGATGATGAGCCCATGCTGCTGCTCCTCACCGGTGCGATCGTTGACTCCCTTGATGTGGCGATCACGCCAGAGCGTGAGCCACCAACACCACTGCCTCAATGCCTATTGCACTCCCCCCATCAAGTTGGTGGAGAAGAAGGTGCTTGCGGCGGTTGATGATGCCATGGACCGTGACCCGCGGAGTTGGATCATCGACTCCGGCGCCTCAAACCACCTGACCGGGTGCCGAGTGGTGTTCTTCGACCTCGACATCAGCATCACCGGCAACATGCGCCTTGGCGAGGCTTAGTTCTCCAGATCGAGGGATGCGACACAATTCTCATCGGCTGCAAAAATGGTGAGCATCACACATTGTCCAATTTCTATTACCTACCGCGACATGCAGCGAACATCATTAGCGTTGGCTAGCTCGATAAGGTCGGCCTCAACGTCTGGGTCAAGAATGGGTTCATGCTAATCCATGACGAGGAGATGAGACTACTTGCCAAGATAAGAGGTAGCCCAGGCCAGCTTTACATGCTTGACGTCTCCCTTGCACGGCCGATTTCTTGATGGCACGCGTCGGCGATGACGCCTTGCGCTGTCACGCGCGGTTCGGCCACGCCAATTTCACTGCGCTGCAGAAGATGGGACTAGAGCAGCTGGTACGGGGATTGCCCCTTCTCAAGCAGGTTGAGCAGGTCTGCAAGGCCTGCCTAGCGGGCAAGCACCACCAGAGCCCGTTCCTGCAGAGCGCCGAGTACCGCCACACCGAGCCGCTCGGGTTGCTGCATAACGATCTCTACGGCCCCATCTCGCCTCCAACTCCATGCGGCAACCGCTATTTTCTATTGCTCATCGACGACTACAGCCGCTTATGTGGGTGGCGTTGCTCCCCACCAAGGATTAGGCACCGGCGATGATCCTCTGCATCCAGGAGGCGGCGAAGAGAAAAAACGGGCATAAGCTTCGTGTCCTCCGCACGGATCAGGGAGAGAATTCATCATCGGCCACTTCCAATATTATTGCGCCGAATTGTG
Source organism: Oryza australiensis (assembly GCA_019925245.2). Classification (NCBI taxonomy): domain Eukaryota; kingdom Viridiplantae; phylum Streptophyta; class Magnoliopsida; order Poales; family Poaceae; genus Oryza; species Oryza australiensis. The sequence continues at coordinate 182,276 of JAIFGZ020000479.1, forward strand.
CATAAGTCACGAACTCATGGCACTGTACACCCTCAGCAAAACGGCGTCATCGAGCAGTGCAACCAGTCCGTCGTGGGAACGGCTAGAGTATGCTCAAGGCCAAGCACTTGCTGGGTATGTTTCGAGGGAGGCAATTACGACTATTGTGTACATCCCGAACAGGTATCATCAAAGAGCGTGGGCGACAAGACCCTCAACAAGCTCCGGAACGGCTGCACGCTAGCCGTTCACCACCTTCAGACATTTGGTTGTGTCACGCACGTCAAGGTCACCACCTCACATGCCAAGAAGCTTGATGATCATAGCCGACCGATGATCTTCGTCGACTATGAGCCAAGATCAAAGGCGTATAGGGTCTATGATCCGTGGCGCGGTGGGTTCAAGTCTCGTGCGACATCTTGTTCGACGAAGCGGCGAGTGGAGCTAGGGTGGCGAGCACGACGCCAGCGACAACATCGACTTCATCATCGAGTACACCTCTATTTTCCACCCAAGTGTGACATCAGTGAGTGCTCGGATTCAGGGGAGCATTCTTCACCGGCCACGGGTTCATCACCACCACTTGCCCCAAGTCCTGTGTCACCCCATCAAACACCTTCGGGGTGCGGCGTCGCATCGGAGGTGGAGTTCGTGTCGCCGCCAGCAGGAGCTGAGGACGACCTTGACGCGGACCATAATGACACTTCGCTTCGTTTTCGGAGCATAGAGAATGTGTTGGGCCTGGCCACGCCATCGATATTGGCAAACCGCGATGTCTAGGAGGAGCTGATGATGGTGAGCAGCGAGGAACCAGTGTCGTTTGCGCAGACCGAGCAGGAGGAGGAATGATGAAGAACCATGCTCGATGAGATTGCCTTGATTAAGGAGAATCGGACCTGGCGGCTTGTCGAATTGTCGCCCGGTCACTAGCCAATAGGCCTCAAGTGGGTCTACAAACTGAAGAAGGATGCCTAGGGCATCGTCATAAAGCACAAGGCGCACCAGGTTGCAAAGGGTTACGTGCAGCATGCCGCAGTGGACTTCAACGAGGTGTTTGCTCTGGTTTCTCGGCTCGACTCTGTCTGGGTACTTCTCGCCCTCGCTACACAAGAAGGATGGATGGTGCACCATATGAATGTGAAATTGGAATTTCTCAATGGAGAGCGCGTTGAGGAGGTGTACGTCGTCTAGCCGCCCGGGTTCAAGATTGAAGGAGAAGAGAACAAGGTTTACATGCTTCACAAAGCGTTGTATGGGCTTCGACAAGCACCACGGGCTTGGAACACCAGGCTCGATGCAACCTTAAGGAAGATCGGGTTCAAGCAAAGCCCGCTGGAACATGGCTTGTACGCGCACGACGCAGTGGCAGGAGGCTACTGGTGGGCGTGTACGTTGATGACTTGGTGATCATCGGGGGCGACAACATCATGATTGACAAGTTCAAGGGACAAATGATGAATAAATTCAAGATGAGCGATCTTGGTTCCCTAAGCTTCTATTTAGGGATCAAGGTGCACTAAGAAGTCAGCGTCATCACGCTAAACCAAACGGCTTATGCGTCACGTATAGTGAAGAAGGCAGTTCTTGTGGGCTCCAACCCCTGCACCATGCTCATGGAGACTCGGCTAAGGCTCAGCAAGGAAAGCAAGGTGGCGCCACTCGACGCCATCGAGTATAGAAGCCTGGTTGGTAGCCTGCGCTACCTGGTGAACACCAGGCCTGATCTCGCATTTGTTGTTGGCTATGTGAGTCGATTCATGGAGAAGCCAACGGACGAACACCTGGCGGTTGTGAAGCACATCGTCCAGTATGTGGCGGGCACAAATCCACCATGGATGCCGCTACACCAAAGAAGCGAAGAGGAGGCTACAAGGCTATAGTGATAGTGATATGGCCGACGACATTGACACCCGTAAGAGCATCACAAGCGTGATGTTCTTTCTCGAGAACCCGATCACCGGCGCCTCAAAAAGAAAGTTGTGACACTCTCCTCATGTGAATCAGAATACATTGCAGCTTCAACAGTGGCTTGCCAGGGCATTTGGCTTGCCGGCTCCTCGGCGATCTCAGGAAGGTTGTGCCTGACGTCATCGATCTTAGGGTGGATAACCAATCCGCTCTAGCCCTCATGAAGAACCCTGTTTTTCACGACCGAAGTAAGCACATTAAAACAAAATTTCACTTCATTCGTGAGGTCGTGGAAAATGGGGAGATCAAGCCGGAGTTCATCAACACCGGAGGGCAACTCGCCGACATCCCGACGAAGGCGCTACCACAAGCAAAATACCAGGAGTTGCAAGAAAAAATTGGTATAATTTCCATAAGTTAGGCACATCAATTTTAGGTGGAGTTTTGTTAGAATAAAACGTTTGTGCCTAGTTTGTTTACTGCACCTTTTTGATTTGGTCATGCATGAGCTAGCCGATTTGTATGGCAGCCATGCGTTAGTGAAGGGATCCGAGTATAGCTCGTGATGCCCGCGTCGTTCGCCATGAACGAGAGGAGCCCATGTGTTGCAGGGATGGACACAGGTGAACATATGACACAAGAATCGGGCCTGGTAGTTTCTATTTCAGTTATAATCTTCAGCCTATAATGAAGTAAATCAGAAAAGCAACATGTTGTTAGCGTTGCGCAAAAGCCGATAGCCGATAGCCGATAGTGTTGTACTATAGCTGATAGCTATAGTTCGCGTGCGTGGTGTTCGTCCGAGTTTCTTTGTTCGATCGTTGGGTTTCTTGACAGAATCAAGTATTTTCATATCATACTAATCTTGTAATTGTTGACAATATATTATGAAATAAATTAATAATCGAAGTATTGGATACCATGTAAAAATAGAGAAGAAATATGTTGATAATTAGGATAGCTGAGTGAAATTTTCTGTTACCCTCTTATAAAACAACAACAACCACATTTCATTTCTTGGACTGCCTTTCTCCGTTCGTTTACTTGGTTTTCTACGATTTCACATTCATGTAGGTATATTATATTTAACTGAAAGAGTACATATAGCAGGCATTCACACGGAAGTAAGTTCAGAGAGAAAAGGAGCAAATGGAAAAACGTTACATTTGGCCAATCTGGTCTATGTGGCCTTTACCAATTGGGCCAATGGACCAAAGCAGCTTCATGCTGGTGCGAACTCAAAAGGCTGAGATCAACAGTTCAGACCCAATAAGCTTTTTCTTTCAAAAGATATTAACAAACAATGAGGCTATTGGGCTTGTTCAAACATCGCCCACTTCATTGGATTAACAATTTAACATGGAGTTTTGTACAGGAACAGATCAAAGAAAGAAAAAAAGGACACACAAAGATGACAACATATGGCTAATTATCGCACGACCAAGCCACTGCATACATTAGGGCAGCAAACCAGCAATGTACCATAGCGCCGCTTCTTCAGCAGCCGTGCTCGCTACTTCGCGCCAGGATCGTTGTTGCTGATTGAAAAATCTGTTGCCTCCTTTTCTTCTTCTTTTTCCTTTGAGATCAACCAAGCTGTTTCGTTAAAAAAAAACAGAGAGAGAGAGAGAGAGAGAGAGAGAGAGAGAGAGAGAGATCGACCAAATTGCGAGGATGGCCATTGTGTCGCGCCCACAATATGTTTGGCAAATTTTTTTCCATTGTGTTGCACCGAAGGAATATGATAATTGTCTTGTTCTGAAGCATTGCGCAACGCAATGACATATATGTCTTATTTGGGAGTACTCACGAGTTTAAGAAGCAGAGAGTAGTAGTTTATTTTTAAAATTTTATATTCTTATAATATGGATAAGAATATAAATTGTTTGGAGGAGCCAAAGATTTTGAGGGAAATTATTGTTTCTAAAACTCATTAAATAAATTATAGTATGATTGGAGGGATTTCATGCAATGCCTATGGTTTTCTTTTGTTGATCATAGTGTGAAAAACTTAGACAAGTTAGGATGAATTTATTTTAGGACTGTATCTCTATGACTTTATCTTATCTCTATAATTTGTATTTGATTTTTGTCTCTAACCTTATACATTTATACTTCTAACATTTTCCCTTAGTCGTAACGGGATAAAAGCAAACGATTATGACTGCTTCTATGTCTTCATCTTCTTCGACTCACCATCGTTGATTGCATCTTTGATGGACGGCCCTTCATCTGATGCATACACCCTCTTTAGTGTAATCCCTTGACTCTCCTCTATTCCCTCCCACAGTCATAGCGAGAGTGTTATGGATAACACATGCGCTTTTGACTGGAGTTGCGTAGATGATTTTTGTTGTAGACGTTTGTCGATATAGCCGATCATGTAGTAGCCATGGTCATAGTAGTCATGGTAGTTGATGTAGCCGCAAATAGATAAAGGCAAGAAAACTTATGCCATGTTGAGACAGAGCTGAAATAGTTAGCATCTTGCACCTTATAGGTGTCGAAGGATGTCGTTGGGGACTGTTAGAACCCTAGGATCACTAGGCACCGAAGCTAATAGGGTTCATTTGGGTAGATCAACGGTGGCGCATTAGAGAGAAAGAGGGGATTAGGTTACCGGTGGAGTGTGAGCTCGAAGATTGCCCGTCGGCCATGGTGGTCGTCGCCGCGCCGTGTGTTGATGTCGTGGGCGTGGTGGTGGCGCTTCCGTCGCTATTGCGCCCGCCGTTAGATCGGCTAGGGTTTGTGGGTGAGGCTTGGCGGCGGCGTCCTCGTATCGTGTGCCGCCCCGGCCCTCACCCCTTTTATATGGCGCAGGCGACAGGGGCCCACCAGCCATAGGAGGCTGGGCGCCCCGATCAGGCGCGGTCAAGGATCCCCGTTGGGCCGTTGGGCCCAACGAGAGGAGATCAATTCTAACATTCTCCCCCTTGATCTCTTTACTATTACTTTTAACCTTTGTCTGTTTCATCACAAATTAACATATAGAGCATATCTCATCATCACGATCAATCGCCGATAGATTCAATAGCCACTATACACATCTCTATTCAGAAACAGATACTTTATACTTTAACTTTTGGGCCCTGAGTCCAGAATCATAAGGCTTCCCTTAAACCCATGCCGGCTACATGTTCCTTGAACAAGTTGGGTGGTAGGCCTTTCGTTAGCGGATCCGCGAGCATTTTTCGCCTTTATATGCTCGAGACTTATTGTTTGATCCCGGACTTTATCCTTCACAACATAGTACTTTATGTCAATGTGTTTGGCAGCACCACTTGACTGATTGTTGTGAGAATACAATACTGCAGGTTCATTGTCGCAGTATAACTTTAGTGGTTTCTCAATACTGTCAACCACTCTCAAACCGGGTATGAACTTCTTTAGCCAGTTCCGTCCCGTGGCCTCATAACATGCTATAAATTCGGCATACATTGTAGACCCCTGCAGTGATGATGGTCTGTTTAGAGCTTTTCCATGAAATAGCTCCCCCGCAAGAGTGAACACGTATCCGGATGTTGACTTTGTTTTATCGTGGCAAAATCGTAGTCCGAATAACCCACTATTTGGAGTGAGTCGATCTTCGTATGTCAACATAAGGCCTTTCGTTCCTTGCGCATATCGCAGACTTTCTTTACCAATTTCCCGGCTCGGGCCTGGATTGTTTTGAAATCTGCCAAGTAACCCGGTGACAAAAGATAAGTCAAGGCATGTGCACACTTGTGCATACTGTAGGCTTCCTACAGCCGAAGTATATGGCTTTGACTTTATTTCTTCGAGCTCGAATTTATTTCTGGGGCATTGCCATTCCCCATATCTTTCGCCCTTCACTATAGGAGCGGGCGTAGCACCGCATTTCGACATGTTGAATTTCTTCGATATTTTTCTATATATCCCTTTTGAGACAATCCCAGTGCATACTTTCTTCTATCTCGGTGAATTTCTATGCCCAAAACATATGATGCTTCACCAAGATCTTTCATATCAAAGTTTGAGGACAAGAACTCTTTTGTTCCTGTAGAAGACTAACATCACTACTTGCCGTAGAATGTCATCCACATACGTAATCAAGAATATGAATTTCCCATTCTTGAACTTTGTGTAAATGCAGTTGTCCTCAACGTTTTCTTGAAACCAAATTTCTTTATGGTTCCATCAAACTTCAAGTACCACTGTCTCGAAGCTTGCTTTAATCCATAAGTGGATCTTTTTAATCGACATCCCATATTCTCTTTTCCTTTCATGACAAAACCTTTTGGTTGTGCCATATAGACTCTTTCTTCTAAATCTCCATTTAGAAATGCCGTTTTACATCCATTTGATGTAATTCTAAGTCGTAATGTGCCACTAGTGCCATTATTATTCGAAAGAATCTTTACAAGAGACTGGAGAAAACGTCTCATTGTAATCGATTCCTTCTCTTTGTGTGAATCCTTTTGCCACAAGTCGCGCCTTAAACTTTTCTATATTCCTCCGGAGTCACATTTTGTTTTGTAGACCCATTTACAGCCTCTGTTTTGGCTCCTTTAGGAATTTTCTCCAAATCCCAAACGTCATTTAATTTCATGGATTTCATTTCATCTTCCATGGCTTCCACCATTTGGATGAGCGGGCGCTTCTCATGGCCTCTTCATATGAGGCGGGATCATCCTCTATATGAGACTCTTACGTGTTATACACCGATAATCATCGAGATATAGCTTTTCTTCTTACTCTTTCGGACCTTCTAGGGGCCTCAACATTTGGCACATTTTCGTTTGAGACTCTTGTGAAGTCTCCCGATTTGGCACATCTTCTATTTGAGGCCGTTGTTGCTCCTCCTCATGTGTGGTAGTGTTTTCGATGGATCCCGAAGGACGGGTTCCTCATTTCTATTTGTTTCCACCACGGGAGAGCGAACAAGGTGTTGGAGCCGCAACGTCGGGCATTGCGAGACGCAACATCAACAGTAGTGAGAAGAAAGGTTCGAATCGTCGAAGTGGGTATAGATTCCCGCTTCTCCTCAAGATCAATCACTCGAGCTACCGTGCTCCCTTTATCATTTCGTCTTCCAAGAAGACGGCATGTCTCGTTTCCACAAACTTTGTATAACCTGTTGGACAAGTAGAAACGATAACCTTTCGATCCGTCAGATAGCCAATGAAATGACAACCGACTGTTTTGGGATCCAATTTCCCGATGTTTGGGTTAAATACTTTGGCCTCCGCAGACTCCCCACACACGGAGGTGAGCTAGCGAGGGTACTCTTCCGGTCCACGCTCGTACGGTGTTTTGGGCACCGATTTGCTAGGTACTGTTGAGAATATGAACGGCGGTTTTTAACGCCTCCATCCATAAACCCAATGGTAGGGTGGAGTAGCTCATCATGCTGCGCACCATATCCATTAAGGTACGGTTACGCCATTCAGCCACCCCATTCTGTTGAGGCTCGCCCGGTGTAGAATATTGGGCGACTATGCCATTTTCCATTAGAAACTTTGCAAAAGGTCCTGGGACTTGTCCATAAGGAGTATGCCGACCGTAGTACTCTCCCCCACGATCGGATCTTACTATTTTAATTCTTTTATCGTGTTGATTTTCAACTTCAGCTTTGAATACTTTGAATTTATCCAAAGATTTCGATCTTTCTTTAATTGGATAAATATAACCATATCGGGAGTAATCATCTGTGAATGTTATGAAAGAGTCATAACCATCCACACTTTTAACAGGAAATGGACCACAAATATCTGTGTGAATGATCTCCAATGTTCCTACGCTTCTATTTGCACCTTTTTTAATGTGCTTTGTATATTTTCCTTTGATGCATTCTATGCATTGTTCTAAATCTGAGAACTCCAGTGGAGGAAGAATTTCATTCTTAACTAGTCTCTCTATTCTCCCCCTCGAAATGTGGCCTAAACGACAGTGCCACAATTTCGATGAGACATTAGGAGTTCTCTTTCTTTTCTTATTTTCTTTTGTCAACGAGGACCCATCATTCACATCATTTGTATCATTGCATAGAACATTCACACTTTCATGCATAGGCAGCATATAAAGTTTGTCTCGTCGGAAGGCGAGACCCACACATTCATTATTATGAATTATGCGACATTGTACTTTGTCAAAATAACAATAATAGTCATCTTCGCCAAACATGGCACACTAATCAAGTTTCTATGCAAAGATGGGACATAAAAAACATCTCGGAGTGGAAGGATAAAGCCGTTATCAAGTTTGAGATTGAGATTTCCGACGGCTTCAACTTTCACTTCAACTCCATTTGCGACTTTAACGTTGCTTTCGCTTCTTTGCGTAGTCCTCGTCAAATGGAATCCTGTAAGGAGTTGGAGGCATGAATAGTTGCTCGTAATCGATCCACCATGTGGATTTCGAATAACTAGCATACAAGGATTCATTTACAAAAGTGATAAAATTCTCACCTTTCTTTGCCATTATCATCTTTAAAAAATCAGGACAATCTTTCTTGAAATGTCCTTCCTTCTTACAAGAGTGCACTGGTTTGTCCCCACCGTAAATTGTTTTTGTTGAGGTTGGTGCCGACCTTGGGGCTTTTGAGGCCGTTTGTCCTTTGATTGGGACGGTCTATAGTTCCTTTTCTTTGGGCTACCAACGTAGTTGATAACGCCACCATTTTTGGGCCTAATACTCTCCTCCTCTTGTACACATTGTGCAAGAAGAGTATCAAAGGTCCAGTTCCGGGTGCACATTGTAGTTGAGAATGAAAGGATCAAACTCCTTTGGCAATCGAGACATGATCAGTGAACCAAAAAGTCCTCCTTTAGATCCAAGTCCCATTGCTTTAGTCTTGCATTTTGTGCACTCTTCCGTAGGATAAAATCCCTAATGCCACCTCCAAAGTGTACCGTCCGTGACAAGGTCCTTTATGAGTTCCGTGGCATGTGTCTTTGAAGAACCAGTGAACTCGGGTCTTTATTCTTTCAAGATACTCGAGACATTGTCGGTCTCGAAATTGAGCCTACAATAACCTGCTCAATTGTGTTCTTTACCACAACCATACATTTCTTGTTGGCTGAGGCCCACTTTGCCTTTTCAACTATATATAGTTGTCTAAGGTCAGCATTTTCTTTTTCTCTTTTTCAAAGTCGCGTTTGACTCGTGTTGCCTCTCGACTAAATGCAAAGAGCTCTATAGGACAGGTGTGGTTAGCACCACCCACCTCTCCCAAGATGAAAGCAAGGTCAAGCTTCCTTTTCCATTCACCGTAGTTATCTCCTTGTAGGGTCGGGATATCTTTTATGCATCCCATCAAGGAATAACCTCCTGAAAATTGATCATGAAAAGTGAGAAACAAGATATCACGTAACCTTCCTATGCATTAAGCCTATATCACCGTTGGGCAGAAATTAGGCATAATACATAGCATGATATTGCAATTAACAACGTTGGTCGAAAATAGCAACATCATATACTATAAATGAAATTCCTAAAATTAAAATTCTCCCGTTGGTTCGAAATTCAATTTAGAAACGTCGTTTCAACAATATTTGTCATTTTTGCAGCGAAACTTTAAATTAAATAAAAACATTTAACTATAAAAAACAATAAAACAATAAACCTTTTCCTTTTTCCTGTTTTTTTCTTCCCTTTTTTTTTCTTCCCCTTTTTTTCTTCCTTTGCGGCCCACCCGTTTCGGCCTGCTCGGCACTGTTCACGCATGGGCTCGGGGCCGCGGCCAATGGCCGGGCCGCCAAACGCCCAAAACCACGGCGCGCGCCGCTTGATCTCGGCCGTCGGATGGATCCGACGGCCGAGCGCCGCTGGGAATCAAAAGAGCGACTCCGGCGGAACCCTAACCCTAACCCGAGAGTTGCGGAATCCCCGCGGTCGACGGCCGGCGAAACCCTAACCCTAACTAGGGTTTTCCGAAAAATTTCGGTCCGGCCGCATCGCTTCTTTTTTCGCCGGCCACCATGGCCGGCGTGCCTTCTCTCTCTCTCCTCCTTCCTCAGGTGACCGGGCGCAAGGCTCCGCGACGGCACGAGGTGTGGAGGATTTTGGCGCCGCCACGGGCCCCGTCGCCGGCGTGCGCGTGCCCCTCGGGTGCGCGCGCCGCCGTCGACCGGCCCCATGGCGGTGCCCTTTCCCGGCGGCCGAAAACCGACGAGGTAAACATCCCTTTTCTTTGATCCGGTTCCTTTTTTTCTTTTCTTTTCCGATCCGATTGGATCGGTTATCTCTTTTCCGGATTTTGCAACCCTAAAAGGATCGATGCACTAGGACGCTCGATACCAATGTTAGAACCCTAGGATCACTAGGCATCGAAGCTAATAGGGTTCATTCGGGTAGATCAACAGTGGCGCATTAGAGAGAAAGAGGGGATTAGGGTTACCGGTGGAGTGTGAGCTCGAAGATTGCCCGTCGGCCATGGTGGTCGTCGCCGCGCCGTGTGTTGATGTCGTGGGGCGTGGTGGTGGCGCTTCCCGTCGCTATTGCGCCCCCGCTGTTAGATCGGCTAGGGTTTGTGGGTGAGGCTTGGCGGCGGCAGCGGTCCTCGTATCGTGTGTCGCCCCGGCCCTCACCCCTTTATATGGCGCAGGCGACAGGGGCCTACCAGCCATAGGAGGCTGGGCGCCCCGATCAGGCGCGGTCAAGGATCCCCGTTGGGCCCAACGGGAGGAGATCAATTCTAACAGGGACGTCTTGCAAAAAATGTCAGAGAACGTCATTAGCGATGAGGTCATCACTTTGGTTGATCCTTCTACGCTGAGTAGAGGTCATCACATTAGTGATACCGGGTCGACATGCCGTCGTAGAGAACACGATCGATGTTATTGATGAAGCGTTTTGTAGATAAATCTGTCGAAGACGCGAGATGTCCATCTTTGTGGACGAAGCGATGGCGGCGAGTTATCATCTTGATGTAGATTATCTGTGTCGGTGAAAACAATGTTGTTGATGTATTCGTACGAGCTGATGGACTCGTAGTCGATCATGGGTGAAGCTGCAGGAGGCCTCAACGGCTGGTGGCATCGGCTTGGAGGCGAGACCGGCGCCATTGCTCCGACGAGACTGATTTTTCATCATACGACATGATTGCTTGGACCGATCTCCTCATGCTCATTTGGTTCTTTCTTTATCTGCTAGATGAGATTGATTCCTGCATTGCTTCCTTTTTCTCCTGCTCATGCTACCGTGGCTTCCGCTGCTTTCTGTTCTCCCGAGGATCATATAGGCTTTTGTGTGGCTAATGAAGGAATTGATTTAATGCTTAATGCTAATTATCAGGTAATAATCTATGAAATTTTGTGGTGGCTGATTGATGCGCCCTTAGGAGCTCGGTGAAGTCGATCGGCGCGGAGAGCTCGTCGGCTTGACGTGCGCTCTTTATGCTTGACGTAGATGGCCTCCGTTGTGAAGGCTAGTGAGATGTAATGATGACATCGTGATGATGTGCCTGCGTCATCGTGGCCGTATCTAACTTGACGACGATCTCGCTTGGGGCTTGGAGTTTGTTGAAGCAATACGCGTGATGCCGCTGAAGACGATGAGGCTTGTGGCCGCTGTCGTAAGACGATGAGGCTTGCGGACGCTGTCGTCCCTCCTCGGTCGTCAACGCGCTCGTTGCATCGGTCGAACATGTATGTGTCGCTGGTGTAGATGGATGCATATTGTTGCTTGTCACTGGTCGGTTAGCTGAATGCGACCAGTTTTGGGTAGATTGAATCTCCTGGTCTTTGGTGGTGCTTCAATCTCCTGGTATTAATTTATTTACGTGGTTAGAGCTAAAAAGAATTGATCTAAAATATAATCTAATTTATGAATAAACTGTGGTAGCTAATTGATGCAGCGCCTTAGGAAGACTATAAAGATATCCCCGGACACTACTGGAGAAACGATTTTTCTGAACGAGGCTCTCAATAGATTCCAGGCGAGCCATAAAAGCCCGCGCCTGAAAAAACCGTTCTCGGGGAGCCGGCAATTAGTCCACATGGGATAATGCATTATCCCGTGCGGTCTACTTAAGCGACCGCACGGGCTATTATCCCATGCGGTTGCTTAAGGACCCGCATGGGATAATGCATTTTCTCGTGCTGGCCGTTAAGTGCACCGCACGGGATAATGCGCTATTATCCCGTGCGGTTGGTTTTGCTATATTTCTTTGATTTATTTTATTTTCATGATTTTTTTTGCCAAGTCTCACATTTGAACTGCAAGTGATTAAAAAAATACAATAGAATTAGTGGAAAAATTATATTAATGTCGTTTAGACCTGCTTGAGTCATTATCGTGTAAATGAGAAATTTTTTTGATTTTTTCTTCATGAAACATGATTAGGAACCTATTGATCGAATGATTTTAAAATTATATAGATAGCAAACGAAGTCGAAAATCATGAAAATGATGTGAATGTCATGATATTATACGTAGAGGCTGTGGTAAAAATTGAGAAGGTTTTGAATATTTTATCACATACATTATCACGTGCGGTCGGCTTAAGGGACCTCGCACTCGACAAAATTCGAAAAAATTTCTTCTCCACCCTCCAAACTTTCTCTACTATGTAAATACAACATGTAACTCCTAATTATAAAATTTGGTAATTTTTATTGGTTTTGCTATATTTCTATGATTTATTTTATTTTCATGAAATTTTTCCGCAAGTCTCACATTTGAACGCAAGTGATTAAAAAATAGAATAAAATTAGTGGAAAAATTATATTCATGTTGTTTAGACCTGCTTGAGTCATTATCCTATAAATGAGAATAAATTTTGATTTTTTCTTCATGAAACATGATTAGAAACCTATTGACCGAATGATTTTAAAATTGTATAAATAGCAAACGAAGTCAAAAAATCATGAAAATTGTGTGGATGTCATGATATTATACGTAGAGGCTGTTGTAAAAAATTGAGAAGGTTTCGAATATTTTATCACATACGACGCTTACAAAACCGAAGATTCTCCAAAGAAGATTAGAAGTGTTGAGAAGGATTGGTTAGATTTGGAAAGAAAGTGATGGCCGAATTGTCGTTTGATTTCAAAATTTTTTTCATAGGCAATAATTAGCATATATTGATGTATGAAAAAATTTGGTAATTTTTTAAGTCTGTTTGATAATTTTTTTCATTAATTTTCATTTTGGTGTAAAAGTTAGAGGGCGATTATCGCGTGCGGGACGGCCTAATGGCCTACACGGGAAAACATTTTCTCGTGCGGGCCGCTTAATCCGCCCGCACGGAAGATCGTTATCCAGCGGGCCGTTAAGCCGCCCGCATGCGATAATCGCCGCCTATATAATAACGCGCGGGCTCCCAAAATTTTCCAAGTCCCCGGTGAAAACAGATCTAGCGCCGCCAGCCGCCGAAATTTTCCTCACCGCGCCGAGCAACCGTCGCCCTAGATCCGCCGCCTCTCTCGTCGCCAGCATCCACTCACCGCGCCGCCCGCGCCCCTTCACCGACCTCACCGAGACTGCCGTGACTCCGGCCCGACGCTCACACGTCGACCGCCACCGCGCCGCCGCCTTGCCCTCGCCGCCCATCCACCGTGACGTTGCCCGGGTTAATGAGAAAAATCAACACGCCGGCACGGGAGATCCGCTTAGCTCCAATGCGGGTCCTAGAATAGATGAAGCGCGGCGTGCGGCCGGTTGATCCGCCACCGACAAGTTATGCAAAAAGCAGAAAATAAATCATATCGGCCGATAGACCGATACCCAAAAACTAATCGATCGGCTCATAAGCCGATGGTGCAATTCCAACCGATGTCGATGCCATCCGATGGTGTTAGGGTTTGAATCCATTGGTGTGCGCTAAACAAATATTGATGTAAAAGCGATCGGCCGACGATAACATGATGATATTGCAATGTAAATGGACGCAAAGCAATCACATGATATAATAAATATTGATTTAAAGGTTAAAACACACATCGGCTGAAAGTCCGATGTCATTAAATCCAATCGGCTAGATCCAACTTGTATACAATCCTTGCCAGCCGATGCAATGCCCAGATAACTCACCGGCTGAAACCCCGATGAAACCCTTAGTGGCAACCGATAGGCGAGGCTAGAGATTACGGTTCTAATCACGACTTAGTAGATTCAAACCGATGCAGCACTAAGTATGAAAAGAAACGCAATAGACAATCAAGCCCTTGGCTGATTTTTAGGGTGGTAGATGCCTAAATTAATATAATCTAGTAAATAGTTTAGCCGAAGGCGATAGAAACCCTAAAACGAGAGACAACCGATAGGGCTAAACTGAAATACTAAGATTAGATTAATAGAGACATATGATAAATATTCAGGCGAACATATCAACAAACCGAAGCAATCCAAGATTTCGAATGTACTGATGCAGCCTTGGACGACGCCGACGTAGCCAATACGATTGCCTGAGCCGGCGAGACCTTGGACTTACCCCTTCGCCGGAGATCGAAGCCGATGCAGCCCCGCGTCAGGTGCCAAGTTTCGTCGGATGACAAAGTAGAACAGATAAAACAAAGGTGGCGATGCGCGAGTTGTATTGATCAAGAGATGATATTACATGAACCCGGCTTACATATTTATACCCGTGGATGACAAAGATCCTAACAGATCACAAAACAAACTTTCCTAAAGATAAAATAGGAAACTAACAACCTCTTTCTAATTAATAGATACAAGCCGTATCCTCCCTGGACTCGGTTTCTTCTGGATAAGATCTTCTCAAACCGAATCTAACAAGAACCCGACTGCTGGAAATATGGATCCTCCATCGACTGTCGCAAAACTCTCAGCCGATTCTGCTTCGAGCCGATACTAACCCTTTACCGATAAGGACTTCGGGGCTTACCAAATTTTGGCGTTAACACCGGCATACAGCGCCGCCGAGTCGCTGCGCGCGCCACACACACACTCACTCTCTCTTTGTTCCGCCGCTCTCACCGACCTCGACCTCGACCGCTCTCATCGACCGCCGGCTTCACCGACGCCGACGTCGGCCTCACTGACCTCAACCACGCGTGCCACCGACGCCGTCAGCCACCGCCGGCCTCAACCAACTCCTCCCCGCCGGCGCGAACCGCCGCCGATGCCTCCCCGCCGGACGCCAACCGTCGCCAACCGCTCCACCGTGCCACCGTGCCACCGAGGCGCCGCCGCCCTCACCGACTCCGGTCCGTGCATTTTTCTTTGAATGGATGGATGCCATGCCGTGAATAAAATGGATGCTATGAATTTTGAATGGATGCTATCGATCCTATGAATAAAATGGATGCTATAGATAAAATGGATGCTATGAATATTTCAATGGATGAATTTTAAAATGATGTCGTGAAGGATGGATGGATGAATTTTAGTACTGTCAAACATGCGAAAAAATTATATTGTAAATGGATTGCTTATTTTAGACGATTATAAATTTCAGCGACATGACAATCTATGGATGATTATAAATTTTAGGTGATTGTAAAATGGACTATTATTTATTTGATGGAACTATAGTTAATTTTGATGGAAATGTAAAATGGACTGTTATTTTTTTATGAATTTTGTTGATGAATTTTTTCATGTGAAATAGTTGCTGTGAATTTTTATGTGAATTAGTTGATGTGAACGAACGGACGGACGAGTGAACGAACGAGTGTTCGTTCGTTCGTTCATGGACGAACGGATGGACGGACGAACGAACGAACGAGTGTTCGGTCGTTTGTTCGGTCGGTCGTTGATGTGAACGAATGGACGGACGAACGAACGAACGAACGAGTGTTCGGTTGTTCGTTCGTTCGGTCGTTGATGTGAACGAACGAACGGACGGACGGACGAACGAAGGAACGAGTGTTCGGTCGTTCGTTCGGTTGGTCGATGTGAACGAACGGACGGACGGACGAGCGAGTGTTCGGTCGTTCGTTCGGCCGGTCGCTGATGTGAACGAACGAACGGACGGACGGACGAGCGAACGAACGAGTGTTCGTTTGTTCGTTCGTGGAGAATAGTTCATGTGAATATTTTTGATGAATTTTAGATTAGATTTTTAAATTTTCAAACACATATACCCACCCCTACCGAACGACTTACAAATCTAATCTCCCTCTCTCCTCGGTCTCTCATCTCTCATCTCTTCTCCTCCCCCTATCTCACCTCTTCTAATGGACAAAATAGGCAAACATATGTATTTTCATCTCTCATCTCTAATAAAGAGAAGAAGAAGGAAAGAAATATATTTTTTCATTCTTCTTCTCTTTACATATATAGATTGTGATAAAAATCTGACAACCACCTCATTCCGTGATGACTCCCCGTGATTTAGAGGTGTGCTTTCTCTGTTTTCAGTAGCATTAATGTTCAAGTTCTCGTTGCTAATGTCTTCTGTCTTATTCTCGTGAATTGTCATATATTGCCCGACGCCTTCTTCCTACCTTCTTCATCGATCTTGGTCTTTTCAACATGTCATGATTCATCGTAGTAGCCTTCTTCACCATCTTGGTCTGTTTTCTTGCTCTTCTTCCTTTGTTTCATAATCTTTTGTCTTGCTCTTTCTTAGATAATCCTTCTCCGCATGTAATTAGAAGCGAGGAGGATTATCTAAGAAAGAGCAAGACAGAAAGATTATGAAACAAAGGGAGAAGAGCAAGAAAAAAGACCAAGATCGGATCATGACATGTTGAATAGACCAAGATCGGTGAAGAAGGCTACTACGATGGATCATGACATGTTGAAGAGACCAAGATCGGTGAAGAAGGTAGGAAGAAGGCGTCGATCAAGATGTGGCAATTCACGAGAATAAGGCAGAAGATATTAGCAATAAGAACTTGAACATTGATGCCGAAAACAGAGAAAGCACACCTCAATAGGCACAGGGGAGTCATCACGGAATGAGCTGACTGTAAGTTTATCACATGCATGCATAGGCTAGCTATAGACTTATGATTTCCTTTTGATGTGAAAGATGATTCAGAATCACAACTGATTCTCACTTTCCGATCATCTTTCTTTTAGGGTAAACATTGTGCTCACATGTACACCTCTTATATACACCATATTACAACTGTCTAGTCCATTCATTCACAAATTTCACAAGTTGTGCGTTATGAACAACTGTAGATCAAATGTCGAACGAGAAAGCTCCCTCCGAGGTACCCAACGTCGAATCAACGGATAAGTCTTCGAGCGAAGGCCCTTGGCGTGAACCAAGCGATCCCTTGATCAAAGTTATGCAAGCACAAGCACCACCGGTTGAAGAAGACCCGGACTACATCCTATCGAGCAAGCAGTAAGTCCAGCCATATTAATTGTTATGATCCCTATCGTAGGATCTCGTTTAACGTTCTCTGTTGTACGTACAGATGGAAGCAAGGCGCCGCTCAAAAAGAAAGGCCGCCAAGTCTGTCGTCCAGTCTGCTGAAGTCGAGGCGGACACAGCAACGTCCGGTCCGGTAGAAACCGACACATCCTCGAGTGCTGAAGGACGTAAAAAAAGAAGACGTGGTCAGAGAAGTAAGAACCAACCCCCCAAGGAGACATATTATATCACCTCTCTGAACCAGGGTGGGAAACCATTAGAGCCTAAAGTAGCAATGACAAAGTTTAGCAGCGCTTGTGGGGTACTGGCCAGAACCCACGGCCCTTTAAATGTAGATTCCGGGAGCAGGTGGATGACAACTTGAAGAACTTTATATGGAACGAGCCGGTAAGTGGCTTGTATATCCGCCCGGTTCGAGGCTCGGGAAAAGAATTTGCGTTAAAAACGATTGGGGGAGGTGGAGGCGGTGGAAATCGGACTTGAACACTCACTACGTGCAAAAGAACAAGTCCCCATTCGAAGATTACGGTGGTATTACGCTCGCCGAATGGGATAGGTTCGTGGCGAAGATGACAAGCCTTGAAGCCTTAGCACGGAGGGAGAAGATGTCTGACCTTGCGAAAAGAAACAAGTACCCGCACCGGTTGGGCTCTAGCGGCTATGATGGCCACGTAGAGAAGTGGCGAGCAACCGAAGAACAGTTTGCCACCCAAGGAAAGTCCCTGCTTGTAGATACACTGAAAGAAAGAAGCAAAAATTGGGTGTGGGCACGTAGCACGGGACAGGTCACCGACAAGGGAGAGATCCTTTTCGAGGATCCAGATATAGAGCGTGTCACCACAAGTCTAAAAGACATTGCTGAAAAGGAGAAGACCGGGAAATTTATTGCTAAGAGGGAACACGATCAGTTAATAGCTGCATTGGGCAACCCCGAACATTTTGGACGAGTAAGGGGTGTATTGTCCAAGACAAGTTGGCTTTTAGGGGGAGGGGGCCGACTGACAAGCCTCAGGATCAACCGTCAAAGTTGTCGGACTCACAACAATTAGTAAAGAACAAAGCAGAGGACCTGCAAAATTGGATTTCGGACGAAGTGCCAACAAAGTACGAGTACGGCAAGCCGTTCCTGTCGTGGCATGTCATGGAAGACATGCCCTGGGAAATCAGACTAATGCACGACTGGTACCTAAAGACATCCAGATTGGGGTTCAGCATGCTTACCGTGAAGGTCCCGGATGATGCGTTCACCAGTGGCCCAAATGGGATGCTGGTCATCAATTTCAACGACCTTCACGCATTATTCATGATGGAAAAAATGGATATAAATCTCGTTGCTACGTTTTGCCTGTAAGTATCAGCCTAACTTAATGTCATTAATGAATTGATTTACAAACTAACTTGTGAATAATTAATTACTCGCTGCATTACTTAGGATGCAATACGCAGACGCGAAAAAGACCAACTATCCAGCTGCGTTCGTTAACCCAACAAGGATATGCTGGACGGAACACGAGTTACATATTCGTGAAGACTCCGCTGAGCTCAAAGGCAAAACGAAGAAACAAAAGGACGCAATCATCAAACAAATGCACAAGGACAAGATGATCGTGGTAGCCTTCTATTTGGGTCATGCTATGTTCGAGCACAGAGACAAAAATGTCCTAATGGTCCCTTATGCGTTGCAGTAAGTAATATTCATCCGTAAAACCGATATTTTACTAATATCACCTACAATTAACATATCTCTTAGATCTTTCGCAGCGATCACTACATACTATTTCTAGTATATCCGCGGGACCACTTTACCGTAGTGCTTGATCCGGCACACTACAGCCAGGAAAGATTTAAAGAGTTCCTCGTCATTTTAAATTTGTAAGTACTATCATGCACCATTTAATAATTTGTCTGTTTTTACTATCGAATTATTAAACAATTGATCAGTGAAACATGCAATTATTTTGTCTACAGAGCACACCATAATTATGTAAGGTAAGGTGGACCGGTGAAGGATCCACAAAAGAAGAAGCTTCTTGTGAAGACAAATTGGCCGGTAATTATATGCTCGATATATGCCGACATTTTATATTGTGTTTAACTTCAAATTACTGACGCATGCACATAATAAATTTTATTCAACACAGTGTTATAAGCAACCGCTAGGCACTACGTGTGTGAGATGCTCAGAATCTACGGGAGATACACTACTAAGTTCGAAGAAGTAAGTTCATCAGAGAAATATATCTTTCTACATGTTATCGATCTTGTATAATTTTTCTAATCGTATGTATATGTGTAGTATTTTTTTCTTAAACAGATCACGGAAGTTCCAGTTGTAGCGGACCGGTTCGACGATAGAACCGTGCTTAACTTGGTTGCAGATCTTTACCGCTTCATCCGTCACGATGTCTGCAACCATTTGGGCGATTTATATGATCCGGAGAGCGAGTGTGGCGACGGACGATAAATTCAAACGACTTAGGGAGTGGGAAAAAGAGCACCGCCATTAAATAATTTGTAAATTTGTTGCTAGCTAGACTTATGTTAATTTGTGAGACGAAACTAGCTTGATATGTATATAAACATTACGCATGATCGATCGTGTTATATATATATATATATATATCTCTTTTATGAGGAAATAATATTAAATGTCTTTTTTTCTCGTGCGTGAAAAATATATATATATTGACCCATTTAACATTCCGAGAGAGAGGAGAGGAGAGGGAGAGGACGAGAGAGGAGAGGAGAGGAGAGGAGAGAGAGAGAGAGAGGAGAGGAGTGAAGAAAGAGAGGACACTAGCTAGCTAACAGAACATATACATAAAATAATGGGCACGACCATCTTTCCGTGCGGTCGGCTAAGCGGCCCGCACGGATAATCGATCTTCCCGTGCGGGCCGCTTAGCCGACCGCACGGATAATCGATCTTCTCGTGCGGTTGGGCCGCCCTCACGCGAAAATGATCTTTTCCGCACCTTTTCGGGCATGCGGGCGGCCTTCCGCACGGGAAGATGCCTTTCGCCCGCATGGAAAACCGTTTCTCCAAAGAGCGGGGGCAAGCACGAGCGGAAGACGGACGAGCGACGACGGCCTAAGGCTTTGATATCATATGAAAAACTCTATTATGTTGTATTATATTGACTCTCTTATAGAATATATCTATAACTCTATAACTATAACTATCTATAAAGCAAGTAGTGTTTCTACCCAAAATTTTGTTCTGCCTGGCTATTTTGCAGAAAACCCCTTGAGTTTTTCCAAAATTAACCCGCAGTCCCACTACGAGTCAATCTGGACCGTTGGTACGAGACCCCGAGTCGATCCGGGCTGTCGGATTCCAAACCCCGCGAGGTAAACCGGAGGCCCATAACTCCTGTCTCTCTCCTCACCCATCGGCGCTCGCGATGGCCACGGGGCTCGCCGCGGCGGCCCATCGCCGCCTCCTCCTCCTCCCTCGCCACCGCTTGGCCCACCTGCTCCGTGAATCCCACCTCTCCTCCTCCACTGCTCCCACGGAAGGGATGGACGGCGGGGGCGGGGACGGCGGCCGCGTCAAGATCTTCGACCGTGACCTGAAGCGGTGGCACCGGGTGTTAGTGATATGCCCTAGAGGCAACATGGAGATGTTGGATATCACGTCAATGTTTATGTATTTATGAATAAAGTGTTATTTGGTTCCATGAAATAAACATCTTGTATTGATCAATAAGTACGTGACTTATTTATGAGACTCAATATGTATGAACCTATTTCTAAATGATCCCTGATCATATATCATATTATTGGAACTAATATGATTCTAAGATCGGCATGTTTATTGATTGATGATCATGTCTCGTAGATCATGGGTATGGAGATACCAAATAGATAAACATGGACACATGTGTTAGAGAACACATTGTTGGATAGACCCACCATGAGACACTACAGGAATTAATGTGCCATTAGTTGGTCTCGGTAGTGTTGGTACAAAGTCCTTAGACTCGAGATCATCATGGATTCCAACATGTGTAGTAGCCTACTTTGGGACTACCAAACGCTATTCCGTAACTGGGTAGTTATAAAGGTAGTTTTCGGGTTTGCTATGAAACATGGAGTGGGATGTGAGTGATCAAGATGGAATTTGCCCCTCCTTTGGGAGAGATATCTCGGGCCCTCGAGGTAATGAATTATGAAAATGCATGGTCATGCTAAGTTGATTGAGGAGTCAATCAACGACGGATAATCCAATACGGTTCGAGTGAAAGGTTAAGCTATTGAAGGGATGGCACACATCTTGCCTATAGCTTAACCGGTATCGTGAGGCAAAGGGATTTGTGTACACATTACGGTTGAGCCGATATTATATTCTTGTATACTATGGTGTCAATATGTGCTGCTAGGCGCCGCTGTTGACAGGTCGGCTGAGTTGGACTCAAGCCGACGATCGGCTAAGTGAGACTATAGCCGAAACCGAGTATACCTGAACCTACAGGGTCGCACGCTTAAGGGGATAAGAACAGGCATTCGAGTTGGACTCGAATACGGCTCGATCGGATAGGGATCCGATCGGATAGAGTCCTATGGGCTTACGACATATGGGCGGCCAACTCTGTGAGATTCGGATAGGATCCGATTCAAAATAGAGTCCTGATCGGCCACTAGTCCCAGTCGGCCAACTCTATATAAAGGAGGGAGGGGTGGAGAGCTGCGACACGTCAATTGATTTGCATTGCGCCGAAATCAATCTGATCACACGCGGCTTTAGAAGTCGTCGAGATCAAACTCCACGGAAACCCTCCCCACCTTCGAGCCAAACCCTAGCCTTGCATCGCGTGCTAGCACACGGGTGTTCGGCGTTACGTCCCCGGACGTGTGGATACCGCAGAGGCGCCGCTACGTTGCGCGCCGTTCATCGGCTGTGGTACCGGAGCAAGGCGGGCGCGCGATCGGCTGCGGTCGAGCGCATCGGAGCGAGGTGCGAGAACGCGGTCGACGACTCGGCGAATCGGCGCTTGGCGAATCGGGCTGTCCCCGAGAATCTTGTCGGCTTGCGGGAATCGGCTACACTGTTCGGATCGGATAGTCCCGATTGGCTATTTCCATGCATACTCAAATCGGTAACGATCTATCGACCCTTACTTGCAAGTGTTCTGGTTTGCGCGGTAGAAAAGTTTTTGTTTTCGGCTAGCGTAGCTTCCGCGTAACCCTTCACCGGGATCGGGCAGCGTGGGTGATGGGGGAGACCGACGCGCTCGCCGATGCCATCGCCGACAACCTCCTCGACCGTCTCGACGACTGCAGGAAGGCTTTCCCCTCCGCGCTCTGCCTTGGCGGCTCCGGTGTGTGGACCCCCGTTTTTGGGAACGGGAATCTTTCGTGTTCATAGTACCATTTCCCTGGATTGAGTAGTTTGGTACCCACGAAATACAGTACTGAATAATCAGGTGCACATGCACGAATAGTCTTACATCGAAATTATAGTAGGCCCGAAGGCAATGTCCATCACATAGGACCTCATGGTCCAGATACAACCCAAAAGCGTAAATTAGATAAGGCAAAGTGGAATAGAGGCAGCGGCTTGTCAATTGCCACGAGCAACGACCGGAGACTAAGACCTAGTAAGCGCCATCAGCTTCTTCGCCCTCCTGGTAGTAGGCGTATGGATCCTTTGATTCTTCATTCCCACCATCCGGAGGTATGTGCGAATAGCAAGGGTGAGTACCAACCGTACTCGCAAGCCAACACGGAAGTGATGCATATGATAGGATTATTCAAGGAATGGTGGTGTTCTTTTGCATAAAGCCAATTTTCACAACTCTTTTCACAAGCCTAACAACCAGCCAAGTCAAGTTTTAATTCCACAGTTCATTAAGTCGGCGACGGTTCATCCGCCATCCATCGTGATTCCAAGGATGGCTTCCCGCCTCCGGTTCGTCATGGTTTTTCTGGGAGTCCACCCTTCTCGCATTTCGAGAAGTTGATCCACCAAATAATAAGAATCATCATGCAAACCCATCCCAACATTTTAAGTTTAAAGTCTAGCCAAGCGAAAGTCTTGTCATGATGCTCCATATCCGCGAGCACGGCTATTCGAATAGATTGGTTCATTCACACCTGCGTGGATGTACACTTTACCCGTACTCCGCGATGCCCAACAAATGAGCCTACGTCCCAACACACGAGACGTTACGGCAAAGCCTTTGATAACCTCACTTTGACAGCATCGCTCCATGAACTTAAGCCCTCATGCACTCTAGCCGTCCTTTTCTAGCGGTGAGAGGAGTTCGCGCACCGGGGTAAGGGAAGATTTCATTCATCAAGTTATAATAATTTTCAATTTACCATCACCCCTTTCCAATCTCATCTCATCCATAAGAACCACTATGCAAGGGTACCGCCTCCGCTCGGCTATCTACTCCGCTAGGTCTATACCCATTCGAGAAGTACGGTTGTACCGGCTCGTTTCCTGGCTATCTCATGGCTCGGTCCTTAATTGACCAGGTCGGCACTTGCCTTTTCCGGAATCCACCCAAATCATCCAGTAGCCCAGCCTAAAGCATTTGTTTAGTACTTTCAATTTTTCAACAAAACTCATTTCATCATTCTCATGGCAATGTGGCGCTCATGTCTCCACATGCCGTATCTCAACCACCTTCCCTAAGGTAGTTGCCCAAACACAAAGCTTTTCATAAAGTCATGAGTATGCAAGAATCATGGCTAAGCATCGAAGTTATTCTCCAGGTTGTTTGTATCACATCGAGGGTTACAAGGAATAATTCTAAAGGTAATCAATAACAAGGTATGGCATAACAAGTAGAGGTAATTTTCTATGTATAGCATGCATGTTTAAAGTTTAAAAATAACATCATTTCGCAATTGGGATCAATATGTTCAAAGAGTGTGATGACTTGCCTTGCTCACACGCTTGTTGAGTGGGGTCTTCAACGGAGTCGACGCCGCTTCCTCGGTGCTAGCCGTACGTGCGAAGGATCAATTGAATTCAATTAGAATTCAATAAATACCGAAAGATCGAAAAGAACCATAAAAGCCACAAAAACGACTCCAAATGTTTAGCCTAAAATTCTACTCGAGTTTGGACGAGGATTGCAGGAAAAATCCGAGTTTGAACTTGACCCGATGCCCTAGGGTTTTCGCAAAACGACGATCGCAACTTGTTTGAGAAAATAGATTTGGAAATATCCGCGGAGGAATTTGTGCTCGAGGTTTTGAAGATTTGAGCACAAAAGAGAAGCATATTTAAATGGCGAGGAAGGATTTAAACGAAATCCGAATTTAGAAACGAGCGAAACAAAATTTGAAAAAACCCAATTTTGATTTTCAAATTTTCCACCGAGAAAACATACAAGAAAATAATTTATTTTTGCCCAAAATTTTACTCAAGTTTTCTCAAAATATTTTTCCAAATTTTCCATAATTTTTCCTAATTTTTTTCCTATTTTTCTCCTTCTCTTTTTCTTTCTTTTTCTTTTCTCTCGCTTGTTTAATGCCCACAAGGTGTTCGACCGGTGCTAGCACGAGGAAGAAAAAAAAGGCGGCGACGCGGCTTACGCGACGGCGGCTCTCGGTGGTTAGGGCGGTGGGGCTCGGGCATCGGCGGCGTGCGGCAACAACGGCGACGGCGGCGGCTCTCGGTTTCTCGCGGCGACGGCGGCGCACGGCGATTTGCGATGGCGTCGGCGCTCGGAATGGGGAAGGGACCGGAGAGAGAGGGCGACTAGGGGCGGCGAGGTGGGGGAGGAAGTGGGGTTTGCCTCCTTTTATAGCGGCGGCGAGGGGGAAACGGGAGAGAAAGGGGGGCGCGCGCGGCGCGAGGCGGGCCGGCGCTGGCGGGGGCGAGGCGCGAGCACGGCGGTCCGGCGCGCGAGGCGCGAGGCCGGCGCGGCGGGCGGCGGCGGCGGCGAGGCGCGAGCCCGGGCGGGTCCGCGCGCGGGCGCGTGGCGCGGCGCTTGCGCGGCGCGTGGCGCGCGTGGGGGTGGGGGCGGACGCGCGCGAGCGGCGGGCGCGGCGCGGGCGCGGCGCGGCGCGTGTCGTGCATGCGGACGGGGCGTGGTACGGCCGGTACGGCGTCGAACACCTAGCGCATTATGAATAGTGCGGTTTCATAATTTCCCGATTTTTAATTCCAAATTTCCAATTTCTATTTTCTTCCACTCTAAAAATTCCAAATAAATTCTATTATTCCCAGAATAATTCTTAATATTATATTTCCAACCTTTTCCCCACTTTTTATTTTTCCAAATATATTTTTCATATTTATTTAATTCTTTTTTTCCTAATTTCATAATTCCCTATTTTTAAAATTCCAAAAATTTCCTAGATTTCTTGTAAATCCCCTAAATATTTTTATTTTGTATTTTATACCCTAATTAATCTTCCATAATCACCATTTAATATTTTATTTCTCAAATACATATTTTCATAAATCCGCATCCCTTTTTGATTTTATTTTAAACTTTCTAATCTTGAATTGCGAAATTTTCTTCCCAACAAAATCCAAGCCATTCACGAACTCCGAGAGGAATCGTTCGAACTAAACTTATGCAACTGAGTTGGCAAATAAGAAGCAACAAATACGAGAGAAAGGCAACAAGCAAAAGTTTTTTGTAAGTTCCGATTTTTACGTTCCGATTTTAATCTCTTTGATTTTCAGGATGTTACAAACCTACCCCCCTAACAATAAATCTCGTCCTCGAGATTTCTTACCGGTTGTTGAGTAGGTGTGGGTATTCAGTCTTCAGAAAATCCTCGCTTTCCCAGGTGGCCTCTTCTTCAGTGTGATTGCTCCATTATACTTTGTACATGCGCCACGACTTGGTTCGTGTCTTCTTTTCTGCCTCGTCCAGTATCTTTATTGGATGTTCCGGATATGTGAGATCATTGTTGATACGGATGGTTTCCAAAGGAGCTTGCTCTTCTGGCACCCGCAGGCTTTTCTTCAACTGTGACACATGGAACACTGGATGGACATCGGAGATGTTCTCGGGTAACTCTAGCTGGTAGGCCACTTCACCTCTTCTAGCGCTTATCAGGAATGGGCCCACATATCTTGGCGCATGTTTCCATTTGACCTTGAACCTTTGAGTTCCTCGTAGTGGTGAGACCTTTAGATACACATAGTCGCCTACATTGAACTCTAAGTCCCTTCGACGAGTATCCGCGTAGCTTTTCTGTCGAGATTGGGCAGCTTGTAATCGGTCCCGGACTAGACGGACCTTTTCCTCGGCCTCTTTGATTATGTCAGGCCCAAACACGGTTCGTTCACAGGTTTCTGACCACATCAATGGGGTTCGGCATCGGCGACCAAATAGGGCTTCGTTTGGTGACATTTTCAGACTTGCTTGGTAGCTGTTGTTGTAGGAGAACTCGGCGTACGGTAAACATTTCTCCCAATCCTTGGTGAAATCCAACGCACAGGCTCTCAACATATCCTCAAGTACTTGATTTGTCCTTTCGGTCTGCCCTTCGGTCTGTGGGTGGTAAGCGGTACTGAAGGCAAGGTGACTTCCGAGTGCCTCATGAACTTTGCTCGAGAAATGGGACGTAAATTGGGTACCGCGATCTGATATAATTCTTTTTGGTACACCGTGAAGACACACAATCCTACTCATGTATAGCTCGCTAGCTTGGCGCTATTGTAGTTAGTCTTTACGGGATAAATCTGCGGTCTTGGTGAGCCGATCTACTATTACCCAAATGGAATCATATCCATTGCCGTTTTGGGTAGTCCAACGATGAAATCCATGCCTATCTCATCCCATTTCCACTCGGGAATCTTGAGTGGTGTAGCAAGCCTGGTCGTTGATGCTTAGCCTTTACCCTTTGGCATACATCGCATACGGCTACGTATTCGGCTACGTCTCTCTTCACTTGGGCCACCGTATTCTTCCTTCAAATCCGGTACATTTTCGTGCTTCCTGGATGTAATGAATAGGCTGATTCATGTGCTTCTTTTAAGATCAACCCTCTCAAACCACCTTGTTCAGGCACGCAGATTCTTTTCTTATACCACAGGGTTCCCTTGTCGTCTACCGAAAATTCCTTAGCACGCCCAGCGGTCATGCGCTCTTTGATCGCTTGAGTTTCTTCATTATCCTTTTGAGCTTCTTCTATTTGAGTCCTCAGAAGGGGTTGGATTTCCAGTGAGTTCACTTCTCCGTGATGAATCAGGTGCAGGTTAAGTCGAGCCATCTCTTCTTGAAGCTCACTGGCCATGCCTTCCAGACTCATATGGTTGCATTGGGCTTTGCGGCTTAGCGCATCGGCCACTACATTTGCTTTGCCGGGGTGGTAATGGATTCCTAGGTCATAGTCCTTGATCAATTCCAACCACCGTCTCTGACGCAAATTGAGATCGGATTGAGTAAAGAAGTATTTCAGGCTCTTGTGATCAGTATATACATCACAGTGGTTCCCGATCAGATAGTGTCTCCAGATCTTTAATGCATGAACAACTGCCGCTAATTCCAAGTCGTGTGTGGGATAGTTTTCCGTGGGGTCGTAACTGTCTCGAGACATATGCTACGACCTTTCCATCCTGCATTAATACGCCTCCCAGTCCTTGCCGAGACACATCACAGTACATCACGAAATCCTTACGGTTGTCAGGTAGGGTTAAGATTGGGGCGGTGGTTAACTTTTCTTTTAGTTGGTCAAAGGCCTCCTGACACTTCTCGTTCCATACGAATTTCTTCTCCTTCTTCAGAAGTTGAGTCATGGGTCGGGCTATTGTGGAAAACCCTTCAATGAACCTCGGGTAATATCCGGCCAATCCCAAGAAACTCCGAACCTCCGTTATCGACTTGGGTGCCTTCCATTCCGTAACGGCCTTCGACCTTGGCGGGGTCTACCGCTACTCCTCCGGGCCGAGACTACATGGCCAAGAAAAGCGACTTCCTTGAGCCGAACTCGCACTTGCTAAATTTCACATACGGTGGTGCTCTCAGGCTTTTCCAAGACCGATCGTAGGTGCTCCGCATGTTCCTCATCGTCCTTGGAGTAGATAAGCATATCATCGATAAATACCACCACGAATTTATCCAGATATTCCATGAATACCTTGTTCATCAGATTCATGAAATACGCCGGGGCATTGGTCAATCCAAAGGACATTACTGTGAACTCATATAAGCCATAACGCGTAGAGAATGCTGTTTTGGGAATATCTCCGGCCCTAATCTTTAACTGATGGTATCCTGACCGAAGATCAATCTTTGAGAACACTTGGGCACCCTTAAGTTGATCTAATAGGTCATCGATTCGTGGTAGTGGGTACTTGTTTTTGATGGTTACTTCATTCAACGATCGGTAGTCCACACACATTCTCATACTCCCATCCTTCTTTTTGACGAAGAGTACTGGGGCTCCCCAGGGAGAAGAACTGGGGCGTACAAATCCTTTTTCTTGTAGTTCTCTAATTTGCTTCTTGAGTTCTACTAGTTCGTTAGCCGGCATCCGGTAAGGTCTCTTAGATATGGGGGCAGTACCAGGCATTAGGTCGATGGTAAATTCTAAGTCGCGATCAGGGGGCATTCCGGGTAATTCCTCAGGGAATACGTCCGGGTATTCTTGCACTACTGGCATCCCGCTCAAAGGTAGCATGGTGAATACTCCCGCAGCTTGCTCACATAGCATCGGGTTTTGGTCCATGGTTATGTTCATTGGTGATCCCCATGGGGTGGACACTGTGACTTCCCTTCGGCTACAGTCTATGACTCCATTGTTCTTAGTCAACCAATCCATTTCAAGTATGATATCAATAGTTTGGGGTGATAGTACCATAAGGTTTGAAAGAAATACCACATCTCTAATCCGTATGGGCACATTGATGCAAGCATGGGGTACGGTTATGTTTTCCCAGGCGAGTGTACCAACATGGGTCTCTTAAGTTCTACCGGAGTAGGTGGTGTTGTTTGCTTACTTGTGAAGATATGAATGAATGCGATGCTCGGAATCAAATAAGACTTTAAGCGGGGTAGAGTTGATAGAGGACATACCCATCGGCACGTTCGATCCTCCTGCGCTTCTTCAGCACGCACATGATTCACTTGTCCGCGCCGGAATCCGGTGGCAGTCTCATTGGGTTGCGGAGTCCTAAACAGACCGCGTCCCACAGCAGGAGCAGTGGTTCCTCACACAACCGTTGCATTGGCGCCGTACGCACGGGAGTGTTGCGTGGCTTGGGGCAGCTATTGGAGTAGTGCCCAAATTCTCCACAGTTGAAGCAATTCACATTCCTTCTTCCCGGAGCGGCTAGAGTTGGCGTCGGGTACGGAACTGGGGTGCAGCCGGCCTGCTGACGTGGTCGGGTGCAGGGGAACGACTGGTTGCCATGACGGTTGGCTTCCATCCGGACGGGGTGGCTCCCTTGGGACGCTGAGGCGCTCCCTGAAGTGGGCGGGCCATAGCAAGCCTCCTCTTGCGGTTGTTTTCTACCATCTTCTGGTCATGTTCCAACCGTACCACCTTGTTGATAAGGCTTTGGAAGCTGACGTGATCTTGGCCGATCATTGGCCCTCTCAACTCATCGCTCAACCCTTCGATGAATTTATCGATTTTCTCCTCTTCGTTTGCCAAGTCACCGGTGGCATATCGGGCGAGTTGTGTGAACTTGTTCAGGTATTCCTGCACTGAGGTTTGCCTTGGCGCAACCTTTGAAATTCGTTCTTCTTCATTCTCATGACCGCGGCGGGCATGAAATTTTCACGAAAGGCGGCTGTGAACTCGTCCTAGGTTGGTTCCTCAGCGTCTTCTGCCCGTGTTTCTTTGTAGGTGTCCCACCAATCACTTGCGGGGCCTTCCAATTGATTGGTGGCAAAAACGACTTTGTCGGTTTCTCGTACCCTGACTAGGGTCAGCTTCTTCTCCATTACTCTTAACCAGTCTTCGGCATCCATTGGTTCTTCGGCCGCGGAGAATATAGGTGGCTTAGCTCGCATAAACTCTCCCAAGCTTGATCCTCCGCAATTCCCTTGGTTGTTGGTGATTGCTTGAAGCAACTGGGTTTGCAAAGCCATAACCTTCGCCGGGTGGAGGGATTAGGCTCCGGCGGGTTCTCGTTGGATGTTGCGGCTCTGCGACGATGCGCCATCCGAAGGAGGTAGATGAGTTAAGAGATTGGATCCACTAAGGTCATGGTTCCTAGGTGATTTCACTTCAAGTTGTTTTTATATGATCTTTGAACAAAGCAAGCATGGTAGAAGAAACTCATTAATAGCATACCATAAAACGATACATAGGTCCATAGGATTACATCAAAGGGGATACAAGGGACCGCACATACATGGTCCCACATGACACAATGCGAAAGTTAACATCGTACTACTGCCATTAGCTACTAGGGGAAAGGATGTGATCCTTGCTGCCAAAACCCATCCAAAGCAAGGTCAAGTGGAGGCGGTCCTCTCGCCTAGTCATCCAACCAACCGCGGTGGCTTCCACGGTGCGACCGTATTGCCTTCCTCGCGGTAAGGGTGGTGCACAAACTCGATCACGGTGAGCTCGGCACGGTGTATAGCGTTGAGGCGGAGGAAAGCTTCACGGGCCGCGTCTTGAATAGTGCTTCTACTAGATCTCGGTGGTAACGGTGTGGAAGCAAAAAGGTATCTCACTCCCTATGCGGACCTCAACTGAAACTGCTGCTTCCCATACCGGATATCCTTCGGTGCCATGCCTCCTGATCTGGTAAGTGGGTGGCTCTGGGTACCTTAGGCACCATAGCAGTGATTGGAGTTGCGCCACGAATCCCAAATCCCGTGGAATGGTGATCTCCCAAACTCCGACATGGTCCGACATCTGCTTTTGAAAGCAACTTAGGGTCAGAGAGAGAGAGATAACATCAAAACCATTTGGGTAAAAGGAATGGAGATAAAGGTATAGGAAAAATATGTTTGTCTTTTCAAAAATAATAGTTTGCGAAATGATCCCACGTAGGGATACTTCCCTTTAGCCAACTAGTCAGGGGTAGGACGCCAGTTGGTCTTATCCTACAGTCGCATGGCTCTAATACCAGCTCTGTGGACCCCCGTTTTTGGGAACGGGAATCTTTCGTGTTCATAGTACCATTTACCTCGGATCGAGTAGTTTGGTACCCACGAAATACAATCTGAATAATCAGTGCACATGCACGAATAGTCTTACATCGAAATTATTACAATAGTAGGCCCGAAGGCAATGTCCATCACATAGGACCTCATGGTCCGGATACAACCCAAAAGCGAAATTAGATAAGGCGGCGGAATAGGCGGCGGCTTGTCAATTGCCACGAGCAACGACCGGAGACTAAGACCTAGTAAGCGCCATCGCCTTCTTCGCCTCCCGGTAGTAGGCGTATGGATCCTCCGATTCTTCATTTTCCCACCATCTGGAGGTTTGTGCGTATAGTAAGGGTGAGTACCAACCGTACTCAGCAAGCCAACACGGAAGTGATGCATATGATAGGATTATTCAAGGAATGGCTGGTGTTCTTTTGCATAAAGCCAATTTTAACAACTCTTTTCACAAGCCTAACAACTAGCCAAGTCAAGTTTTAATTCCACAGTTCATTAAGTCGGCGACGGTTCTGTCTGCCATCCATCGTGATTCCAAGGATGGCTTTCCGCCTCCGGTTCGTCATGGTTTTTCTGGGGAGTCCACCCCTTCTCGCATTTCGAGAAGTTGATCCACCAGCGAATAAGAATCATCATGCAAACCCATCCCAGCATTTTAAGTTTAAAGTCTAGCCAAGCGAAAGTCTTGTCACGATGCTTCATATCCCCGAGCACGGCTATTCGAATAGATTGATTCATTCACACTGCAGTGGATGTACACTTTACCCGTACTCTGCGACAGCCCAACAAATGAGCCTACGTCCCAACACACGAGACGGTTACAACAAAGCCTTTCGATAACCTCACTTTGGCGTACCCGCTCCATGAACTTAAGCCCTCATGCACTCTAGCAGTCCTTTTCTAGCGGTGAGAGGAGTTCGGTGCACCGGGGTAAGGGAAGATTTCATTCATCAAGTTATAATAATTTTCAATTTACCATCACCCCTTTCCAATCTCATCTCATCCATAAGAACCACTATGCAAGGGTACCGCCTCCGCTCGGCTATCTACTCCGCTAGGTCTATACCCATTCGAGAAATACGGTTGTACTGGCTCGTTTCCTGGCTATCTCATGGCTCGGTCCTTAATTGACCAGGGTCGGCACTTGCCTTTTCCAGAATCCACCCAAATCATCCAGCCGCCCCAGTCTAAAACATTTGTTTAGTACTTTCAATTTTTCAACAAAACTCATTTCATCATTCTCATGGCAATGTGGCGCTCATGTCTCCACATGCCGTATCTCAACCACCTTCCCTAAGGTAGTTGCCCAAACACAAAGCTTTTCATAAAGTCATGAGTATGCAAGAATCATGGCTAAGCAGTTTACCGAAGTTATTCTCCGGTTGTTTGTATCACATCGAGGGTTACAAGGAATAATTCTAAAGGTAATCAATAACAAGGTATGGCATAACAAGTAGAGGTAATTTTCTATGTATAGCATGCATGTTTAAAGTTTAAAAATAACATCATTTCTCAATTGGGATCAATATGTTCAAAGAGTGTGATGACTTGCCTTGCTCTCGCACGCTTGTTGAGTGGGGTCTTCAACGGAGTCGACGCTGCTTCCTCGGGTGCTAGGCGTACGTGCGAAGGATCAATTGAATTCAATTAGAATTCAATAAATACCGAAAGATCGAAAAGAACCATAAAAGCCATGAAAACGACTCCAAATGTTTAGCCTAAAATTCTACTCGAGTTTGGACGAGGATTGACAGGGAAAAATCCGAGTTTGAACTCGACCCCGATGCCCTAGGGTTTTCGCAAAACGACGATCGCAACTTGTTTGAGAAAATAGATTGGAAATATCCGCGGAGGAATTTGTGCTCGAGGTTTTGAAGATTTGAGCACAAAAGAGAAGCATATTTAAATGGCGAGGAAGGATTTAAACGAAATCCGAATTTAGAAACAACGTGAAACGAAATTTCGGAAAAACCCGATTTTAATTTTCAAATTTTTCACCGAGAAAACATACAAGAAAATAATTTATTTTTGCCCAAAATTTTACTCAAGTTTTCTCAAAATATTTTTCCAAATTTTCCATAATTTTTCCTAATTTTTTTCCTATTTTTCTCCTTCTCTTTTTCTTTCTTTTTCTTTTTCTTTTTTTTCTTTTCTCACGTGCATTGTTTAGTGCCCACAAGGTGTTCGACCGGTGCTAGCACGAGGGAAAAAAAAAAGGGCGGCGTCGCGGCTTACGGCGACGGCGGCTCTCAGCGGTTAGGGCGCCGGGGCTCGGCGTCGGCGGCGCGCGGCAACAATGGCGACGGCGCGGCTCTCGGTTTTCGCGGCGACGGCGGCGCACGGCGGTTTGCGGTGGCGTCGGCGCTCGGAAGGGGAAGGGACCGAGAGAGAGAGGGGGCCTAGGGGTGGCGAGGTGGGGGAGGAAGTGGGGTTTTGCCCCCTTTATAGCGCGGCCGAGGGGTGAAACGGGAGAGAAAGGGGACGGCGCGGCGGGCGCCACGCGGCGCGAGAGCCGGGCGGCGCGGCGGCGGCACGCGGCGGCGCGAGCACGGGCGGGTCCGACGCGCGAGGCGCGAGGCCGAGTACGGCGGGCGGCGCGTGGCGGCGTGGCGCGAGCCGGCGGGTCCGCCGCGCACGGCGCGCGAGCGCGAGGCACGGACGGGGGTCGGCGGCGGGCGCGGGCGCGTGGCGCGCGGGGGTGGGCCGGACGCACGCGCGGCGCGAGGAGGGGCCGGGCGCGAGCGAGCGCGGCACGGCGCGTGTCGCGCGTGCAGGCTGGCGCGGTACGGCCGATACGGCGTCGAACACAGGCGCATTATGAACGGTGCGGTTTCATAATTTCCACGATTTTTAATTCCAAATTTCCAATTTCTATTTTCTTCCACTCTAAAAATTCCAAATAAATTCTATTATTCCCAGAATAATTTTTAATATTATATTTCCAACCTTTTCCCCACTTTTTATTTTTCCAAATATATTTTTCATATTTATTTAATTCTTTTTCCTAATTTCATAATTCCCTATTTTTAAAATTCCAAAAATTTCCTAGATTTCTTGTAAATCCTAAATATTTTTATTGTGTATTTTATACCCTAATTAATCTTTCATAATCACTATTTAATATTTTATTTCTCAATGCATATTTTCATAAATCTGCTTCCCTTTTCGATTTTATTTTAAACTTTCTAATCCTGAATTGTGAAATTTTCTTCCCAACAAAATCCAAGCCATTCACGAACTCCGAGAGGAATCGTTCACAACTAAACTTATGCAACTGAGTTGGCAAATAAGAAGCAACAAATACGAGAGAAAGGCAACAAAGCAAAAGTTTTTTCTAAGTTCTGATTTTTACGTTCCGATTTTAATCTCTTCGATTTTCAGGATGTTACACGGTGCTGGCCGCCGCTTGCTCCGTGGGCGCGGTGAGCTTCTTAAATCGTCTCTTCTTGTTGTTCTTGCGCGACAACCTCTCCATATGCACCAGTAGAATCGCTGAAAATTTTTAGTTTTTAGCTGCAAATGATTTGCCACTTGATCGCAATAGTATGTTGTAATGTGTGATGGAGGAATTGGGTTTTTGTGTGACAGGTGGAATTGAGAAGCTAATCATGATGGACATGTTGGCCGACATGGTAATAAAGTGGCGAGAGATGGAGAATGCTACCGACGACGTCCTCGAGACGCACTTTGTCATTGGAGATGAAGAATACCTTCCAATCAAAGAAAGGTAAAGATTAATGGGGGCAATGGTTAGTCAACGGCATCACCGGAAGAAGCGTGGCCAGGCCAGGTTTTCCCCTCACTTCATTGAGTGTTTGCCCATCCAAACCCCCGATTTTTCCGTTGTGGATTGATTTGATCCGACTCCGTGCGGCACGACCATTCGCGACATCACCGCCGCACGGGCGCGCCGAAGAGGAGGGAGAGCGTGTGACGGGCGGCGGCGGCGGCGTGTCTAGGGTGCAGACGGTATGGACCCAACACGAGCAGCTGGGCAGGCATGATTTTAACTAATTTTTTGACCCAAACCTCCAAATTTTGTTCTAGGTTGGGCATCTGGGAATGGCTGAGTCATGCATGAGTCAAGCCCGTGAGGTAGAGCGGGGATTGGAAGTTTGGAACGACCCGCCACACAAGATGAAGATAAATATAGACCCCAAGCGCTGCTGGAGCACTTCGCCTTGGAGAGATTCTTCCATCCTTAATTAGATGACCTTTCAAATACCTACTCAATATATTTCACAAAAGAAAAGGCATGACAAATGAGCACTGCTGTGGATGTAATCATTCTTTTGTTAGAGGAGTATCTAATCGATTTTTGAACACAAATCAATGCAGTGGCTCTGCCTAATATATTGATAAAGCAAAGCAGATGAGAAAAAACAAGTAGCATAAGGGCACAACCACCTACAGAATGCATTCTTTCCAATATCTATCAGTTCATTGTTTACAACCATCCATCTGTTGCCCACCTACGGAATGCATTCTTTCCAATATCTATCAGTTCATTGTTTACGACTATACAACCATCCATCTGTTGAAAGCTTATGCGGAACATTTAGTCAGTGACCTTCTAGCATCATTAGAC
Source organism: Oryza australiensis (assembly GCA_019925245.2). NCBI lineage: Eukaryota > Viridiplantae > Streptophyta > Magnoliopsida > Poales > Poaceae > Oryza > Oryza australiensis. The sequence goes on from JAIFGZ020000479.1 coordinate 218,055, forward strand.
TCATGTTATTAACAGATTTCTCTAAGTATTCTCTTGGTTCTTCTGGTTCGTAATGCCTCTGCACAAAATATATAGGTTGAGTTGGCATTGCGTGTGGCATGTCCTTGTTCTCTAGCATAGACACAACGAATGACATCAGTGGCCTGGCATTCGGGCTGTCCTGAACACACATGAGTCCAATATGGATGCATTTAAATACTTCACTGAGGGAACAACTCTCCAAAATTGATTTGTCCACAAAATCCCTTTGTCTTTCATCTTTCCATAAGTTCCATGCCTGAAACAAGAGAATAACTTCAATATTTGTTCTGGCTATATTATGTTTGATTGTTAAATTTTTAAGAACTAGGTATAAAACCCCTTGAGTGTTTATAAAATTAACCTGCTGTCTGCCTGGCTATTTTGTAGAAAAGCCCTTGAGTGTTTATAAAATTAACCCGTTGTCCAAATGCTGAAATAAACCTTAGGTGAATACATAAAGAAAAAAATATAAATTAAAATTACATGATACTTCAACTTTGGAATAATTATGATAAAATAAAATGATGCCCGTTGCAACGCACGGACATATTTACTAGTATAGTATAAAAGATAAAAAGTTAGAGTATAATTAGGATATATTTATCTTTAAAACTATATATCTAAGACCACTATAATTCTAACTATACATGTTATATATGTTTGTATTTTTTGTTTTATATTATGTTCTATTTTTATTGTGTGCATGCATATATGGATTTAATTGTGAGATGTTATCCGAGATTTGTTTTTTCTGGCCTGTATACATGTAGGTTATTTGAGATTTATTTTTTTTCTGATTTGTCTATATGTTTGGATTTTAAAAGAAATGATCGATTATATTACTTTAACATTAACCTAAGTATATTATTAGTATAATAAATTTGAATACATAGCTGTACAGGCAGGAGCAGACCGAAAAGAAAACACGTACGCAGCAGCCCAGAAAACGTACACAAACACAACACACGTAGTACGTGCACGTACCCGAGCCAAACTGTCAATGAGACCGAACCGGTAAGTCCTCCACTTCCGTGTGCCGTCCAATCCCCCGTACTCCGGAGTGGAGGGGGACCCCGGGACACCACCCACACCCCGTCCGCCGGGCGGCCGCGCGCTGCACGCGCCGCTCGCCGCTGGGCCGGGCGCACGTACGCACGGGGAGCATCAGTGCAAATAACTAGCCCGGGGGGCGGACACCGGAAACAGCGAGGGGAAAAAAGTAGCTTTTCCACGCGCGCGCGTGGGCGGGGGGACAGCGGGACAGCGCAACAGGGGGGGTGGCTACGACGACGACGCGCGCGCGGGCCGGCGCCCGTGCGGCGAGCCGGGGCGGCATGTCCGCGTCGTGGGCGCCGGGCTGAGCACGCGACGACTGAGATTGAGAGGCGAGGGGATAATCTATTCATCTGCCCATGTGGATGTACGCATCAGGAAACAGCGGTTAAGAGAGTGCTTCTTGTGGTAGTAGACCTATCTCGCACGTAAACATCGTTCCGTGGGATGGAGAAAGCGAGCGCCGAGGCTACGTGACGGGCGATGAGTGCGTGCGTGCGTGCGCGCATGCATGAGACAAAGCCTAACAAGACGACACGCCTGCACTCTCTGTCCTCCTGGCAAGTATGGAGTACCAAGCCATATAGTATAGCCAAACCGTGCCCCTCGAATCCCGAACTTTAGGGCTCCTTTGGAACGAAAAAATCTACAGAAGGTTTAAAGGACTTGATTTCTATAAAAAGAATTCATGTATAATCCTTTAAGCCTTTTTAAACACAGGATTGATAAAAACAGAAATAAAAAATATAGAAATAGAATGCCATACTCATTGGATTCATGTGAGATTTGAAACAAAAAAGAGTCTTCAAACGGTCGTTTGATTAGCACACAGAAAAATTAGACGCATGAATATTTTCCTCTATAATTGCTCTAACAAGTTCATTCCATAGGAATTTAAAGAAATTGGTAGAAAACAATCTTTTTTAAAAAGGCTCTATAGAATTAGTTTTCATAGGATAAAATCCTCTAGAATTTTTATGGTTTTTTTCCTTTGTTTCAAAGTGGCCTTAGAACGAAGAAATTCCTTACGATTATCTCACATCATAAATAAATTAGAGGATTTTTAATATGAGGTTTAACCTTTCAAAAAAATTCCTTTCAATTTGTTTGCTCTCTTCTGATTCCTATGTTCCATCCATACGGTCCCTCCTACAGTTTTCATACATTTTCCTGTCCATAGCATAGGATTTGAGATGTCAAGGCATTCTAACCCTATGTTTTTTTATCCATATATTTTGAAAATCCTGAATTTTAAAGAAGCCCTTATCTTCTTAGAAAAAAGGGAAATTCTCATGTAAATTTTGTTGCCGGTTGTTATAGGCTGCGCGGCCTGCGCCAAAGCCACAACCAACTCCACCTTCATTCATCCCACAAATACTTTACTTTCAGCGTTCAAAATTGATCACACACAACTTGAGCTTACAGACAATAAAGCTCAAACATGTGCATTTAATTAGGGTCTAAAACACTACTGAAAAAAGCCATAACTGTCCCGGTTCGTAACCCTCGGTAGTCTGGTTGTCAAACCGGGACTACGAATCCGGGACTAGAGATCGCCATCTCTAGTCCCGGTTGAAATAATCGGGACTAAAGATGGCGAAGCCACGTGACCGGATGCGTCATCTTTAGTTTCGGTTGGTGGCTCCAACCGGGACTAAAGATGACGCATCCGGCCACGTGGCTCCGTCATCTTTAGTCTCGGTTGGTGCCATCAATTGGGACTAAAGATTTTTTATATATTTTTTAATTTGCTACTTTCTCCAGTGCTACATACTATATATTACACACATATATTATATATTACACATATACATATTTTACACACATATATATTATATAATATATATGTATAAATATATAAGTTACACATATATAAATGAACTTAAGAAAGGAAATATATACATATAATATATTACCAAAACATATACACATATGTACAATATCCACATATATTTCATATGTTACAAAACATTGTCTATTTTATGGATCCGGTGGTTAAGTTACTTAAATTAAAATAGAACTTTTCGCGGGATCAATGATCCGCTCGTTTATAAATCCCATCGGTTCTTCCCGAGCGGTTTGTATGAAAGTCTCGTGGGGAAGGTTGTCTCTTACTCGCATAAGCTGTCATTAATTCGATGAAACGAGAAATAAATATATGAAGTGAATAAGAAATCGAGACGTAATGTATGAATGACTGTTATACATATATCTATATCGTCGATAGTTGTGACATCGGTCACAAAGCGGTGAATGTAGTCGCAGACGTAGTATCCGCATAAGTTGGTGCACTGCGACTGTTTTGCACACTAAAGGAGAAATGGCGACAGATTTAATATACATTTCATATTTTAGAACAAAGTAATAATTCAAAATAACTTTGGAGCATATTACTCACTAGAAAGTTCATCCTCACGGAGAGCTTATCTTTCCAATTTTCACGAAAATTAGCCCAAAGCCGTTCCCATGCCCTACGTGCAGTTGAAAGTTAGCTAGTAATTATCCGAGAACCGCATATATGCAATAGCAAATAAGATGACATTACCTATTTAGTAGTTCAAATATCTTTGCGTACGTGGACTCTGGTTTATCCATTGAGTCAAAGACATGGATCCGCGAGTAATCCATGTCAATTACTAACAGAACCCAGTGGAATCTACAAATTGGTTTAGATGACACATATGAAAATTTATGTATGCACATGGGATTGAAATCGGTACGGAAGGAAGAAAATACTTACGCAGTGTTGTAGGGCAGAAGGATAAACGACCGGAAGTGGTTTATCACCAGCGCCTTGTAAATGTTGTCCAGTGTTGGATCAGGAAATTGATCAACCAATACGTCGTTGATTTTGCGTGGATCCATGAATCCATGTTTGGTACAGTCGTGCTTGTTGCAGTATTGGATCGCCATTTTACAACGGTTAAAAAGAATTTTAGTCAGCTAAATACAAGGAGGTAAGAAACGAAATAACAGAACAATACTTACAGAGCCCGCGTGGCTAGAAGTAAGACGTCGAGGGCATCAAGCTGGTACAGGTCGAATATGTCTTCAAATCGGATATAGAAGTCGTCACCTCCATCGATGAAATAGTCCTGTGAATATTTGTCCATTACCATCTCTTCACCCTTGTTGGATTCTTACATGTACCACTTGTGGAAGCGGTACATCCGTGTTGGTAGCTTTTTCACTTGATCCACTTTACAAGAGGCTTTCCAAGTTTGAACTTGTATTTCAATGAGCCTTTGCCGAGAGCACGGCCGTGTAATTGATCCATTGAAATTCCAGATTCCATAAATTGTCTTAAGCGTGATCCGACATTTGGAACGTGCTAAACTCCGAGGTTTACGAGGTTGCATGCCGAGGGGTACATCTTTGCCCGTTCTCTTCGCCTTGCCTGCAGCCTTCCGAATAGTCCTGTCGTAGTCGACTGTGGTTGAGGTTGCGGTTTAGGCGTGGCGTTAGGTACGTCTTCTTGAAGAACTCCTTGGTCTCCTGGGGGATTTCAGGAGGCTTCTCGAAGACTTCTTTCGAAGTGGGCCTTGACTTCGGCTTGGACGGCCTCGTGCGGCTCCTCCGGAGTCATGTACGCCGTTTTCTTTTTGGGCGGGAGTGGGTCAAGTTTAGGCCTCTTGCTTCTTGGTCCACCGCTGGTTGACCTTGACCGCGTGGCTCGAGATGTTGTCCATTTAGGAGTCGGTGCTCGTTGTGGCGACGGAGGAGACTGAGAAGGCGGTGGAGTTGGAGACGACCGTTTAGGAGTCGGTGCTCGTGGAGGCGACGCAGGAGGCGGAGGAGGCGGAGGCGGTGAAGGAGGCGAGAGGAGACGTCCCACGTGGAGGCGGAGGAGACGGCCCACGTGGAGGCGGAGGAGGCGGAAGACGGCCCACATGGAGGCGAAGGAGACGACCCATGTCTGGGGAATATTATGAAGATCTTCCTCCAGAGAAATATTCTGTGAGCTGTTTCTCCTAGCGTCAGCTCCCCGTCTCCTCCGGGGATATCCAGCTCGAGATCTTCATAGCCGCGTTCCACCTGTTCAATTTCAACTTTCGAGTACACAGGTGGAACGGGCTGGGAGTGGTAGGTGCCTTCTTGGTCTACTGGAATGGCCGTGCCCGACGTGACCTATTCAAGAAGATTGTTTATTAGTTAGTAATGAACATTGATTGACAAGTTATTCAAGGAAATATACGTACAACATAAAAATACGAACATACCTTTATTGTTATGTTCTTTAGCGGAATGTGCAGCTCACATGGGGTCCGCTGTGTGATGTCATCAACGTGACATGGCGGACCCGGTTCAGCTTGTGGGGCCAAATCGCCTTCATTTCCAGTTGAAGCGCAGCTATTGCGCTGCTGCTGTAGTTGAGCGGTTGTTGCTGGATCCGGCTATTGGCTAACCAAATGGCTCCGCTCCTCTGCTAACCTTAGGGTCAGCCTTTTGTCCACAATCTGATCAATCTGCGAGAGCTTCATTTCCATCTCAGCGAACATCACATCCTGCTCTCGCTTTGACCTTATTCGGCTCTTGTATGTGTCGACGTCAGCTTGGAACCCGTATTTCCAAAGGACGACGCCTTTTCCTCGCGTACGCCCCGGGTGCTCTGGGTTTTGGAGGGCGAGCGTTAGCTCGTCCTTCTCTCTGTTGGGCCTAAACGCGCCCGAGGAAGTGGCCTGCAGAGCCTCCTCTAACCTTCGTCCGGCTTCTTGAATTTCATCACCAAAGATAACTGTGCCATCGATGGGATTAAGTGAGCCCCCGTGAGCATAAAACCAGTGCTTTGATCGTTCTGGCCAGTTGGTTGTGCCTGGAACGATACCTCGCCCTTCAAGGTCGGCTTCCATTTTCTCTCATTTCTCCATTGCTTTCTTATAGCCGCCTGACCCAAGCATGTGATGGTATTTCTTTTTAGCTGCATTGGCCTTGTTCTTTTCTATGATAGCTTGTGATTCTTCCCCAGTCTTGTGTTCAACAAAAGCATCCCAATGATCTATGAGCTTTGGGAACTTGTCAAAGTCAGGGGTCTGGCCCTTCAGGATATATTTCTTGTGTAACTCTTTCTTATAGTTCCTGAAGAGCTCTGCCATTTTCTTTAATGTCCATTCCTTGACCCTTGCTTGTTGTGAGTCTGGGATGGTGAATGTCTGCAGCATTGTCGTCCGAGCATCTCTTTCTCTGTCCAGGTAGATAGCTCGCTCATCTCCTCCTGTCCTTGATCGCCTCCGGTTGGCAACGCTTACGGCACGTGATCCCTCACCACCCATCCGTTGTGCGCCACAAACTTCCTTGCGGTGTCCTCGGGGCAATTGGGCGACCGTCGATTCTACCTCCGTTATGACATGTCGACCCTCTATGTGCTTGCCGGCCGTGTTGCCCGCGTGCCCTCTTCTGTCCAGCGGAGGCGGAGGCGGAGGCGGAACCCTCATTCTCCTCATCGTTCCCCTGCTCGTCCCCCCTTTTTTCCCTCCTTGTTGAGGTATTGATTTGTATCTTCATTCCCCTCCTCGTTGTAAAACTCGTTCCTCGTGCGATCTCATCAAGGAGAAGCGTTCCTCGTCACGATCCGCGATTTGATTGTTGTGGGTTGAGGACTTAATCAAAGAATTCTAAAAAAATTATTCGGTTAATACATGTATCAATTATTCAGGAAAATCATGTATGTCTACGTAAAAAAGACAAAAATAAGAAGATGGATTCAGAATCACAGATTATCTCCATCCTAGAAAAGACTTGTGAAGAATATCACGTTCTATATTTTCCTTCTTCTCTTTTGTTTCTCTTTGCTAGAACACGACCGACCGACCGTTCGTTCTATCATTCATGTCCATTCGTTCAGACCCTTAACCCTGACCCTAGCCCTAAACTATCGTCCGTTCGTTTTATCGTTCGTTCACGTCCGTGAGTACGATCATCCGGAGGAGAGGAGAGAAAGAGAGGAGAATGATGTGAGGGAGATAAAGAGGAGAGGAGTGGAAGTGGAGAGGAAATGAGAGATAGAGGAAAGGAGGAGACGACGAAACGACCGACCGAACGAACGAACGAGTGTCCGTCCGTCCGTTCGTCCACTTTCGTTCGTCCGTTCGTTCGTCCGTCCGTTCGTCTGTTCGTCCACATTCTTTCGTCCCGTTCGTTCGTTCGTCCATGTCTGTTCATCCACGAACGAACACTCGTTCGTTTGTCCGTCCGTTCGTTCATTCGTTTACGACCGTTTGTTGATTTTATCGTTCTCGTTCGTTCGAAAATACAAAATTCACAATTCACATAAGCATTCAGATTTCAAATTTAAATACATATTCAAAATTCAAAATTCACATACACTTTCAACAGTCCATTCACAGTCCATTTACATATAACAGTCCATTTACATACAAAATTCATGTATTCAAAATACACATACATACAAAATTCATATATTCAAAATTCATATATTCAAAATACACATATATTCAAAATTCATATATTAACATTCACAGTGCGGCGGCGGCGACGTGGAGTGGAGGGGCGGCGCGCCGTTTAGGGTTTAGGGGCCGGCCGACTCGGGGGTCGTGGGGAGGGCGCAAGGAGTGGGCGGCGTGGGGAGGGCGGCGCGGCGGCGGCAACGGCGGCTGCGGCGGCGTCGACCGCGACGATGGCGGCGATGGCGATGGCGTTGACGGCGGCCAAACCCTAGCGCATAATGTCAGGAATTCTTTGGGGTGCGGCGGCGCTAACCTGCGATCCTCCGGCGAAGACGACGGCGCGGCGGTCCTCCAGCGACGACGACGGCGACGAAGACGGCAGAGACGGCATGCTGCAGCGGCGTCCTAGGGATCGGCGACGGCGACGAAGATGAAGACGATGCAGTTGCGAAGTGCAAAAACGGCTAAGTGTTGGATCCCCAGTGAGGCCCTTGCTATATATAGGCACGGCATCATTTGTCCCGGTTGAAGCTATCAACCGGGACTAAAGATATGATCTTTAGTCCCGTTGAAGCCACCAACCGGGACTAAAGATGTCTGTCCCGGTTGGTGGCTTCAACCGGGACTAAAGATCATATCTTTTGAGCCACCAACCGGGACTAAAGATTGCGGGGCAACCACGTGGCGTAGGTAGGTGGACATCTTTATTCCGGTTGGAGCCACCAACCGGGACTAAAGATGTTTTTCCGCCCACCGAAATTCACCTCTAGTCCGGTTTGTTTTACAAACCGGACTAATTATTACAGTCCCTATTATATTGTATTTTATATTCATATATAATTATAACCGGTTTGTTTTACTAAAGATGCATATGTTGTATTTGATATTCATATATAACCGGTTGACCCCTTATATTATATTTTATATTCATATATAATTATAATATTCATATGTTGATATATTTTATATTCATATATAATTAACATATACAAACACATGGAGCGGATGGTGAAGCCGGCGATCGACGAGCCGCTTCGAAGTCAAGGAGAATGAAAGAAAAGAAAAACAAGAGGCAATCTCTCTCTCTCACCTTTTTCGTGCACTAGAGGTAGAGAAGCAATTAAGCCTCTCGTGTAGTGATTGGTTGGCTGGTTGGTTGGCGCTTTTATCATGGTGTCGGTTGACATGGTGAACCCGAAGAGTATAAAATTGATTCCTTGGTAGTTTTGCATTGGCGATTGTGCCCTTGGCTCGCTTCTTCGTTCGGTACTACCCTCTCCTCTTCCTTACTCTGCTCTATCTTTTTCTTTAATTTTTTGGGACCTTCTGCTCATGATAAGAGGTTCATGTTCTACTGCTGGTGAGCAAACACATAGAGCGGATGGTGAAGCTGGCGATAGACGAAGCCGCTTCCGTGATGGCGGCGTGTATCTCCATCAAACTTGGAATAACAGTACTCGTGTTCAAGTTCTCGTTGCTAATGCCTTCTGTCTTATTCTCGTGAATTGCCACATAAGCATTAGCTATTAGAGCATTATTGTCCTGACCACAAGTTAGGATCTTCTGTGAGTATGGAGCATGTCGACGGCTGCCGTCCTCCTCCTTCAAGATTGAGTGATTGAGTGATTACACCAACCTCTGTTTCCCACCTTTCTGAAGACTCTTGGGTGAGCAACATTGAGAGATTACACCAACCTCTGTTACACCAACATTGAGTGATTATACCAAAACTACTACTACCTATGGATCATTGGATCCAGCTGAGACGATGATCGAGCACGGATATGCAGCTGCCATTCGCCGATCAGTAACCGAAGAAATCTCTCATATGGTGGCCGCCGACAGAGGCTGTGGCGGTGATTCAATAATAGATTCAATATGTTTACAATAGATTCAATAATTTATAATAATTTCAAATGATAGCAATAATATTCAATGATTCAATTTAATTTACAACGTCCATACATAAATTTAGCTATGTAACATTTGTCCTCACGTACTTTCTCCGCACAATTGTTCCTTCGTTATGATCGTTGCGTGAGTAAGGGGTGTCCTCATTTGATAGGAGGATACTCGGGTCAACCGCCACCGCGAACGGAGGTTGCTCGTCAAATTGATCGTAATCTTCGTCAGTTCTATCCTCGACTCCCATGATTTTCCTTTTGCCTAGGAGAACCACATGGCGCTTTGGCTCGTCGGACCCTTTACCCTTCTTTGATTTGCTAGCCATGTCCTTGACATAGAAAACTTGTCGTACATCATTGGCAAGGACGAAAGGTTCGTCTGAGTATCCAACCTTGCTCAGGTCGACCGTTGTCATCCCACTTGCATCAATGGTTACGCCTCCAGCACTGAGCCTAACCCTCTGGCACCAAAACAGAGGGACCTTCAGAGGTCCATATCCAGCTCCCATATGTCATCGATGCTGTCGTAATATGTGCTAGCCGTACCGTCGTATCCCACAGCATCGATGCGGACAGCGCTGTTCTGATTCGTGCTCTTTAAGTCTTGGGCCCGTGTGTAAAATGTGTACCCATTGATTTCATATGCCCGGAATGTGGTGATCGAGCAAGATGGTCCCCTCGCCAAGAAGGCTATATGTTGGTCAATGCTCGCGTTGCCCATGAGATGTGGTCGCAGCCAAGCGGGAATGCATCGATGTGATGGCGTGTAATCCAGGCATCCATCTTATCGATGTTTTCCAAGCGAACAATCGCCAAGTGCTCCTTGATGTAAGGAGCCACCAAGGAAGATTGTTGCAACACGGTCCAATGTGCTTTCTGTACAAGTCATTGTCTATGTTCATTATTGCCTTCCTTCCAAGAGTTCCCTTCCCCGTAGTCTACCTTCATGGCTTGATTCAGGCACCCCAATGGGACGGAGGTCTTCAATAAAGTCGACGCAAAACTCAATCACCTCCTCTGTTCCATATCCATTGGCGATGCTGGCCTCCAGACGCTAACGGTTACGAACGTACTTCTTTAGAACGCCCGTGTACCTCTCGAAGGGGAACATGTTGTGTAGGAATACCGGACCGAGGATACGGATCTCTTTGACAAGGTGGCATAGGAGATGTGTCATGATATTGAAGAAGGAAGGCGAAAAGATCATCTCAAAGCGACAAGACATTGGACCACATCATTTTGAAAGTCTTCTAGTCATGCCGGATCGATGATCTTCGTGAAATTGCGATCGGGAAAGCACATAGCTTTGTTATTGTTGCTCCGGACATTATCGGGAAGGATACCCGAATTATAACGGGAAGCGGTGTGTCATCGGCACGTGGCGTCATGGGACTTTAGATTTGTGAACTTCTTATCCTTCGTGCTTATTATTCCCTTTATATTTGAGGAGTATTCAGACGGTACCTTGATGCTCTCCAGACATTCAAACATTATTTCCTTCTCTGCCCTGCTCAGAGTGTAGCTGGCTGAACTTAGGTATTGGGCTCCTTTTTTCCTTTGGTTGCGGGTGAAGGTTGTCGCGTTGTGCCATATGTTTCAGATCGTTACGTGCCTCAAGTGTATCTTTTGATTTTCCATATACACCTAGGAAGCCAAGCAGGTTTACGCAAAGGTTCTTGGTGAGGTGCATCACGTCGATTGCGTGGCGGACGTCCATGACTTCCCTGTAGGGCAACTCCCAAAAAATTGACTTCTTCTTCCACATCGCCGCGTGACCACCTTCACTTGCTATAGATTGGTTGCTGGGTCCCTTTCCAAATACTACTTTGAGGTCTTTCACCATGGCAAACACGACCTTTCCGTTGCGATGCTTTGGTTTAGTACGATGGTCCGCCTTTTGATCAAAATGTTTGCCTCTTCTCCGGACGGGTGGCTTGCGGCAAGAAAGCGACGATGGCCCATGTACACTACCTTCTTACAGTGTTTCAAGTACGTACCTCAGTCTCATCCATATAGTGGGTGCAAGCGTTGTACCCCTTGTTTGACTGTCCGGATAGGTTGCCAAGTGCGGGCCAATCATTGATGGTAACAAACAGCAACCCTCGTAGGTTAAAGCGATCTGTTTATCTTCATCCCACACGGAAACACCTTCTTTCTTCCACGGTAGTTTTAGATCTTCGATCAGCGGTCTTAGGTACACATCGATGTCGTTACCGGGTTGCTTCGGGCCTTGAATAATAAGCGGCATCCGAATGTACTTTTGCTTCATGCATAGCCAAGCGGGAGGTTGTAGATACACATCGTCACATGCCAAGTGCTATGCCCGCATGCTCATCTCTCCAGGAAGGATTCATGCCGTCCGTGCTTAAGCCGAACCTTAGGTTTCTTGCATCCTCGCCGAAGTCTTCAAATGTTACGTCGATGTTTCGCCACTTGTGACCCATCGGCGGGATGTCTCGGCATGCCGTCTTGTAGGCGTTCTTCCGCGTGCCAACGCATCATTCTTGCATGCTTCTTGTTCCTGAACAGACGCTTCAGCCGTGGTATTATAGGAAAATACCACATCACCTTAGCAGAAACCCTTTTCTTCGAGGGTCGTCCGTCAACTTCGCCTGGATCATCTCGTCTGATATTGTATCGAAGTGCTTTACAAACCGGACATGCTTCTAGGTTCTCGTACTCCTCACCGCGGTAGAGGATACAATCGTTAGGACATGTGTGTATCTTCTGTACCTCCAGTCCTAGAGGACAGACTAACTTCTTAGCCTCGTACGTTGATTCCGGTAATTTGTTTCCCTCTAGAAGAATGTTCTTCACGAGTTTTAGTAACTCGCCAAATGCCTTGTCACTGACACCATTTTTGGCCTTCCATTGTAAGAATTCCAGCGTGGTACCCAACTTTTTGTGCCCCTGTTCACAGCCTGGGTACAAGGACCTTTTGTGGTCCGCCAAAATACGCTCCAATTACTGCACTTCCTTTATGCCTTCGCAGTCCCCCTGTACATCGTGCAACATCTGACCAAGGTCATCGGCACCGTCGTTTTCTTCAGCATCCCCGCCCGTCTCGCCCACTGTATTCTCTTCAAACCCACCATATTGACCACAGTCCAGAATGTTGTCGTCGTGTTCTTCCATTGCAACCCCCACCTCTCTGTGCGATGTCCAGCAATTGTAGTGAGGCATGAATCCCGACTGAAACAAGTGGGCATGAATAATTCTTGATGTAGAATACTCCTTCTCATTTTTGCACTTTTACATGGACAACGTATGAAACCCTTATGCTTGTTGGCATCGGCCACACTCAAAAAATAATGCACACCTTGAATAAACTCTCTCAACCGTCGATCCGCGTTGTATATCCATTGCCGATCCATCTACATGAAATGCACAAAAATCATAAGAAAATTCCACGAAATTCAAATCATTTAAATATTATTACAATAATTATATATATAATCAGACAATTATTATATACTAATCCAACACGTAATGTGTTGTTCTAAAAAATTAGAATTATTTTTAAAAGGTCTTTTAAAGTGATAAACATAAAATTAATTAATTAATTTGCATCTATTTTAAAAGATCCTTTGTCATCTATTTTATAACTTTTTTCCAAAAATTCTCTCTCATCATTTTCCATAAATATTTTTGAGATAAAATTGTACGGACTAAATTCCTATAAATGTTACGTGCTAAGCATACTTTTCTTCCTCTTTATTTTCCCAACTATTTTCTCAACACAATATAATGTGCTTAGCAAAATAATTAGTCCAAACAAATTTTCTCTCTCCTCATGTTTTAAAAAAATAGAGATGAAAATGTATAGAAAACAACCGTAAAATGCGAAGTGCTAAGCATAGATCATAAGAGGAAGAAGTTGCTAACCTTATAGATAGCAAAGATTTGTGTATTATCACCAAAACAAAATTACAAAAAATTTTGGCAGCACCTCCCCTCTAGAGAAAAATTTTAAAGAAAAGTGTAGCGGCTCGGGCTTGGTAACACCAACCGGCACTAAGGATGGCGCCGGAGGTTGTCGGAACCTGTCGGAGCGCCGAGCATCTTTAGTCCCGGTTGGTAACACCAATCGGGACAAAAAATAGGATCTTTAGTCCCGGTTGGTGTTACCAACCGGACTAAAGATGCCGCGCCCGGCACGCCGACAACATTTAAAAGGACTAGAGGTGATCTTTAGTCTTGGTTCATGACACAAACCGGGACTAAAATTCCTAGAGAACCGATGAATTTTTAAACCGGGACTAGGGATCATCTCTAGTCCAGGGTGCAACTCAAACCGAGACTACTGTGGTTTTTGCCACTTCAATCAATGATGGTTTCTTCAGTAGTGAAAATACCACCAAGAGTTTAATAATAAGCACCAGAGTCATTTCCTCTCACCGATAATTTGTCCGAGAATTAACAGAAATAAAGTCTATCGAAAGACAGATTGAGTAGCAGTTAAGTATCACCGTAGACTATTTTGTGGTTTTCTACATCCTTTATTTCAAAATATAGCTATTTCTGAATAGAGTACACAATGAAACATCAATTGGTTTCTAACGAAGGAATCGTGAAGGAGTGTTTTGTCGGAAGTAGATTCTAATGCCTCGAGGAGATATCCTCTTGTATATATTTTTCTTACAAATTTGATATAAATAGTTATAAAAAATTCTGAAAAAATAAAAAATGTAGAGTATAGTGATATCTATAGGTCCACCAAAAATCAAATTTAAATTCGACCTACACATCGAGAAAAAAAGACAAATTTAGATGTAAACAGTACACTACTATTAATTTGTTAAATTTGTCTTTTTATCTCCACATATGAGTATTACTGGAGAATAGTCTTTAATTAATCTGTCAAAATTCACAATAGTCTCGAAGTCAATAGGAACCGAGATTAAAAAATATTTTTAGTCCTGGTTAAAAAGTGTAATGTGACTTTATGATTTTTAATCTCGGTTCATGTTACAAACCGAAAAGATCATTTTTAGTCCCGATTCAAAAAAAATCTTTAGGCCTGATCAAACTTCCATTATCTTTAGTCCCGGTTGGTAACACCAACCAATCGGGACTAAAGATTAATACTTGTCCTGGTTATTTGTATCAATCGGGACCGAAGATAAAAAAATTGTGCACCTCAATCTTCGTGCCAAAAAATCATACCTTATCTCCTCGGTTCCCTTGATCGGCGCTCCATCTCCCCCCGCCTCCTTCGATCCCTCCCGTCTCCTCCCGTTCCGCCTGCTCCATGCCTTCTCCCCTTCTGGTGCACACGGCAACAGGCGGCTAGGAGCTAGCACGACAGCGGGCGGCGGCGGCTCGGTGGCTGTCACGCTCGAAAATTTAGCCAAATTTTCTGACTATTTTATGTATTAAATCCCTGTCCAGAAATCAACCAGGGTACATAAAAATGACAAATTAATACACAGATCCAAACGTAAAAACAAAGCGTAAAAACAAATATACTTACGAAGAGGCTCTTAGTCCTCACACCCAAAAGCTGCGGCGAAAAGAAAGACGACACTAGCAGGGCTTCAGCTTCACTCCACAGGCAAACTCAACTGGGGTCTGAGCCTTGGTCTTCTAACTCCATCTTCAGCTCAGAAGCACTACACTTCTGAAAGGGGAAAAATCGCAAGGCTGAGTACAAACATCGTACTCAACAAGCCACACCAAGAAATGCGGACGTGCAAGGGGAGACAAGAGTGGCTTGCGGCTATTTTGTGTAAATACGGTTTACAAATATTTAATTGTTTAAAAATAGTAAAATAGTTGAGTAATTAAGTCAATATTAATCTTCCACTGAACAACGTTATCCCCATGTTGAACAAGCCCAACCATTCCACCCGAACTAAACCAAACCAGTTCCATTAAATCAAATTATTCAAGTGGGACTAATCATAGTGAATCCGGTCGATCACCCATAACCGCGGGCACGACTATTCGAATAGTTTTACTCTGATCAAAGGTGCACAACTTTACCCGCAAGACACGATTCCACACATGTTACTATGCCCCGAAGTACTACCATGATACTGCAAAGGGGGAAATCGTGACAAGACTTTTCGCATAACTCCCCCTAACCAAGCGATACCACACCAAGGTTTCGTCCCCACTCCCCTAAGGGTAATGGGCAGCCCCCCACGTGCCACGGTGAATCCGGTAACGCAGTTGCCTAGTGCCATGAACTCCTTGGTTCCTTCCTACCCTTAAGATAAGAGCGGCATCCCACCAACCAATCAACCCGTAAAACCGGGGCCGACCCAACTCCATCACGCTCACCCTCACTAGGGTACGTCGGCTAGAGGAAAGCTATACTACGAGTCAAGCAGTTACCCATTCTTGCTTATGGTAAGCGTTGTAATTCTTCCAGGGTTTGCTATGAACCGGTCCTTAATTGCCAAGGGTGCGACCATCCAAAACCATGCACCCACAGCGCACCATTAAGTCATATTTTAGTTGAGATAATTATGACCAATCAAACATGGTCAGGTGTATCGAGCTTGCAGCTCATCAGAGACTAGAATAAATAGTGTAATAATTCCATTTAGTGAGCTAGTGTTAATTAAGCATGGCTAAGCATATAATTCTAGCTAAAATCAACATTGGTGACTAAAGCTAGTCAAATTAACACCCAAGGTTAACAAAGGACGGATAACAAGTAAATAAGACACAAATAAGCAGATAGGTATTCCATCGTTCCATGTAATTAGCAAAGCAATGCAATTTTATTGCAAACATAAAACATTTATAGAAGTAGGATCAATATGCTTAAAGGGAAGTGTGACTTGCCTTGCGTCTTCAAACAAACTCGGACTCTTCTCCTCGCGAGCACGAACTCCGAAACGAGCGGAATCTACACGCCGGCACACAAAACGAGGAAAAACCCTAATAAAAATCAAACAAACAAGTACATAAGAAGTAAACAAATATGTAGAGCTTAATTTTAGATAAATTTTGCAATTTGAATGCCCAATTTGGAGTTCGTATGAATTAGATATGAATTTTAGAAGTTTTGGACTATTTAAGTGAATTCGAAATTAAAATGATTTATTGCGTAATATTTAATTATTTTACAAAAGAAAAGGCTCGGGATGACGTCGGCAAAATAGGGGCGACGTCGGCGGTACGGCACGGGATGACGTCAAGCGACCGAGCGCGACGTCGGCGGGCAGGCTGGCGCGCAAGCAGGGCGACATCAACGGCTAGGGCTGACGTTAGCTGCGGCGGCGGCGCACGAGGTTCACGGTGGACTCGGTCCACGGGGACCGGTCCACTTGTCCACCACGTGGAAGGTCCGGATCACCGAAGGAAATCGGTTGATCCACGGGACCGATGGCCACGATCTGCAAGAGGTAGATCGGACGAGGTAGGGTGGCTCGCGGGCGGTGGCGACCGCGGTGTCGGGCTGGGCAACGCGGTGGCGGTCATCGGCGGCGGCGGCGGAGGAGCGCGAAAAATAGAGGGGGAGGCTTACCGAGAGCACAACGACGGGGAGGGGTGGCGTGGCGGCGATGGAGAGAGAAGGCAACGGCCGACGTTTGGGACTCACGGCTACACGGCGCTACGATGGCTTCCGGCGATGGCTGAGGTGCGGCCGAGGAGCGAAAGGGCGCGGCGGAGCCAGATGGAGGGCGGCTCGACTCGGGAAGCCGCATGGCGACTGGAATTGGCGGCCGAGGGTGAAAACGAGCGGCGATGGCTCGGGATTGCGGCGGCGGTGCGATCCGGCAATGCCCTGCGGCCGGGAGGTGGCGGCGGGGTTCGGTGTGGCGTGGGGAGTGCGGCGGTGGCCTTGGCGTGCGGCACGACGGTGCTTGGAGCTACGGCGGAGCACGACCGAAGCTCGGCCGAGCGGCGGAGCGAGGAGGAGCACGAGGAGGGCGCTAGGGCACATGGCGGCTTGGGAGAAATCGGGGAAACAACGAGGAGGAGCTCGGGTAGGGTTTAAGTAGGCTTAGGGGCGGGATTCAGCAGGGAGCAAACGGATTTTGCGGCGGGGTGGTTCGACCGACGGCGGTTTTGGCGGCAATAGGAGAATCAGCGTCGGCCCAGTTGAGCGGGCGCGACACAGCGGGAAGCGGCGACGAGCGGTTGCGGAGATGCGGCGCAAGCGGGGCGTGGGCTCGGGCGGGATATGGCGGCGCGGGTGCGAGATCGGCGGCGGTAATGGCGCGGCGGGAGGTTGGGGACAACCCCGACGGGTGGAGCCCCTTTGTCGGCGGCGGGAGAGAGGCGAGAGGCTTATGGGCGGGGCCCGCACGTCGATGGCTCGGAGAGAGGAGGCAAGGTGGACTTTGCGCAAGGGAGAAGGGAACGGGCCGACTTTCGGGCCGAGGAGAGAGGGGGAAAGGAGGGCCGCAGGGAGGCAATGCGGACTTTTCAAAGGATTGGGCCGACGGCGGCCCAAGAAGAAGAAGGGATTCAAATTTGTTTTTTATTTAAATTAATTCATAAATGATCTTTGATTTTCTATAAATATTTTCGTGCTCAAATAATTCTAGGAAAATTCCTAAAAATAGATGAGCATCCAAAGTATTTAATAAAAATATCTCCAGCTCATTTAAAGATTAATTAATTAATTAATTTATTTAAATAATTATTGAAGTGCTCTTTGTGTTATTAAAATTATTTCTGGAGCTCCAAAATTTCACGAAAAATTTCAAAGAGTATTTTAGGACATGGAGAATATTTCAAAAATAATTTAGCCATGATTTTTATAGGAAAATTTAATTTCCTTAATATTTTCACTTGATTTACTTTGCTTTTTATTTTATTCATTTTCTAGAAAATGATTGATTAAATAATTTTTAATCCCGAACGAAAATCGGGTTATGACAGTAGCGGCCCGGCGGATCGGAGATGGCGGGCGGCGGCGGGCGCGGCGGCGGCTCGGCGGCGGCTTGGGAGTGGGCGCGCGACTCGGCGGCGGCCGACGGCGGCTCGGAGATGGCGGGCGGGCGGCGGGCGACAACGGGTGTGGCGGCTTGGTGGCGGCTCGGCGGCGGCTCGGCAGCGGCTCGGCGGCGGGCGCGGCGGCGACCTAGCGGCAACTCGGAGATGGAGGCGGGCGCGGGTGGCGCGGCGCGCGGCTCGGCGTTTGCCTGGCGGTGGCTCGAAGATGGCGGGCGACGGCAGAGGCCTTTCTAGGAGCGGCGGGCGACGGCAGAGACCAGATCTGTTCATTCTTTTTTTTAGAATTTTGTGATGTTCATTTGATCATGAATTTGATATGTTCATCCGCCAGATTTGTTTATTCATTTTGTGATGCCAAATTCAATTGTATTTTGGGATGTTAGTTTTTGATGGTATTTGGGGATGATAACCGGGAGCAATGATAAGAAAAAAACAATAAAAAACAAATTTATGCTTTTGTTGGTGTCTATATCTTTAGTCGGGACTAAAAGATCCATTTTTAGTCCGATTATTTTACCCGAGACTAAAAAATAATGATCTTTAATTCCGCTTTCGTTGTCCTGGTTTGTAACCCAAGACTAAAAATGATTGCAAACCAGAATTATAAAATGGTTTTCTCGGCAATAGAATTGAGTTTGGACCTAAAATTTTATAGAGTTGCATAGATATGTTATATGATTATTGTTAAAAAAATTTATAATTGTTTGGGGACATTTCCTCGAGAGATTTGTCACTGTGGTTCTAAAAGGACGTGGAAATCATCACCGTCTCAAAACAACAGCATGGTAATATAGATGGCTATTTTAAAACTCGGACTAAAATCCCAAAAATACTCGTATAACTTTCACACACATGGTCTGTCCTTAAATGTTGTACTCTAAATTCCTAGCCTGTAAAACGTTACACAAGATTATCCTGATCGAAACAAAAAAAAGCTCTCGCATTTATCGGTGGAAAACTTTTGGCCTGAACCAATCCGTAGTCCGAAGATAACTACAGTACACATGAGGGGTACAGTCACAGGAGCTAGCACAGCCATGAGCCATGTCACAGCTTCTCGGCACGAGCAGCAAGAAGCAGAGGCAAGCACAGTCATCACAGGCACACAGTAGCGCTAAGCGTCAGCACGCGGGAGACCCCTCCTCACAGGCATACAGTCACAGCCACAACTCTCTGCAGGCCTGTGTGTGGCCTCTCCCGTCCGTGGCCAGCACACACGCAGCAGCTGCTGCTGCAGTTGCTCACAGTACGTGTCACCGGTAGCATCAGCAACAGTTCGGGGCGCCAGCGTCCAACGACAACGAGAGCCCACGGCCTCCTCCTCTCGTCTCGTCGATCGGTCTGTCTCGCCTCGCCTGAGTCGCCTCGCGTGGCGTTTTTACTGGCGCGTAGTAGGAGCAATGGAGTACTGCACCTGCGCGCTCTCGCTCTCTCCGGTCCCGGCCCGCCCGGCGCGCGTCGCCGTCGATCCGTCACGTTCTCCTGTAGCCGCGACTGCGAGATCCGGCCGATGCCGACGGCCGCGATCCGGCCAAGATTCGGGTGCATGGTGCTGTCCCCCCAATTGCACGCACCCCAGCCGTCGGTGTAGACGACGTCACACCGCGCGCTGGACTGGCAAGGTGAGGAGTAAAAGAACCGGTGGGCAGAGCTGCCGAGAAGTAAGACCACGAACCGCGTTTCCCTTATCGTCTTCAAAAACCGTGCGAAATTCATATTTAAAAATTCAAATTCAAACCACACGGTTTTGTCATGGTTACCGCACGATTTTATCATGGTTACCACACGGTTTTATGCGGTAACCATGATATCAGCTGCGGTAACCACGTGGTTATCGCTAATGCAAAGGAGATTTTCTTGTATGAGTCTTAATGGATCGGATAAACAGTTAACATAAGACACATAAGACCCAGCAATCATATTTTTTTATTTTTCTGAACTTAATTCGGATTTGGTCTTAAACGTGAATTTATCTAGTTAGTTTTCAATTAATTTTTTCGTCATTTTACACTATAATTCAATATCTACTACCACGAATTTTTTTTGATTTTTTTTTGTTTTTTTCAAAAATTTAAATTTGACAAAATTCATTCAAACCTTACCGCCGGTTCTCCTTATCGAATCCCGGCGGTAAGCACACCTGACCACGACCATGAGAGGGAGCAATACGGCAGTAACCAATCAGATCAAAGTAGGGATCGCACGTACTACTCCTGCTACTGTGGAGAAAAGTTTTGATGCTACCGGTAGCATGTACGGCCGGGAAACCGGCGGATCACGAGTTCACGACCTGTCCCTGCGAAGGGCCTGAGTCAGTCAGTCAGTCGATCAGGCTCTGTTTGGGGGTCGTCGTGAGTCGTGACTGTGTACGTCCGGCCGATAGTTCTGCTAGTTTTCTGCTGTTAATAGGAGCATATGCATTTTTTAGAAGGGCAGGGGGATGATGTTCTCGGCAGGGCGTACTATGCACAAATCTACCAGGGGAACTCGACGAAATTCCAGAACATTTTTAAAAAAAATTTTGAACAAATTTTGACCGAATTTGTATAAGTTTTGCTAAATTCACAAATAGTTGAAAATTTCTTGGACTAGTAATAGTTTCCTGCTGGGTGCCCAGAATTTCAAAATTTTCTAACAGAAATTGCAAAACCATGGATCTAAATTGGAGACATCATACTACTTTGATCCGCTCCAAACTTAATTACTAAGTCGAAAACCGATTTAGATCATGGTTTAATTTTTTTAAGGCTGTTTGTGCTGCAATCTAACTTTATCGCAAGGGTGTTACACCACTCCGTGAAAAAAAAGGGATGCGCTATACCACACAACAGCAACGAAACAAATGAGTTACTTAGTAGCGGCTAACTTTCCATAACTGAAAGATGTAACATGCCATATGTCAATTAAGGAGAAGCTTATTTTCGATGTATTTAAAAAGCAACACTAATACTGCTCATAATTTCATTTTTGGAAGGTGTAGTGAGCACCGGTTGTATAGGTTTGAACCAGGCTGTTGTGTTCTCAACGGCTTTCTACCCGCTAAGCTATATTATATCATTAAACTAATATTACCTTCCTTCTAAAATATAAAATCTCGTATGAAATAAAACACATCTTAATATTACGAATATAAACATATATTATTCAATATTTAATTTTTAATATTAGTTTTTATATTTTGAAATAAAAAATATCATTGTATTAAAAAAGAAACAACATTAATCCTATCCAGAATTTAATTTTTTTTAGGTGGTGAGCTCATATGGGTTTGAATCCAGGTAAGTTACT
The DNA here is from genome assembly GCA_019925245.2 of Oryza australiensis. Lineage (NCBI taxonomy): Eukaryota > Viridiplantae > Streptophyta > Magnoliopsida > Poales > Poaceae > Oryza > Oryza australiensis. Next base: position 239,644 of record JAIFGZ020000479.1, read on the forward strand.
TGCTATGATAGCTCTCTGCCAACCGAGCTATGCAGCGTTCTAAGAAAACGCTAAACAATCAAAAAGAAACTTACTAATGAATAATAAAAAACTGTGAGCGGGTCAAAAATCGAACACTGAACTTGTAGGGTTGAAATGCACACCCAACGTTTATATACTTGCAAGGACACTTGAAAGATGTACTAGGATTCCAAGAATAGCTTATTTTGGGAGACGGTGAGCACCTGGCTTCAAACCCAGGTCGGTACCTTCCTAACTTGCTGTTGGCTGCTTCCTACACCCTACTCACTCGCACGTGATAGATACTACTCATCTCAAAATAAATATAATTTCAGCTTTAAATTTTATTTTAAAATAAATATAATCTCATCATACTATTTATCATATCAATCATACCTATTCAATTTTTTTCATTTTATTCTCAACTACTCTCTTACTTTATACCACCCCTCGTTTAATCGTTTAATAGGAGAAACTTAGTTATTTTTTCCTTCCTTTTATTTCCCTCTCTCACTTTCAAAAATATATTTATATTGGGACAAAAGAAATATGCTGATTTTAATTTTGTCTGCCACCACGATATCTCACTCACACACATATGGACCCAACCAAACACTATTTTTTGGTAAATTGGATATGTTGTTTCCATTAATTAATATGTAGAAAGTAACTTTAGTACTAAAGATTATGACTAATATTCTCATAAGGTGGATGGTCTAAATCATGGGTTGATCAACCCTTATATCTTCCCACCAGTGGTGTCTCTCCTATCAAACACTGAACAACAAAAGTAATTTTCAACTAAACATGTCATTATATTAATGGCCATCAATTCGAAAGCGGTTGTAGAGATTATGACAATCGGATACCCTCATGACAAGCTTGTCTGACTGGTAATAGGGATAGATTATGCTTATAGATTGTGTAAACCAGTTATGACTTGGGTGTTACGTTGTCGATCAGATAAGACAACGGCTCATAATCATAACTTGGTAAGATTGAGGAAACCGACTTAGAATATGATGGGGTTTCCGACTTGTAAGCCCACCCTTCGAGACTATATAAGGGGGTAAGGGCGTCCCTTGAGGGATATGAGCTTTAGGAGCAAGAGATCGAGAGATATGCGAAGCACATATAAGCTTCTAGACACACGGGATCTTGAGATCAATAAACACTCGGCGGATCAAATCTCCGAAACAGGAGTAGGGTATTACCTCACGAGAGGGCCTGAACCTGTCTAAACATTGTTTTCCACTTAACCCATCGAGCTTGACAATCTTGATTGCACCCCCAAATTTCTATTGCCGAAACCAAGTTTCGACAGTTGGCGCGTCAGGTAGGGGTCTGCGCGTCAGGACTTCTTCTTCAATCTCGCCGGCAAGCGCAATGGGATCTTCATCAGGCATCGACGACTTCGCCGCCAAAGGATTCGACAAGCTCTCCTTCCCCGACTCGGATTCGGACCAGTCGAGAGGGGGAACCCACTCGGCGCCGTTCGGGTACCGAACAACGCTGAGATCTACGACAAAGTTCTGGATTCCGAGTTGGGGTCCGTCCACTTGGAAGGAGGAATCCACTCGGCGCCGTTTGGATTACCAAACGCTGCTGAGATCTGTAGCCACCTTCTGACCTCCACGTCGGAATCCATACCTTTGGAAGGAGAAACCCTCTCGGCACCGTTTGGGTTACCAAACGCCGCTGAGATTTACTGCAACCTCCTTTCTTTTGAGTCGAAATCAACTCACTCGGAAGAATCACCGTCATCAAGCTACGGCCTGGACTGAACGATCCAGATTCGAGCAATCCAGCTCAAGGGAAGTCGTAGTCATCCTCCAACCGTTCGAATCATGCTCATCCACGGAGCTCGATGAGTACCTCGCTCTTCAAGCTTCGACGACCTCTACGGCATCTCCACTGAGACGAGGCCAACGACTCGACTTCGACAAGGATTACGATCCAAGGTGCTTCAACGTTCTCATGGTGCGAGGTGGCCGAGACCGACTCGGCCATGGCCCGCAGGATCGCAGAAGAAGAACAAGCCAGGCTTGAGCAGGAACGCAAGCTGGCAGAAGAGGAAAATAGGCGCAAGGAGGAAGCCGACAGAAGAAAGCGAGACCTAAGAACGACCGGACGATCTCGCTCGGGAGGCCATACTTGCACGCGAGTCGACAACACCAACATCTTCCGGCACGCTTCAATAGAACGCCGTTGCCGCCCTCACCCTCCTCGACACTGTTATTGAAGCGGCTCCCGCTACGGTAACACCACTCCTGGACAAGATCAAGACCATCGTCGCGGCTACAGCCAATTGCTCTCCATCCACCTCAGCACGAAGGCCGACCGAGTCCGTCATGGAAACGCCCGACAGAAGCCGACTTCCGTCGCTGCAGTCGAAGGATTATAGGAGGCCCGAACAAGCTCGAACGACCACTAGGTCAAGAGACCCCGCCACGAGACCACACGGAAGCATCAAGAGCAATCGGCCAGACTCCTCGAAAAATGGCATGGACGACCACCCGTCCACGACCAGGGTCCGCGCAAAGAACAACTCCGACTACCGAAGCAGCCTACAAAAGACCCCGCCGAGTGATCCACGGGAAGTCCTTGACCGACGCTATCAAGAGCAGAGCAGCGCTCCCACGAAGATCGAAGGAGATCGCCCGACTGCAACGACAACGGAGTACCTGTGTTCACTCGGGACCTGCGCCGAGTGCATTGGCCGAGTGGTTTTAAGCCCACGGGAATCGAGAAGTACGACGGAAAGACCGACCCGAGTCATGGCTGACCGTGTACACCCTCGCCATCCGCGCGGCAGGAGGAGACAACAAGGCCATGGCCAATTACTTGCCTGTCGCCCTCGCCAACTCGCCGGAAGCGGCTCACGAGCTTGCCGAGAGGCTCAATTAGCTCGTGGAGCGAACTTCGGGACCACTTCATTGCCAATTTCAGGGCACTTTCGAAAGACACAGGACCCACTTTGATCTCTACAACGTCATCCCGAAGCGACGAGCCGAAGGACTACATCGGCGCTTCTCGGAAAAGCGCAACAAGATCCCCAACATCACCGACGACATCATAATCGCCGCCTTCCAGAAGGGAATCCATGATAATTTGCTGATCGGAAAGTTTGGGCGTAAGCCACCAAAGGCGGTAAAGCAAATGTTCGAGACACGAACTCCTACGCCAAATCCAACAACGCAATCAAGGCGGCACGACAAGATTGGCTCGACAAAAGGGACGACAAGCGATCGGGAGGAAGCCGACATTCTAAGAAGGATAACGGCAACAACAATCATGGCCAGAAAGAACACAAGCACCGGCCCGAGGACCTGATCGCCACAACGTCCAACTCTCAACGCCGTCCCCGGGTCGCAGCCTACGACACAATCATGAACGCTCAGTGCACGCATCATCCAAATCACAAGAACACGGCCAAAGATTGCTTCATCTACAAGCAATTCACCGAACAATATGCGACACAACTAAACAAGAAGCCGACTGACGAAGCCGGCCCATCGGGAACCAAGAAGAACAACCCGACTGGAAATTCGGAGCCTTTCCAAGATCTCGTAGGCGAGCTGAATCACATCTTCGGGGTCGCAGGCTTACGAGTCCAAGAGGAAGCAAAAGCCGACCGACCGCGAGGTCAACGCGGCACAACCCGAAGTCCCACAATACCTACGGTGGTCGAGGTGGCCATCACGTTCAACCGCTCGGATCATCCCGACCGAGTGGTTCACCAGCGGTATCCCCGGTACTAGACCCGTAGTTCGGAACATAAAGCGAAGTGCGTCCTCATTGATGGGGCAGCGCCCTCAATATTCCATTCGCCAAGACCCCGGACGAGATGCGATTCCAAGATCCGAGTTGAAGGCAAGCTCACCCCTTACATGGAGTTATCCCGGGGCTGTCATCTACGCCATTCGGGCACATCGCCCTTCCAGTCACCTTCGGAGTTCGGGAGAACTTTCGGACGGAGAACATCACCTTCGAGGTGGCCGACTTCGAGATGGCCTACCATGCAATCATTGGAAGGCCGGCGCTCGCCAAGTTCATGGCGATACCACACTACACCTACCTCTGCATGAAGATGCCCGGCCCCAACGGCGTCATCACCCTGCGCAGCGACGTCAAACAAGCCTTCACCTGCGACAAAGAAAGCTGCGATATGGCCCAATCTCGTGAGAGATCACGTGGCCAGGAAGAAATTCGACTGGCTGCATCAACATCTGAAGAGGGTGAAATCCCCACGAAGAAGATAGCCAAGTCGGGACAAGGCGACGCCAAAATGAAGAAAATCTCCCTTGATCCATCGGATCCTTTCAAAACCGCTGTAATCGGCGCTGAGCTAGACCCTAAATAGGAAAGCGTGCTCGACTACGATCCCAGAACAGGCAACATGAGGCTGCGCTCGACTGCGATCCCAGAAGAAAAGATCTTGTACATACGGGTCTTCAGGGTCTCGTAGCTCAAGGAGTCACGGTCCTCCTTATTGGGATCCCTTTCGCCCTCATACTTGAATGCGGGCTTGGATCTTTCTTTGATAGGTGCCGTCGGTTCTTGATGAAGTGCCGAGTGATTTGTTCTCCCCGAAGGCCCTTTTCCTCTATCTCCAGGATACTGGCCAAGAGCTTGTTGGCTTCATCCCAATCTTGGGCTACTGGCACGGTGCTCCAGTTAGGTCTTGGAACTGGAGGAAGGCCGACAAAGTTGGGTAGACTGGGTTCAAAATTTGAGATGTAGAACCAGTTCGCATGCCAACCTTTGTTGGAAGATTTCAAGGGAAGAGAGAAATAATCTCTGCGGAGGGATCCGCGGAGCAAGCCGGCTCCACCAACGGCGCGGGGCTCATCCTTGTTTGGATGTGGCTTAAGATAGAACATGCAATGGAAAAAGATGGAAGTGGGGAAGGATGCCAAGAAAAGCTTCACGACATGGATGAAGAGTGCAATGTGAAGCATGGAGTTGGGGTTCAAATGGTAGAGCTGAAGACCGTAATAATCAAGAAGACCCCGAAAGAACTCAGAAGTAGGGAGGCCGAAGCCACAGTAGAAAAACGAGGTGAAAACGACGATCTCATCGGTGTTCGGAGTGGGAAACTCCTCACCGGCCGCTGGACGCCAACCGATGATCTCTTTAGGAAGAAGAACTCTGTTCTTCACCATCTCCCGAAGAGTTGATTCCTTGACATCTGAAGTCGCCCATTGCTCGAAGGGGATTTCCTTCTCTCCCGCCATGGATGCGGTTTGGGGAAAGCAGATCTAGCTCGGGAAATGGAGATTTGAGAAGGGAATCTTGGGGGCTGGATGCGGAGGCTGGCTTGTGGTGAAATGCGAGCTCCTGGATCGATGAATTTGGGCGCGCATGAGCTTAGGGTTTTCCGTGGGTGAACAGTGCTGCGAAAGAGAAAATTTTTGGGGAAGACGAAGTGGCGGGGATGACCTCGAGGCTTCGTATAAAGACTTGATGGTTTTGCTAAGTCATCTCGCGATTAGGCCGAGCCCATGAGAGACTTGCGGCCCATCTAAGGTGTAGTTTGACGCGTGTCCTTAGGGACTTAAGTGGATGGACTTAAGCAGATTTGTCCTGGTAATATGCACGTGTCACATAGCCCAATACCTTTAAAATCCTTTCATGCCGCGGTTTGCGCAACTTCATGAGAGGTTGGCACGATGCAATTTGAAAGGTGACAAACAATTAAGTTTTTCATGGTCGTCCCGATGACGGGACTGTTTGGTTTTTAAGCATTTGATTAAATGATTATATCAATGCTATTTTTCCACCTTGGTGAAGATCTTTTTAGATTAAGACTAATATTATGGCAGGAGCTATTTAATATTTGTTTACCCATGGTCGATTAAATTATTTGTTCCGAGATGACTCGGGCAAGTTGACTCGGCTAAGCATGATTTTGCCGAGTGAGTTAATTTCTTACCCATGAGGGCTGATTAAATTGTTTATTCTGAGACGACTCGAGCAAATTAACTCGGATAAGCATGAGCTTGCCGAGTGATGTGATTTTTATGATTGCTTTAGGTTGAGCTAAGCATTTATATGAGAATGATTTTTTATAATTGTTGACTATATGCTTAGTCTATTTTTGACTAATCACATAGTCGGAGGCTACACCTAATGAGGTGCATCAGGAGATGTACCTAGATATTTATTTTTTGAGAGTTTTTGGGATGTTTTCCAGCCCTTCACAATCTTTGGAGCCACTCGGGAGATTCAGGCAGTGATGACGGAACCACTCGGTACTAGAAGCACTCGGCCAAGGAGTTGTTTGGCCGAGTGTTATTTTGGTCCGAGGCAAAGTTATCTCGTCGACTGCGAAGGACTCGGGGGCTACTGTGGAGATTATGACAATCGGATACCCTCATGGCAAGCTTGTCCGACTGATAATAGGGATAGGTTATGCTTATAGATTGTGTAAACCGGTTATGACTTGGGTGTTACGTTGCCGATCAGATAAGGCAACGGCTCATAGTCATAACTTGGTAAGATTGAGAAAACCGACTTAGAATATGATGGGGTTTCTGACTTGTAAGCCTGCCCTCCGAGACTATATAAGGGGGGTAAGGGGCGTCCCTTACGGGATATGAGCTTTAGGTGCAAGAGATCAGAGATATGCGAAGCACATACAAGCTTCTAGACACACGAGATCTTGAGATCAATAAACACTCGGCGGATCGAATCTCCGAAACAGGAGTAGGGTATTACCTCATGAGAGGGCTTGAACCTGTCTAAACCTTGTTTTCCACTTAACCCATCGAGCTTGGCGATCTTGACTGCACCCCCAAATTTTTATTGCTGAAACCAAGTTTCGACAACGGTTTTGCTATACTACTTGCGACAAAAAAATAAGGACAAAACTTTTGATTTTCTAACCATCGGGTTAGCTTTAGGATTAGACACAACATGGGCAAGGGATAAAAACAATAGCAATGTCAACTTTCCTCAAATGAGGCGATTTCGGTCCACCATGGATCGGTGTGAGCTGCACGACATTCCTTTTGCAAAACAGAAAATTCACCTGGAGTAACGGAAGACAAAGGGCAACTTTAGTTAAACTGGATCGTTTCTTCTGCAATGAAGCATGGGACCTGGCATTCCCTAACCATCTCCTGCACGCCCTTCCTACGGGCCCTTCGGATCACTGCCCCCTTTTACTTTCAAACCCCCAAGGGCCGGGTAGACCAAGATTTTGTAGGTTTGAGAACTTCTGGACAAGAATCCCGGGTTTCAAAGATAGAGTGAAGGCGGTTTGGGAGCAGGCTTCCCCACACACCGAGCCAATGCAATCATAAGCTACGAGCGCACGACATATAGCCTTAGAAAATGGGCGAAAGGTATCGCGCGGAAGCCAAAATCTAGTTCCACATGGCGCTTGATGTTATCCGGATGCTTGATGTGGCACAAGATCTTAGATACCTTCGCCCAAGAGGCAAGTTTGAGAGCGGCCCTCAAACGTAAGATCATCGCTTTTGCCTCCCTAGAACGAGCAAGGAAAAGACAAGCCTCCCGGATAACCCATATTCGAGAGGGAGATGCGAATACCAAGTTTTTCACCTCAAAGTAAACGCGAGAAGGAGGAAAAACACTATCCAGCGATCGCGTAAAGGAAATGGCTAGGCAATCACACACCAGGAAAAGAAGTTGTGATCCAGAACATTTTCGCGCATGATGGGACAATCGGGCCCAAGGCAAGTCGACATTAATTGGGAAGCTCGGGCATTTAGCCGCTTGATTTAGCTACCTTGAGAGAGCCTTTCTCGGAGCAAGAAATTCATAGGGCAATTAAAGATTTACCGGTTGACAAAGCTCCTGGCCCAGACGGCTTCACAATGATTTTCTTCAAATCTTCTTTGGGAAATAATAAAGCCGATATAATTCTCCCTTCAACTCCTTGCATGCCCTCGATACGCTCACCTAAATCTCCTCAATTCGACAAACATCGTCCTCATCCCAAAAAAAGAAGGGGTTGAAGGGATCTCCGATTACGGACCAATTAGTCTCGATACACGTATCGCCAAGATTTTCTCCAAGATGCTTGCACTAAGATTACGTCGCAGATGCGTCCCCGATCTCTATCAACCAAAGTATGTTCATCCAAGGAAGAATCATTCATGACAACTATCTATATGTAAGAAATATGGCGCGAAGGTATCATCGTCTTCGACGTCAATGTTGCTATTCAAACTCAAGATTACAAAGGCTTTTGACTCGGTGCGTTGGGACTATCTTCTAGCCCTCTTGTGGCGTCGGGCTTCCCAAGCAAGATGGACTGGTTGGATGAGTATGCCGCTATTCACCTCCACCTCACAGTCCTTCTTAACGGCCATCTAGGAAAGCGAATTAAGCATGGCAGGGGTCTTCGTCAGGGAGACCCCCTGTCGCCTCTCCTATTCATCCTTGCAATTGACCCCCTGCAACGAATCCTTGAGCAAGCAACTCTCATGGGCGCCTTATCAAAGCTACGAGGTAGAGCGACTCCGCTCTGTATCTCAATGTATGCTGACGATGCCATTGTGTTCCTTAACCCCACTCGAAGCGACGTTGTTACCTTCATTGACATCCTAAACCATTTTGGCATGTCCACGGGACTCGCCACCAACTTCCACAAGTCTCAGGTGGCAGCCATCCGATGTAACGAGGTCGATCTAGAGGACATCCTAGAAGGTGTCCCAGCAGTGAGAGCAAGCTTCCCAATAAAATACTTAGGCCTTCCCCTGGTCTTGGGGAGATTGGTTGGGAGAGCAATACTAGTTAAATCAGTCCTCACAGCGCAACCAATTTACCTCCTGACTGCCCTAAAAGTCACGAAGGGGTATCTTGAGCAGCTCGATAAACAACGATGTCGCTTCCTTTGGGCAGGCACGGGTGACATCACTGGAGGGAAGTGTAAGGTAAACTGGGTAAAGACGTGCATGCCGACTGACCAAGGAGGACTGGAAACCCTAAACTTAGAGAAATTCACAAGGGCGTTGCAGCCCGTTGGCTGTGGCATGAGTGGAAAGATCCTTCTAAGCCTTGGATTGGGCTAGAGACGCCGTGTGACGAGCTTGATAGGAACCTTTTTGCTGCGGCAACAAAGATAACTATGGGGGATGGAAACATGGTACGCTTCTGGGATTCTACATGGATTGAGGGTCAAAGACCGAAGGATCTAATGCCTTTAGTCTATGCTATCTCCAAAAACAAATGCAAATCTCTTCGTTAGGGAAAGGAGAATGACACATGGCTACATGATTTGGATTTCAGACCGAACCTTCCAATAACAGTTGACCTCGTCAGTTAGCTTGTCCACCTTTGGGAAGCAGTTCAGGGTACCCAGCTAGAGAGTGAAGAAGCAGACAAGATCGTGTGGAAATTTACAGGCCATGGTAACTATACAGCCTCCTCGGCCTATCGGGCACAATATTGCAGGACGACCAACTCAATTCTCAACACTATTGTTTGGAAAGTTTGGGCGCCTTGGAAATGCAAATTTCATGCCTGGCTCATCATCCAGCAGTCCGGACCTCGACCGGCTCGCCGCAAGGGGATGCCAAAACAACGTGCATTGTTCACTCGTCGACGGGAACCCGAGATGGCCCCCACTGGTTGCTGAGTGCGATTCTCCTTAAGAATGCGGCACCACATAGCCCGCCGGCTTGGCTTTGAGTAGCCGGAACCGGCTCGGTGGGAGGAGGCCCTTTTAGTCGACAATGGTGGGAGAATCTAGCAAATACGCTGGGAGTGCCAAAAAAGGATTCCGATCCATGATTATGCTGGTTGTCTGGGAAATTTGGAAGGAGAGAAACAGAAGGATCTTCAAGAACAAAGAAGCAACAACGAACTCCCTCCTGGCAACAATCAAAGAGGAAACTAGACTCTGGTGTCTAGCAGGAGCTAAAAGGCTACGTGAGATTATCCTGTAATCTGTATAGTCAAAGTGTACATATACACAAGCTTTTTTTTCTTAATCCTTTGCTCTAGATCTATATTTTTCTCCTACTTTATTCAATGAAAAGGCACACTTATGCCATCTTTCGTTAAAATCTGCATCCGCGCTGCCTTCAAACCAGCGACTTGGGGGCCACGCAAGGTGCTTCTCCACCACCATGATACAATATTTTTTTATAGTTACATTGTAACCACGTGCTATATACAGCTACATCACAGTTATAATATATTTACACTATACTATATACTAAAAGTTTTTCACCTAGAAAACTTGCAACAGTTTTTTTAAATAGCCCCATTCGAAAGTCCATGCCAACTTCAACTACATTACGTCCAACTAGTAATAAGTTTAAGTTAGAAATGTGTAGGTTTGATTTCAGGTATGTGGCTTCATCCATAAGGGGATGGGTTAAGGACATAGAAGTATTTACTTTGCTACCATTTTTAACCATGTTAACCTTAAGCATTGTCGAGCTTTAATGAGTAGCAATACAAACATATCCTTGTGTGTGTTCTTTTGTAGGGGTTAAAAACACTTTTCCCTCCGCAGTCAAAACGAAACAACGAATTAGTTGATTAAATAAATAATAAAAAGCTTGAAAAATAGATTAATATATGACTTTTTAAAACAATTTTTCTATAAAATTTTTTCTAAAAAGCATTGTCTGATAGTTTGAGAATTGTGCGCGTCAAATAAGAAAGTAGAAGTTAGGAAAATGGAGTAAAGAACATACTCTTATTTAGTGGATTTTCGAAAAACTTGTTCACATATTACTCCCATATAAGAATATTTGATAAGGTAACAAACGTAACAACACTCACGTACCTCTACTTTTTTGAATTTTGGTAACGTCAAATATCATTAAATTTTGGTGTTGTCAAAAGTTGATAAATTTAATTTTGGCACTAAAGTGAATGAGCCCTAAGGGCAGTCCCCACTACTGTAGAATCGCTTTTTTTCGTGTGGACCGAAAGACACCTTCTCATGCGAAAGGCCAGCCTGCACGTGCGAGAAGGTCTGAGAAAATCAAATTTTTGCGTGCGTGCAGCCTAACCGTATGGGAAGATCAATTACCCCATATGGGCGGCTTAAGAGGCCCGCACGGATAATAGATCTTCCGTACGGTCATATTAAGTGACCCGCATGGCAAGATAGATCCGTTCTTTATTACATATATAATTATTGAATTATTGAATGATATAATTAAATCGACAAACATCACAAATTACAAAAAAATAATTGCATATCATCACAATTTTACAATAAATTTCACATATATAATTTTATAAAAAATTTCACATGTATAATTTTACAACAAAGCGACGGTGGCGACGGCGGTGGATGTGGCGGTCGGTGGGGTCGGCGGCGGTGGAGGCGGTCAGGTCGGTGAGGAAGGCGGCGGTGGGCGGGCGGTGAGGAGCCGGCGACGGTCGGCAAGGAGGAGGCGACCGCGGTGGAGGAGGTGACCGCGGTCGGAGGAGGCTGCGATGGAGGCGGCCGTGGTCGGTGGAGCGCGGTGGAGGCCGGCGGTGGGCGAGGCAACCGCGGTCGGTGGAGGCGACGATGGAGGCCCTCGACGGTTGAGGCGGCGGGTCGGTGAGGAAGCCACGACGGGATATAGAAAATTTCGTTGCGAGTTAAAAAATTTTGGAGCCCGCACGCACACCTATATAGGCGGTGGTGATCATCGCGTGCGTGCGGCTTAAGTGGACTGCATGAAAAAATGGATTAACCCGTGCGGGCTGCATAAGTGGACCGCACGGAAAAATGGATTATATCGTGCGGTCGCTTAAGTGGACCGCACGGAATAATGCAACCGGTCCCTGGGGACCGGTTTTTTCTGCGTGACCACTTATGGCTCGCCTGGAACCAACTGGGGGCCTTTCTGTAGTAGTGCCCAACGGTAGAAACCATACACGATTTCCATAGTAGCCACGTCACCAAGAAACTACTCATAGAAACTAACATTTTCAATGCAGGTGTCTTTGGGTAATAAATGTTGCCTTTTTTCTCTCTCTCCCAACTCATCATCCTGCAGCGGGGGAGGTCGAGCGGCGCGGTCGCGGCGGCACGATCGAGCAAGGCGGGCGTGAAGCTAGCGCGACGGCGAGCGAGCGGCCGGTCGTGGGCGAGCGGAGCGAGCGCAGGCATGGTGGGCGTGGCGGGCCTTGACCGTGGGCGCGGGCGACACGACCAAGAGGAGCCAGTGTGGTGGCCGAGCGTGCGGAGCAGGCGCGGGCGCGACGGCCGTCAACCATGGGCAAGCGGAGCGGGCACGGGCGCTGGCGGCGCGGCAGCCGTTGGCCACGTCCGAGCGGAGCCAACGGGCGAGAGAGTGGAGCGGTCGGCGCGATCGAGTCTCCCCAACGCTCTTTCGGTGGTTTATTCATGTCTTGATTCGTGTGAGGATGTCGTTCCTTCCTATACAAATGATTTTTTTCCTTTTTGCTCTCTGTTCACATTAATTACTTTGTCATGTTAGCAAAATTGCTGAGTTATCATGGTAATTGAAGGATAGAAACTATCTTTAATGTCTTATTAGGACTACTAAAACAACTATCATCGTTCGAATGCATACAAAACCTTTGCCCCCTTGCAAGTGTTGTCCTTAAATGCAACATTTGGCTTTATTATCAAAAGGTAACGACAAAGAGGGTTTGCATCGGAACTTTAATATAGGGTGTGTTTAGATCCAGGAAAATTTTTTGGCAAAATGTCACATCAATGCTTTGACATACATTTGAAGTATTAAACATACACTAATAAAAAAACAAATTACAGAATTCGTCTGTAAACGACAAGACGAATTTATTAAGCCTAATTAATTCATCATTAGCAAGGGTTTACTGTAGCACTTTATTATCAAATCATAGTCTAATTAGGCTTAAAAGATTCGTCTCGTAAATTACATGCAAACTGTGCAATTAGTTATTATTTTTTAGTTCATATTAAATACTTCATTTATGTGTCCAAACTTTCGATATGACAGGGTGTAAAAATTTGGCGATAAATCTAAACAGGCCCATAATACATCACAAAACTAAATTAGAACCACCAACTTTTGTTAGTGGTACTATAGCCCTTGCATTGTGTTTTGGAGAATTTTACACGTCTTGGTTGTTTGTACGTCCCGTTGTCTTTGGAGTGTACGACTGCATCGTCGATTCAGACACTCAGGTGATGTTCTTTTCGGATAAAAATGAAGTTAAAGTTAGGATGGACAAAAATATTAATGTATGGTTAATTAAATTTTAATTATTATAAAAAAATAGATTTATTAATATTTTAAAACAGTTTTTACATATAAATTTTTTATATGAAATATAGAGTTTGACCATTTTAAAAACGTGTGAATAAAAATCATGATAAAATTTACGTGTTAATCGAAAAAAACCTTGTCTAACCGTTGTGCATGCCATCATATCAGCCTCCATTTGGACGTGACGGGAGTAACGACGGGTGCAACCGTGCAAGGTTGCAACAGGGAATCAGAGCTCATATCTACAACTTGGTCCCTGTCTAGAGATTCTGAGGTTGCAATAGTGTGGACCCCCGATTTTGAGTCGGGAATCTTTCGTGTTCATAGTACCATTTCCCTGGATCAAGTAGTTGGTACCCACGAATGCAGTACTGGATAATCAAGTGCGCATGTACGAATAGTCTTACAATACCATTATTACATAAGTAGGCCCGAAGGCATTGTTCATCCACGGGACCTTATGGTCCGAATACAATATAAAACGAGTTTAGATAAGGCGGCGGAAAGAGGCGGCGGCTTGTCCATTGCCACGAGCAACGGCCGGAGCTAAAGTCTAATATGCGCCGTCGTTCCTCGTCCTCCGGTGGTAAGCATATGGATCTTCCGGCTCTTCAACTCCATCAGTGGAGGTTTGTGCGTATAGCAAGGGTGAGTACCAACCGTACTCGGCAAGCCAACACGAATTGATGCATATGATAAGGTTATTCAAAGAACATGGCTAGGGTTATTTTGCGTAAAGCCGGTTTTCACAATTCTTTTCACAAGCCTATCGTCTAGCCAAATCAAGTTTTAATTTCATAGTTCATTAACCCGGCGACGGTTGTCTACCATCCATCGTGATTCCAAGGATGGCTTCCCGCCTCCAGGTTCGTCATGATTTTTGGGAGTCCACCCTCTCGCATTCTCGAGAAGTTGATCCACCACGAATAAAATCATCATGCAAACCCATCCCAGCATTTTCAAGTTCAAAGTCTAGCCAAGCGAAAGTCTTGTCACGATGCTCAATATCCGCGAGCACGGCTATTCGAATAGATTGATTCATTCACACCTTTGCGGTGGATGTACACTTTACCGTACTCGCGACGACCCAACAAATGAGCCTACGCCTCAACACATGAGAAGGTCACGGCAAAGCCTTTCGATAACCTCACTTTGGCGATGCCGCTCCATGAACTTATGTCCTCATGCACTCTAGCCGTCCTTTTCTAGGTGAGAGGAGTTAAGGCGCACCGGGGTAAGGGAAGACATTTCCAATCTTTAAGTCTAATTAACAGTAGTTTAATTCCACCATTCATAACAAAGGCCGCAGCCTCATTCTCATCCCATAACCACATCATAGAGAACCATCTATGCAAGGATACGCCTCGCTCGGCTACCTAGTCGGCTAGGTCTATACCCATTCGAGAAGTACGGTTGTGCGGCTCGTTTCCGCTATCTCATGGCTCGGTCCTTAATTGACAGAGTCGGCACTTGCCTTTTCCGGAATCCACCCAAATCATCCAGCCTGAGTCTAAAACATTTGTATAGTACTTTCAGTTTTCATCAAACTTAATTCATTATGGCCATGTGGCGCTCATGTCTCCACATGCCGAATCTAGACTACCTTCCTTAAGGTAGTTGCCCAAGCACAAAGCTTTTTCATAAAGTCATGAGTATGCATAAATCTAAGTATATCATGGCTAAGAAGTTTACCGAAGTTATGCTTCGGTTATCCGTATCACATCGCGAGTTACAAGGAGTAATTCTAAAGGTACTCAATAGCAAGGAATGGCACAACAAGTATAGGTAACTCGGTAAAGCATGCATGTTTAGAGTTTAAAATAACATCATTTCGCAATTGGGATCAATATGTTCAAAGGGTGTGAAGACTTGCCTTGTTCGCACGCTTCTTGAGTGGGGTTTCTGCGGGTCGTGTTCGCCTCCTCGGTCGCTAATCATACGAGCGAAAAGGAAAAAGAAAAATGGATTCCAGTTAAAATCCGATAAGAACGAACGAAAAGTATGAAAAATCATAAAGAATTCTCCAAACTATTTCCCCTATGACCCTACTCGAGTTACGGAGGATTTTTATAGCAAAGTCGGCCGTAGTGACGAGTTTCGACTCTTTAGGGTTTTCGCAAAAGGGTCGATAAAACGACGAAGCGGAAATCTTGCGAATGTTGTTCAAGAGGTTCGTTGATATATCTTTGCCGAGTCCAATGGTTAAGTATAGTTTAAGGAAAAGAAAAGTAATATTAAATCTTCAAGAAAGTTTTACGTAAACGGAAGTTTTCCAAAATCGTATATAGAAAATCATTTTACTCCGAGGAAAAATACCCGAGAAAACTATATATTTTTGCACAAATATTCCCCAAAATTCCCAAAAAAATATTCCCAATTTTTCTAGAATTTTTCCCTATTTTTTTCTAATTTTTTTCTCCCCTAGCCAAGCTTGTTCCTCTCTCTCCTCCTCTCCCCTGGCGTCTACCCCCTTCTCTCATCGGCGCCCGGCCGAGCGGCGTGATGGCGCGGCGTTCGGCCAACGGCGACCTCGGCGGCACGAGCTAGGGCCAAAAATGGAATCATGGGGTAGTGACTAACCGGCGGCGAGCGGCGCGCGGCTCCGGTGATCGTCGGCGATGGTGAACACGGCGGCGACGCGGTTCGGCCGATCCGGCACAACTCAGCGACGTTCCGACGCGCTCCGGCGATGGCAAAGGAGATAGGGGAGTGGGATGGTATCGGCAAGGTGTGAGGATATGGCGGGAACTTGCTCTTCTATTTATAGGTGGCGATTGTGCATGGGAACGGAAGAACCGTTGGCGAAGCGGCCGGTATCCATGCGGCGGCGAAGCGGCCGCGCGTGGGCGCGCATGTCGCGGCGACGTGGGCTGTCGCGCGCGGTCCTAGCGACCTTGTGCGAGACCAAGGCGTGGCCCGGCGCGAAGCGTGCGTGCGCGTGCGCGTCGGCATTGTGCATGTACGGCGCAGCGTGGACTTCGGGAGCTCTTCGCGCGCGTACGTTGCACGCAGCGGCACAGCGGCGGTGCGAGTACGTGCGCGGCGTCTGGCGAACCGGCGTCGGCGGCGTGGCGACGGCATGGCGCGGCGTCGCAGGCATCCGCGTCGGCCCAGCGTGGCTGGCGTCGGCACGGCGCGGCGCTACACGGGCGACGCGGCAGCGGCGTACGGCGGTTTTGACGCAGGCGCGGGGACGGGAACGCGCGCGCAACGCAGCGGCGCCGCGGTAATGCACGCGTGGTATGCGGTATGACCGGCGTCGAACACCTGGCGCTAATGAACGTGCGCTTTCTCTTTTTTCCCTAATTTTGAAATCCTATTTTCTATTTCCATTTCCTTTCTCTCTAAAAATTCAAAATAAATTTCAATATTTCTAAAATAATTTTGAAATTATATTTTCAAACTTTCCCCCTTACTTTTTATTTTCCAAAAAAATATATTTTTCATATTTCCTTTTCTTCTTTTAAAATCAATAAATTGGGGTCTTTGATTAATATAAGTTTCTAATTGCTCAAACATATTTTTATCATTCAAATATTTATTATTTTTCTTCCATCGATTAGGGTTTTAACCAAATATATTCTTTTCAAAGAATCTTTTGTAAATCTCCAAAATTAATATGTTTACCCTTCTTCAAATATATATATATATTTTGAATTACTTCTCCCAAGGATCTCAAAGCTTAGGGATTTTATTCAACTTCACATCAAAGCAATTCCGAAGAAATTCTTACGCAACTGAATTGGCAAATAAAATTGAAAAACACGATAAGAAGCAATGATTCCAAAAGTTTTTGCGAGTTCCGATTTTCACGTTCCGAATTCTACTCCTTCGATTTTCGGGATGTTACAAACCTACCCCTAACAATAAATCTCGTCCCCGAGATTTTCTTACCATTGCTGAATAGGTGTGGATATTCCGTCCTCGGGAACTCTTCGCTCTCCCAGTAGCTTCTTCTTCGGTGTGATTACTCCATTATACTTTGTACATGCGCCACGACTTAGTTCGTGTCTTCTTTTCTACTTCGTCTAGTATCTTAATTGGATGTTCGGGTAGGTAAGATCACCGTGGACTTGAATGGTTTCGACGGGGTTTGCTCTTCCGGTACCGCAGACATTTCTTCATGCGATACGTGGAATACGGGTGGACATCGAGAGATTCTCGGCGGTTCCAATTGGTAGGCCACTTCTCCCCTCCTAGCGCTTATCAGAATGGGCCCACGTATCGTGGTGCGAGTTTCCCTTTGACTTTGAATCTCTGTGTTCCCGTAGTGGGAGACCTTTAGATACACGTAGTCACCCTCTTTGAATTCCAATTCTCTCCGTCGAGTATCCGCGTAGCTCTTTTGTCGTGATTGAGCGGCTTGTAGTCGATCCCGAATCGAGCGAACCTTTTCCTCGGCCTCCTTGATTATGTCGGGCCCGAATATGGTTCGTTCACCGGTTTCCGACCACATCAATGGGGTCCGACATCGGCGACCAAATAGAGCTTCGTTTGGCGACATCTTCAAACTGGCTTGATAGCTATTGTTGTAAGAGAACTCGGCGTACGGCAAGAATTTCTCCCAATCCTTGGTGAAATCCAATGCACGAGCTCTCAAGCATATCCTCCAAGTCTTGGTTCGTCCTTTTGATCGCCCGCCCATCGGTCGTGGATGATAGGCGGTACTGAAAGCGAGATGACTTCCGAGTGCCTCGTGGACTTTGCTCCAAAAATGAGATGTGAATTGAGTACCACGATCCGATATGATCCTCTTTGGTACGCCGTGAAGACATACAATCCTACTCATATATAGTTCCGCTAGCTTGGCGCTTGTTGTAGTTAGTTTTCTTGGTATAAATGCAGGTCTTGGTGAGCCGATCTACTATTACCCAAATGGAATCGTAGCCAGTCGTAGTTTTGGGTAGTCCCACTATGAAATCCATGCCTATCTCGTCCCATTTCCATTCGGGAATCTTGAGTGGCTGCAGCAAGCCAGCTGGCCGTTGATGCTCAGCTTTCACCCTTTGGCACACATCGCACACGGCTACGTATTCGGCTACATCTCTCTTCATATTGGGCCACCAGTATTCTCCTTTCAAATCCTGGTACATTTTTGTGCTCCCGGGATGTAACGAATATGCCAATTCGTGGGCTTCCCTTAAGATCAATCCTCTCAAACCGCCTCGTTCGGGCACACGATTCTTTTCTTGTACCACGAGATTCCCTTGTCATCCACCGAAAACTCCCGAGCGCGTCCAGCGCCATGCGTTCCTTGATTTCCCGGGTTTCCTCATTCCCTTTTTGGGCTTCCTCTATTTGAGTTCTCGGTAGGGGTTGGATTTCCAGTGAGTTCACTTCTCCGTGAGGAATCGGGTGCATTGAGTCGGCCATTTCTTCTTGAAGTTCGCCGGCCATACCTCCCAATCCCATGTGGTTGCATTGGGCTTTGCGGCTCAGCGCATCGGCTACTACATTTGCCTTGCCGGGATGATAATGAATCCCTAGATCGTAATCCTTGATCAACTCCAGCCATCGTCTCTGTCGTAGATTGAGATCAGCGAGTAAAAAAATATTTTAGGCTCTTGTGATCGGTATACACATCACGGTGGTTCCCGATCGATAGTGTCTCCAAATCTTCAATGCGTGTACAACCGCCGCTAATTCCAGTCGTGTGTGGGATAATTCTCTTCGTGGGGTCGTAATGCGCCGAGAGGCATACGCTACGACCTTCCCATCTGCATCAACACTCCTCCCAATCCTTGCCGGGATGCATCACAAGACATCACGAAGTCCTTCCGGTTGTCGGGTAAGGTCAAGATTGGGGCAGTGGTTAACTTTTCTTTTAATTGGTCGAAGGCTTTTTGGCACTTCTCATTCCATTCAAACTTCTTTTCCTTCTTCGAAGTTGAGTCATAGGTCGGGCTACGGTGGAAAACCCTTCGATAAACCGTCGGTAATAACCGGCCAAGCCCAAGAAACTCCGAACTTCCGTCACCGACTTGGGTGCCTTCCATTCCATAACGGCTTCGACCTTGGCGGGGTCTCGCTACTCCTCCGGCTGAAACTACGTGGCCAAGAAAAGCGACTTCCTTGAGCCGAACTCGCATTTGCTGAATTTTGCATACACTGGTGCTCTCGTAACTTTTCCGATTAGTCGTAGATGCTCCGCGTGTTCCTCATCGTTCTTGGAGTAGATAAGTATATCGTCGATAAACACCACTACGAATTTATTCAGGTATTCCATGAATACCTTGTTCATCGATTCATAAAGTATGCGGGGCATTGGTCAATCCAAAGGACATCACGTGAACTCGTATAAGCCGTAACGTGTAGAGAACGCCGTCTTAGGAATATCTCCGCTCTAATCTTCAACCGATGATAGCCGACCGTAGATCAATCTTTGAGAACACTGTGCACCCTTAAGTTGATCGAATAGGTCATCGATCCGGCGCGGGTACTTGTTCTTGATGGTTACTTCATTCAGCGATCGGTAGTCCACACACATTCTCATACTCCCATCCTTCTTTTGACGAAGAGTACGGGGCTCCCCAGTGGAGAAGAGCTCGGGGCGTACAAATCCCCTTCTCTTGTAGTTCCCTTATCTCGCTTCTTGAGTTCCTCTAACTCGTTGGCCGGCATTCGATAAGGTCTCTTGGATATGGGGGCGTACGGGCATTAGGTCGATGATAAACTCTACGTCGCGATCCGGGGCATTCGGGTAATTCCTGGGAAACACATCCGGGTATTCTTGTACTACGGGCATTCCGCCTAAGGGTAGCATGGTGAACACTCCCGCAGCTTGCTCACATAGCTTTGGGTTTTGATCCATAGTTATGCTCATCGGTGATCCCCATGGGGTGGATACCGTGACTTCCCTTCGACTGAGCTATAATCCCATTATTTTTGGTCAACCAATCCATCCCGAGTATGACATCTATGGTTTGGGGTGATAGCACCATAAGGTTTGAGAGAAACACCACGTCTCTAATCCGTATGGGCACATTAATGCAGGCATGGGGTACGGTTATGTCTCCCAGGTGAGTGTACCAACATCGGCCTCTTAAGTGCTACTTGGTGTAGGTGGTGTTGTTTGCTTACTTGAGAAGATATGAATGAATGCGAGGCTCCAGAATCGAATAAAACTTTAACTGGTGCAGAGTTGATAGAGAACATACCCATCAATACGCTCTGGTCCTCCTGAGCTTCTTCCGCCCGCACATGATTCACCTGACCACGTCGAAACCCGGTGGCAGCCTCGTTGGGTAGCGGGGTCTGAGCAGACCTCGTCCGCCGCGGGGTGGGGGTTCCTCGGACGGGCGTTGCATTGGCGCCGGTGCGCACGGGGCGTTGCGTGGTTTTGGGCAGCTATTGGAGTAGTGCCCGAATTCTCCGCAATTGAAACAGCTCACATTCCTTCTTCCGGGAGCGGCTAGGGTTGGTGTGGGCGTACGAAACTGAGGTGTAGCTGACCTGTTGACATGGTCGGAAGCGGGAGAACGTCCGGTTGCCGGAACATTTGGCTTCCATCCAGACGGGGTGGCTCCCTTGGGGCGTTGTGGCGTTCCCTGAAATGGGCGAGCCATAGCGAGCCTCCTCTTGCGGTTATTGTCTACCACCTTTTGGTCATGTTCAAGTCGGACGACCTTGTTGATGAGGCTTTGGAACTGGTGTGATCCCGCCCGATCATTGGTCCCCTCGTTCGTCATTTAGTCCCTCAATGAATTTATCTATCTTTTCTTCTTCGTCCGCAGTCTTTGGTGGCATAACGAGGCAAGTGGGTGAACTTGTTTAGATATTCTTGTACGAGGTGTTCCCTTGACGCATCTGCGGAACTCATTTTTCTTCATCCTCATCACTGCATGGCACGAAATTCTCACGAAACGCAGCCGTGAATTCCTCCCATGTTGGTTCGCCGGCGTCTTCAGCTCGTGTCTCCTTGTAGGTGTCCCACCAGTCACTCGCGGGACCCTCCAGCTGGTTAGTAGCGAAGACAACTCTATCGGCTTCTCGGACTCGACGAGGGTTAACTTCTTCTCTATCACTCTTAGCCAATCTTCGGCATCCATAGGCTCTTCGGCCGTGGAAAAAGTGGGTGGCTTAGCTCTCATGAATTCTCCCGGACTCGATCCTCCTCGACCTCCTTGATTATTAGCAATCGCTTGGAGTAGCCGGGTGCATAGCCATGACCTCGCCGGGGTGGAGGGGTTAGGTTACGCGGGTTCTCGTTGGTCGCTGCGGCCCTGCGACGATGTGCCATCTCGAAGAAGGGAGATGAATCAAGAGATCGGACTAGTTTAGGTTATAATTCCCGGGAAATTTTTCTTCAAGTTCTTTCGAATGATCTTCAATCAATGACAAGATGAAATAATGATAAGCATACGAATTAAGACACCGCAAGCGTGCCCGGGTTCATCATATTACATAAGGGGTACATGGACTGTACACACACAGTCCTTCATGCCAGGATAGCAATAATAATTATATCGTCCAACTAGATCGACTAATTAAGGGTAAATAGGAAGTGTTGTCGAGCGGGAAGGTCCTCCCTCCTAGTCGTCCAACCACCCGCAAGAGCCGGGCGCCGGAAGTGGGTGGTCGCTGCTGAAGCAAACCGAAGTCCCCACGGCTCGGAGGTGGTGGCCTCGGAGTCACGCCGAATCTTCCGCTCGGTGGCCGCGTACTCTTGCGAGCGATGCGGCGGGTAAGGGGGCCTCCCGTGTGAGTCGGGCGACGAGGGGGAACTTCCTCCTCCATTGAGTCGGTGTCGCTAGACTCCCATTTGATCTCCATGGGCTCGCCTCGGACTCCGTATCGGTGTAGATCGGATGGGGTTACCCTCTCCCGATCCCGGCTCGGGTGGTCGGTATTGAGCGCGGGGTGGGTCCCATGGATGTGGCGGCTGGGGTCTACCAGTGCGGTGCGGTGCTCGTGCTCAACATGAAAGCTTGCTCCATCATAGCTTGAAAAGTATCTAAGCTTGCTGGAGTCATAAGGTAATAGTGGTCGGGCACGGGGGCGGGAGGTGATGGTACGAGGCTCGGTGGAGGTACTGCGGCGTAGACGGGACGAGTGCGCACTGTTCCTCTAGTGGTTGATCTGCGCTTGCTCTTCCGAGTGCTCTTCCAGCTCTACAGAGCCTCCCCTCGGGCCATGTAGCGGTCCGAGAGTTGCTCGTCGAGCACCATTGGCTGCGGTGAGTGCGGCATGCTTATCGGTCTCCACGGCCTTGGTGGCATCGACCGGATCATTGAGGCGTGGCTGCGATCGTTGATCTCGAGCGGGGCCTCCTCGTAGCTGATCGTCTGCTGTCTCCGCCCAACGTGATAGACGCGTGACCATCGGGTTGTAGCAGCGGGGGTAGCCTCCACGGTGCGAGACCGGGTTGCCCTCTTCGCGGTAAGGATGATGCACGAATTCGTCATTGTGAGTTCGGCACGGTGTTCCGCATTAAGGCGAAGGAAGGCCTCGCGAGCTGCATCCCGAATAGCCGCCGCTAGGTCCCGGTGGTAGCGGGTATGGAAGCGTAAGACGTCTCGCTTCCCATGCGGGCTTCTATGGATACACTGCCTCCCAGTGGATACTCTTCCCAGTGCGGATATCGGCCTCCGTTTGGACGTGATGGGAGTAACGACGGGTGCAACCGTGCAAGGTTGCAACAGGGAATCAGAGCTCACATCTACAACTTGGTCCCCTGTCTAGAGATTACGAGGTTGCAATAGTGTGGACCCCGATTTTGAGTCGGGAATCTTTCGTGTTCATAGTACCATTTCCCTGGATCAAGTAGTTGGTACCCACGAATGCAGTACTGGATAATCAAGTGCGCATGCACGAATAGTCTTACAATACCATTATTACATAAGTAGGCCCGAAGGCATTGTTCATCCCACAGGACCTTATGGTCCGAATACAATATAAAAACGAGTTTAGATAAGGCGGCGGAAAAGAGCGGCGGCTTGTCCATTGCCACGAGCAACGGCCAGGAGCTAAAGTCTAATATGCGCCGTCGTTTCCTCGTCCTCTGGTGGTAAGCATATGGATCTTCCGGCTCTTCAACTCCATCATTGGAGGTTTGTGCGTATAGCAAGGGTGAGTACCAACCGTACTCGCAAGCCAACACAATTGATGCATATGATAAGGTTATTCAAAGAACATGGCTAGGGTTATTTTTGCGTAAAGCCGAGTTTTCACAATTCTTTTCACAAGCCTATCGTCTAGCCAAATCAAGTTTTAATTTCATAGTTCATTAACCCGGCGACGGTTCGTCTACCATCCATCGTGATTCCAAGGATGGCTTCCCGCCTCCGGTTCGTCATGATTTTACGGGAGTCCACCCCTTCTCGCATTCTCGAGAAGTTGATCCACCAGCGAATAAAATCATCATGCAAACCCATCCCAGCATTTTCAAGTTCAAAGTCTAGCCAAGCGAAAGTCTTGTCACGATGCTCAATATCCGCGAGCACGGCTATTCGAATAGATTGATTCATTCACACTACGGTGGATGTACACTTTACCCGTACCCCGCGACAGCCCAACAAATGAGCCTACGCCTCAACACATGAGACGGTCACGGCAAAGCCTTTCGATAACCTCACTTTGGCGTGCCGCTCCATGAACTTATGTCCTCATGCACTCTAGCCGTCCTTTTCTAGCGGTGAGAGGAGTTACGCGCGCACCGGGGTAAGGGAAGACATTTCCAATCTTTAAGTCTAATTAACGTAGTTTAATTCCACCATTCATAACAAAGGCCGCAGCCTCATTCTCATCCCATAACCACATCATAGAGAACCATCTATGCAAGGATACTTGCCTCGCTCGGCTACCTAGTCGGCTAGGTCTATACCCATTCGAGAAGTACGGTTGTCGGCTCGTTTCCGGCTATCTCATGGCTCGGTCCTTAATTGACCGGGGTCGGCACTTGCCTTTTCCGGAATCCACCCAAATCATCCGGCCGCCCCAGTCTAAAACATTTGTATAGTACTTTTAGTTTTCATCAAACTTAATTCATTATGGCCATGTGGCGCTCATGTCTCCACATGCCGAATCTAGACTACCTTCCTTAAGGTAGTTGCCCAAGCACAAAGCTTTTTCATAAAGTCATGAGTATGCATAAATCTAAGTATAGCATGGCTAAGAAGTTTACCGAAGTTATGCTTCGGTTATCTGTATCACATCGCGAGTTACAAGGAGTAATTCTAAAGGTACTCAATAGCAAGGAATGGCACAACAAGTATAGGTAACTCGGTAAAGCATGCATGTTTAGAGTTTAAAATAACATCATTTCGCAATTGGGATCAATATGTTCAAAGGGTGTGAAGACTTGCCTTGTTCGCACGCTTCTTGAGTGGGGTTTCTGCGGGGTCGGTGTTCGCCTCCTCGGTCGCTAATCATACGAGCGAAAAGGAAAAAGAAAAATGGATTCCGGTTAAAATCCGATAAGAACGAACGAAAAAGTATGAAAAATCATAAAGAATTCTCCAAACTATTTCCCCTATGACCCTACTCGAGTTACGGAGGATTTTTATAGCAAAGTCGGCCGTAGTGACGAGTTTCGACTCTTTAGGGTTTTCGCAAAAGGGTCGATAAACGACGAAGCGGAAATCTTGCGAATGTTGTTCAAGAGGTTCGTTGATATATCTTTGCGAGTCCAATGGTTAAGTATAGTTTAAGGAAAAGAAAAGTAATATTAAATCTTCAAGAAAGTTTTACGTAAACGGAAGTTTTCCAAAAATCGTATATAGAAAATCATTTTACTCCGAGGAAAAATACCGAGAAAACTATATATTTTTGCACAAATATTCCCCAAAATTCC
Source organism: Oryza australiensis (assembly GCA_019925245.2). Lineage (NCBI taxonomy): Eukaryota > Viridiplantae > Streptophyta > Magnoliopsida > Poales > Poaceae > Oryza > Oryza australiensis. Next base: position 264,640 of record JAIFGZ020000479.1, read on the forward strand.
CAAAAAATATTCCCCAATTTTTCTAGAATTTTTCCCTATTTTTTCTAATTTTTTTTCTCCCCTAGCCGGCACTATTCCTTCTCTCTCCTCTCTACCCCTCGGCGTCTACCCCCTTCTCTACCGGCGCCCGGCGAGCGGCGATGATGGCGCGGCGTTCCTGGCCAACGGTGACCTCGGCGGCACGAGCTAGGGCCAAAAATGGAATCATGGGGTAGTGACTAACCGGCGGCGAGCGGCGGCGGGCTCCGGTGATCGTCGGGCGATGGTGAACACGGCGGCGACGCGGTCCGGCCGATCCGGCACAACTCAGCGACGTTCCGACGCGCTCGGCGATGGCAAAGGAGATAGGGGAGTGGGATGGTATCGGCAAGGTGTGAGGATATGACGGCAGAACTTGCTCTTCTATTTATAGGTGGCGATTGTGCATGGGAACGGAAAAACCTTGCGGCGCGAACGGCCGGCTATCCATGCGGCGCCCAGCGGCCGACGTAGCGGTGGGCGCATGTCGCGCAGCGACGTGGGCATGCCTTGAGCATCCCTAGCGACACTTTATGCGGACCAAGGCGTGTATTGCGAGCGGTGTGCGTGCGCGTGCGCGGGCTTGTGCATGCGGGCGGCGTGGACTTCGGGAGCTCTTCGCGCGTCACCGTTGCCCGCGGCTGGCGGCGGTCACAGCCGAGTACGTCGGCTAGTGTCGTGGCGAACCCGGCGTCGGCGGCGTGGCGGCATGCGCGGCGGCTGACCCCATCCCACTTGCCCAGCGTGGCCCAGCGTGGGCGCGTCACGGCCGCGGCTACGGCACGGGCGGCAACGGCCCAGCGGCGTACGGCGGTTTTGGCCGGGCGCGCGGGACGAAGGCGCAGCGCGCCGCGGCGTCGCGGTAATGCACGCGTGGTACGGTATGACCGGCGTCGAACACACTGGCGGCTAATGAACAGTGCGCTTTCTCTTTTTCCCGAATTTTGAAATCCTATTTTCTATTTCCATTTCCTTTCTCTCTAAAAATTCAAAATAAATTTCAATATTTCCAAAATAATTTTGAAATTATATTTTCAAACTTTTCCCCTTACTTTTTATTTTCCAAAAAAAATATATTTTCATATTTCCTTTTCTTCTTTTAAAATCAATAAATTGGGGTCTTTGATTAATATAAGTTTCTAATTGCTCAAACATATTTTTATCATTCAAATATTTATTATTTTTCTTCCATCGATTAGGGTTTTAACCAAATATATTCTTTTCAAAGAATCTTTTGTAAATCTCCAAAATTAATATGTTTACCCTTCTTCAAATATATATATATATATATTTTGAATTACTTCTCCAATGGGGATCTCAAAGCTTAGGGATTTTATTCAACTTCACATCAAAGCAATTCCGGAAGAAATTCTTACGCAACTGAATTGGCAAATAAAATTGAAAAACACGATAAGAAGCAATGATTCCAAAAAGTTTTTGCGAGTTCCGATTTTCACGTTCCGAATTCTACTCCTTCGATTTTCGGGATGTTACAAATAGGGAGCGAGATTGATCAGGTTTAAATTGATATCAATGCACAAGCACTAGTGACGGCTGCGATTGATCTAGGTTTAACTTATTTAGGTAAGATTAATATCTTTTCATAAGAAGTATCGGAGTACTAGCCGATCCACGGTTAGGTCTACTGATATCGGCTAGGCCATGAATACATATATTTATTATCCTACTCTATATTTAGATTAAGTGATTTATCTTGTCTCGGTGTGGCCGATCTATCCCAATCACTTAGTTTAAATATGCTTTGGGATAACAAATATATGTAAATTTATTTCCTTAGCCGATCCGGTAGGATCTAACCCTAACCTTAACGCATATACGTTTGTTTCTTGTTGGTTGACAGATCAAACCAGCTGGCACGTCTGTTCACATCGGATGGGCAGAAAGGGACACGCATTGGAGCAAAGGAGATCTCCCGGCCGGCGCGTGAGAGATTTTTCTCATCAACATGCTTCTTGGCACACACTGGTAGGACCATCATCGAGATCACCAAGCATCGGACGTGATGGTTAACATCAAGAACTCGAGAGATCACGAAGAAAACGTTACTCCAATCACGATGGAGCAGCGTAAATTTGAACACCGGAGCCGACAAGAAGATGGTAGAAGAAGCGCATACCAATTACTCGTGATCATTAGCACGGACCCGATCTAGATACGTCCTCCCGAAATACAAGTTCAGCATGGACGATTTCAAGGCATCCTCCTCAAGCGATACGAAAGGCAAACACAAGATGGAGGAGCCGAAGCAGGAGCAAAACGATTCGGAAGGCGCATACTGCGGGGATCGAATCGATTGCGTGCATCATGCACTCATCAATCGGAGCGGCATTTTGGTCAGCACCTTGAACAACATGATGGCCACGTGGTTGATTCAAAGATCGCCGATCAGCTATAGGGGGCCAACCTACTTTGTAGACGGTCGGTTTCCCGGCTACGGGACTTTGGTCACCCGGAATCGGTCGATTCTACCACCGGTGGAGCGGGGCCGTTAGGAGGAGTCCAGAGTCAACCCAATCCTTCCACGGATCGGCCTCAAGACAGTCGATCACTATGCTCAATCGCGGCAACCCCTTTCCCAAGATCAGCTAGCCGGCATGTTCAGCAACGATCGCGAGGAGCCGGCGCACATATCGGCTAGGGAGGACAATACAATGCTGGTGGCCAACGGCTTTTTTCGGATACGCGAGACGCCATCGCCGGCGAATCGGCGCCTCTGTTGGCAACCCACTTCAATATCAATACCGGGAGGCCATCAAGATTGGCATTATCGCCCTCAAACGTCACCTTAGTATCGGCAAGCACCCATGCGGTATGATCAATACGAGCCTATACAACCGGTTCAAGACAACAAGACTTGGGCCGATTTGATTGCCGACGTTATGCGCGATCAATTCGGCCTTAAGCCAAAAGATTGCAGGAATATGTATCGATATCCATACCCCGAGCATTTTGAGAGGGTGCCATTACCCAACCGATACAAGGTCCCGAGACTTCTCCAAATTCTCGGGCGGGACAACACTTCAACATACGAACACGTGAGCCGATTCTTAGCCCGAGTGTGAAGAGGCATTGGCTACGCACGCCACGAGAGTTCGTCTTTTCCCACTCTCCATTTGTCGGGATCGGCTTTCACTTGGTTTTCTTCGTTGCCCTACAACTCTATTCGAGCTGGGCCGACCTCAAGAAGAAATTTCACGGCTATTTATACACCAACAATCACGAGATGAAAAATTTGGACCTCGCAAGCATCGAGGCGAAGCAAGAAGAATTGGTTCGGGACTACATCCGGAGGTTTAGGAGATGAGGAACCGATGCTACAGCACAGTGTTGTCCGATTCCCGATTAGCCAATTTGGCTTTCCACGGACTCACGCCGCCGATCAGTGAAAGATTTTTGGCTCAAGATTTTGACAGCCTAGCCCACTTGGCGCGAAGGTGACGGCCCACGGCGGCGATTTCAAGAATTAAGGAAGGTTGTCAAGAAGGTTGCCCACGTCATCGTTGAATCCGATTCGAAACAAGCGACGATGACGCAAAGGTCGCAGCGCCGAATGGGCCAAGAACAAAAAGGCCATCATCCGTCAATGGCTACTAAAAACGGCCACGGAAGAGAAGTATGATTTTGACATTACCAAAGCCAATAGGATCTTCAATTCATTGCTAAAGGAGAAGCGGATCCAACGGCCCGCAGAATCATGTGATCCCATCGGGTGATGAACTCAAGAAGAAGAAATGCAAGTGGCATAACTCCACCTCCCATGCCACTAATGATTGTAAATTTTCAAGCAGCAAATCGGTCGATGATCGAGCGGGAAGCTCAAGTTTGTCGATTCACCTCGGCGATGAAAGTAGATGGAAACCCTTTCCGGCCAACGTGGTTCAAGCGACCCTAGGTGAGCGATCGACGAACGAGAATGACGAACGGCTTAGCCAAAACTCTCAAAGGGGTTAAGGCGAAAAGAAGCCGGCGAGGATCAAGCCGCGCCAATCAACATGGTGCGTCCCGGCGCTAATCGCCGATCAACGGCCGGTGCATGGACGGCCGACGCCGCTTCAACAACGGTTTTGGCGGGAAGAAGAGGCCCGACACTGGGCCTTACGTGAGGGAGCCCGAGGTCGCGGCGTCCACTTCATTAGGCACCACGGCGACTACGATCCGCATTGGCAATGCGAGTTTTCCGATTACGTTGGGAATCGGGGATGAGCCTGCCCACGATCGCGCCGACTGCGGTGAAGTGCCGTGAGGACAAGTACTGAGACTCGCGATTCGAAGCCCAACTCGATTCGTCCCTAGGGCCGTACAAGCGAACCGGGCGGCGGTCCGTTCATGATTGGCTTGGACCGATCCATCAAGACTTCTTCAAGGAAGATGAGAATGATGAATACTACGACGAAGAAGCGAGCACGATGATGATCAATCGGCTAACACCCAATGGTGCCCTTCTAACTTTGTTCACTAAAACTCGAAGAGAAGAATCCGAGAGGTTGAAACGCCGGGGACGGGGAAGAAGAAGTTCGGCGAGATGATTCGGGATCGGCGTCGTCGGGTGGGCAAGAAACGGTGGAGGCCCAAGAAGAAAACCGCACCCGGCGACGAAAGCCAAGCGAAGAAAGCCCGGCCGATCAAGCGGGAGGGTAGCCAAAGGCAAAGGAAAAGCTCTTGCATCGGTCAATATGGTTTTCATATTGCCCGGCCAGGAGTCGGCGTCAGCGAGGCCGATGCGAGATAGTGTTGAGGATACCTGGCCGAGGCTAGCCTTATCCCCGAGATCAAGCCATCTTTGACAAACCGAGAGGAAGCGAAAATTGGCATCTCAAGCCACTTTGTACGTGAAGGGATTGGTCAATGGCAAGCCGATGTCCAAGATGCTAGTCGATGGAGGGGCTGCGGTAAATTTGATGCCCTACGCAACTTTCAGAAAATTGGGCAAGGGAGCCGAAGACTTGATCAAAACAAATATGATACTTAAAGACTTGGCGGCAACCCATCGAGGCGAAGGCGTACTCAACATAGGCGACCGTCGGTAGCAAAGCCGTGCCCACAACCTTCTTTGTCATCGACGGGAAGGGGTCTTATAGCTTCTTTGCTTGGAAGGGACTGGATCCACTTAAATTGTTGTGTGCCTTCCACGATGCACCAAAGTACGATTCAATGGGACGGCAACAAGATCGAAATTTTGCCAGTGGCGAGTCGTAAGCGTCGCTATTGCCGATTTGCCATTATGGGAAATCGATGGCATCGATTGTTTGTCAGGAAAATCTGGCAAGCCGATTTTCTTAAAGTGTCCGATTACGCCATACGGCCCAATCGGAGATGAGGAGCCGCAGTTGCTACTTTGAAGGCGTCGTGGAGGGCTCGGCGTCTATGGCAAGGACACCGCGGACGACAACGATGGCAAGCTCAGGCAAGGTTTTATGTTTGCCGACAAACTAGAGGAGATAGATATCGGCTTTGGAGACAGGCCTAGGCTGACATATATTAGTAAAAATTTGTCTTCTCGTTGTAGATCCTAGCTTATTGACTTATTAAAGGAATATAAAGATTATTTTGCTTGGGAGTATTTCGGGATGCCTGGTCTTAGCCCATCAATTGTCGTACATCGGCTACCTATCAAGCCGAATTACCGGTCGTTCAAACAACCTCCCGGGAGATTCAAAGCCGATATGTACGATGCAATCAAAACCAAAATCACTCGGCTATATGATCTTGGATTCATTCGGCCTTGCCGATATGCCGAGTGGGTCTCAAATATTATTCGAGTAATGAAAAAGAACGTTAAACTTAGGGTGTGCATTGATTTCAGGGATTTAAACAAAGCTACTCCTAAGGATGAATACTCGATGCCAATAGCCGATTTACTTCTGGATGCTGCTTCGGGCCACAAGATTATTAGTTTCATGGATGGTAATGCAGGTTACAATCAGATATTTATGGCCGAAGAAGACATCCATAGGACTGCTTTTAGATGCCCAGGAGCAATCGGCATGCGAGTGGGTCGTTATGACATTCGGGTTGAAAAACGCCGGAGCAACTTATCAAAGGGCCATTAATTACATTTTCCACGATATGATCGGCTCCCTGGTAAAAATTTATATTGATGATGTCGTTGTAAAGTCCAGGGAAGCAGAAAATCATATAGCCGATCTTAAGCAGGTTTTGGAGCGGACAAGGAAATATGGCCTCAAGATGAATCCATTGAAATGTGTATTCGGCGTATCGGCCGGATAGTTTTTTGGGGTTTGTTGTTCATGAAAGAGGCATCGAGGTTACACCAAGAAGTATCAATGCTATCAAGACAATACAGTCTCCAAAGGACAAGAAGCAACTACAATCGTTGATCGGCAAAATCAACTTCATCAGGCGATTTATAGCCAATCTCTCAGAAAAGATGAAGCCATTCACACCACTGCTTCGGCTGAAGGCCGACCAATCATTCACATGGGGGGCAGAGCAACAGAAGGCATTGGACAACATCAAGGACTACTTAAGCTCACCTCCAGTTCTAATGCCTCCACAGAAAGGGATATTGTTCAAACTGTACCTATTAGCCGATGATAAATCAATCGGTTCAGTCCTAATCCAAGAGGTTGAAGGCATAAAAAAGTCTATCTTTTATCTCAGCCGACGGCTATTGGACGCAGAAACAAGGTATTCGCTCGTGGAAAAGTTGTGTTTGTGCCTATATTTTTCATGTGCAAAGTTGAGGCATTATCTACTATCTAATGAGTGCACGATAGTATGCAAAGCCAATGTAGTCAAATACATGTTGTCGGCTCCAGTGTTAAAGGAACGTATTGGAAAGTGGATTTTTACTTTGACAGAGTTCGATTTGAGGTATCAGGCACCCAGGGCAGTTAAAGGACAAGCCATAGCCGATTTTATCGTGGAACACAGAGATGACTCAATCGGCTCATTTGAGATCATGCCTTGGACATTAACTTTGATGGTTCGGTATGCACAAGCGAGATGTGGTATCGGCTTAGTAATTATTTCACCAAGGGGGCAAGTTTTGAATTCGCCTTCTCAATCAACCCCCATGCTACAAACAATCAAGCGGAATACGAAGCAGTACTCAAGGGATTGCATCTTCTCAAAGAAGTCGAAGCCAACACCATCGAAATAATGGGAGATTCGCTGTTGGTCATCAGCCAGTTGTCAGGAGAGTACGAATGCAGGAACGATGTGCTGATGGTCTACTATCAACAATGCCGAGAATTGATGGACAACTTTCGGCTAGTTACACTGAAACATATCCCTAGAGAGTAGAATACGAAGCCAATGATCTAGTTCAAGGGGCATCGGGCTACGGGCCAATGATAAAAGAAGTTGAGATAGAAGTTGCTGCCATGACGGTGACGATTGGAGGTTTGAGGTCTACAGCTATTTACAGAACACTTCTCAACCGGCTTCAAGGAAATTACGATACAAAGCTTTAAGATATGTTTTGCTCGATGAAAATCTCTACTATAGGACGATTGATGGTGTGTTGCTCAAGTGTCTTAGCACCGATCAAGCCAAGGTGGCTATCGGAGAAGTGCATGAAGGGTATGTGGCACGCATCAATCGGCTCACAAGATGAAGTGGTTTCTTCGGAGAGCGGGGTACTTTTGGCCGACGATGCTAGAGGAGCTGATTCAAATATTACAAAGGTTGCGGGATTGTCAAAAATTGAGCCATACAAAGAGCGTCGGCATCGGCTATGAACCCAATCATAAAACCTTGGCCGTTCGAAGGATGGGGCATCGACATGATTGGCCGATTAATCCATCCTCAAGCAAAGGACATAAATTCATTCGGTGGCAACAGATTATTTTACAAAATGGGTGGAGGCAATTCCTTTGAAAAAGGTTGACTCTAGGGGCATAATCGAGTTTGTTAAAGAGCATATCATCTACCGATTTGGTGTCCCACAAACAATAACAACAGACCAGGGATTTGTCTTCATATCGGACGAGTTTGTTCAGTTTGCCGACGGCATGAGGATCAAGTTACTTAATTCTTCGCCGTACTATGCACGAGCCAACGGGCAGCGAAACTTCAAATAAGAGTTTGATCAAGGCGATAAAGAGGAATATTTACGAGTACCCCAAGCAATGGCACATCCGATTAGCCGAATCACGTGGGCCTATCGGATGGCATGCCATGGATCTATTCAAGTCCCTCCATACAAATTGGTCTATGGGCATGAAGCGGTCCCTGCCATGGGAAAACATCATCGACTCAAGACGGATTCAATTCCAAGACCAGCTCACGCCGATGACTATTATAACTTGATGGTAGATGACTCGAAGACCTAGTTTTGTCAAGGATGAGGGCCTTGGAAAAAGTAACAAGAGACAAGGAACGACTAGCCCGCCACTATAACAAGAAGGTTGTGCCTAAATCTTTTGAAGAGGTGAACTCGTTTAGAAGTTGATACTACCGATTGGATCAAGAGATAATAAATTCGGCAAGTGGTATCCAAATTGGGAAGGGCCTTTCAAGATCCACGAGATGCATCTCCAAAGGGGCTTATATGTTAGAAGGATTGGATAGAGAGGTATTTGGAAGGGCTCTAAATGGCAAATATTTGAAAAAGTACTACCCAAGTGTTTCGATCAGTTCATGATTCGGCTCCGATTGCTGCCGATTCGTGTAAGCCGATGTCTTGACTTGTGCAAGCATCGCCTTTAGGCCATTTTTACACTAAGTTTTTCCCCTAGTTTTCTACAATCGGCTAGGTTCAGCCAACGACGACGATACAAGCAGCAGGGTTGTGTGAAGTTGTTAATTTTGTCGACATTGCAGACATCAACAAAATTAGGGGGCATATACATACATCAATCAAGAAGGCATATATCAAGAGGAAATTTTCGGGTTTTCAACGCATTTCGAAGCTTTGAAATTGTCGGCAATTAAGGACATTAAGTAAAGCCAATGTACAAGGCGATTACGTAATAAAGCCAAAACACTAAGTTACATCAAGCATACAGAGTTCTAAACTAAGTTACAAGGCCAAGAATGCATCTATGGCCGAGATGGCTGTAGCTTGGATCGCCCTTCACTTCGTCGACCACCGCTTGATCTTTGGCGTTGGAGCCAGGGACCAACTTGGCCAATTTGTGAAGTTCTTTCAGGTGCTTAATGGTGGCCGTCAACTTTCCTGTCTGATCCTTTGTGGCTTTGGGCAAATCGGCCAGCACTTTTTCTTCGACAGCAATTTTGGCACGGCATTCTTCCAGCTGCTTCATCAAGTCGACTTCCTTGGCCCTTAGGGCAATCCGGGCTTGAGAAGTGGTTGGGCCAGCCTTGACTCATTTAGCTTCGCCTTCTCGGCCTCCACGCTCTTCACTTGCATCTTTGATTGGCGGTCACATCGGCTTGGGCAAGTCTTTCGAGCATACTTGCATTGCGCGCCCAAGCCTTGGCGTGCTTGATCAATGCAAACGGCCGTCGATACCTTGGCAACAAGATCCTCAGGGAGCTGGTTTTCGATTTCGAAGAACCGGCACTTGGCCGACCCACATTCTTCCATCGGCATGCGTGTTGATGTCCCAGTGACGGTGTATGTCTTGCGTTTTCCTTTAGCTCATCGGTTGGGGCTTTGTGCAGGCTAGTTGCTTCTCCTTCTTCGTCGCCGAGAAACTCTTTGATGTCAAGGAGAGCAAGTCGGCCGGAGGCTGCAAATGAAAACGGGGTTAAGGCGTGATTAGAGCGGCCGATTGCTCAAGGTATGGCGAGGAGAAAGATGAGGGTGAGCTTACTCTTCTTTGCCGAGGCATCGGATCGGCCTCTTCTTCAACTTCGGTCGGGTTGACGGGAGTGGTGTCTTCTTCAATGGGATCGCCGGCCGGAGTTTCGCACCAACTTGCTCATCGGCGGCTTTGTGGCGTCCTCGGCTTCTTGGTTGCCCATAGCCGATGTCATGTGCTCGCTTGACACACAGGGGCAGCCGATGGAGATGAAGGAAGCTGCAAAAGAAAAGACAAGTGTCGGTTGTTAAATCGGATCGGGATTGGTAAGCTAAAATACAGCCGAAAGAGATGGTTACCGGTGGAGCGCGACGCGGAGAACGACGAGCCAACTTCTTGACCTAAATAAAATACATCGGTTAAGTACAAAGTGGTGTTATGCTGAAGCCGAATCTAGCAAGACCAGGACTAATCGATTTGTTTCCTCGCGGGAGGACTTGGAACAGCGATGTCGGTGGAGGGCGATTGAGTTATGGCTCGAATCACTTGATTCGGCGCTTGCTCAACGGCCGTGACATTTCTTCATCCGCAACCTCCTCGTTAAGGAGTTGGTCAACGCTGAGATCTACCGACGGGAGGCATCGGTTGGCGTGATTGGTGCTTTTCTTTTGCTTCTTTGCGGAGTGCGGCCCAGAAGGTTTCGCGCTTGGGGCGGTTCTCTTTTGCCAAGCCGGCGGTTGGCGTGTCTGTCCGTGCAGCAATGTCTTCAACTTAGGCACGTCCCAGCCGATGGCCGACGGAGCTAGCCCACATCTATTTGGCAGAACGCCTAGGCGGTACTCGATTGGAATGCCAGAGTTACTCACCGTCGGTCGTTCGTTTGTTTCTGCAAGAGGGAAGAAGTTCAAGTCTTAGCGGTTAAATCGGTGATGATCCAAGAAGGGAGAATAGTTTGGAGTTCGGGACTCACCGAAGGGATTTCATCTCGCGGCGCGGGGTGATGTAGTGAGAAGACCTTGGTGAAAGATGTGGTGCTTGATTTCGATCCACCAACGGTCGTAGGCTGCGCTCTTCTTGTAGGCAAGCACCATGGTACCGATGGTGCCAAGGGGGGGACCGGCTATGTTCATCAGTTTGCTCATGATTGGGGTTTGGTCTATGATTCCCCTTGTTTCAATCTTATTGGCGTAATAGCAACCGATGGGCAGTTGCCCAAGTCCGAGTTGCCTGGCAGCCAATACAGGGTAGAATAATTCATAACTTTTGGCCACTGATCAGCCCTGATGGATCCCAGTCGACAGAATACAAGGTGTAAGGGCAGTTGCGAACAATTCTCTGCATTTGGGATAGTCATCCGAGTTGATCTCCTCCAAATTGAATTCGACGGGCAGTTCGAAGAGTGATCAATCCCTGTAGAAGTACCAGTAGCGGTTGTCCTTTGCGAATCATCATACAAGGACACGAACCACTTGGCTAGCAATTCGGCCCATTGTTTTGATCCGGCATGCATGGTCGCTGCTTCTCCATAGCTTAGACACCTCGTGGTGGTTATTTCGTTTCCATCATCATCTTCAATCGGCTGTAGTCGCGGGAAGCGTGCTTCAGTCAGAGGTGGCCAACCGGTTATTTTCTGGGTCATCAATACTAGCCAGATTTGAAGAAACCACCACGGGCCCCCGGTGTTGACGGAGGCATCGGCGGCTATCTTGACGCGCTTGATGGAGGGTTTGATATAAGTAGCCGAGGAGGTACTTGCCCGAGCGATCTTTTTCTTGTCTAACAAGGCCTCGACTACAACTTGCCAATTGGCAGTCGGCCCACAACTTAAGCCGCAGAACATAAATTTTTCCAGCCACATCATGAGAAATGCGGCGTGTTCCCTTGGGCCGATTGGTTCATCCCTCATGTTCATGGCCACGTAACCGCTCCATCCCCCTATGGCCTTGGTCTTAAAGCGGGTGTTGGCCTTTCCTCGTCGGTTCTTCGGGGTTAGCCGACGACGGGATGTTTAATCCGGTAGTCATTACTACGTTGGCTAGGGTAATTGTCATTGGACCTTGTTGAAACATGAAAGCGTTCAAAGTATCATTCCAGAAGTAGGTCGCGGCCGACATCAAGGTTCATCTTTCTCCATATCGGCCATTGATAAAGCTAAACATTGAGCTATCCCTACTTCTTTCCGTGGGTTTGCTTGGCCAATTGCATCCTTTTGTACCATTCGGGCGGGACTTGTCCATGGACGGCCAAGATTTGAAGGTTCCAACCCAGTGATTCGAGAGGGTTTCTTCATGTTATAGGGCATCCTATCGGTTTCGGCTATTATTATCTCGGTGGGGTCCTTGTTGCCGATAGGCCCTAGAAAGTATGTATTGTTCGAGCAAGGCTGGAGATGACTATCGATGGGTCAAATGCTACAATCAAAAGGCAAAACAAGTTCATAAATCGAAACCCTAGAATGTAGATTTATACATCAAGGCGGTAAAGAAAGGGTTTTTAGCAGATTAGGGCGTACCTCGGGGAACTCGGCGAGGTGTGGCGGTCGATGCGGCGGCGGTGGCGCGAAGGAAGCCATATCGTAGCGGAGATCGTTGGAAGAGGAAATCATCGCCGTAGGTCTTGAAGGCTGGACGACGGGTCGCCGGAGAGCTTGAAGGTGTCTGCTAAGGTGGCTATCGTTTGATGGCGTGACTTGTTTGGCAGTCGGGGGGGCGGTATTTAAAGAAGCTTTGTAACGGTCGAAGCAGAGTCACGCTGGGATTGCGCCTGGGATTTGAATCGCCTAAAATCCGCAACATTTCATATCGTGGACTTGGGGGGCATGTGTTAACGACCAAATTTGGTAACCTAATCCCCGGGTTTGAAGCAGAGATTGAAGCAAAATCAGAGAAGGTATGTGATCCGAGAAGAGACAGAAACAGAATCGGCTGAGTCTGAATCGGCTACGGAGTCGATCGGCGAGAGTGAATCGGACTAGGGTAGCCGATAGCCGATTCTGAGTCGGGTTGAAGTGGGACCAATCCCGATGGAAAGCGTGGAGATAAGGGGTTGGATTCGGTTCCCAAATTGTGCGTTAAGGATATTGCCATCTATGGATAGAGTCCTGTAACGGCAATTGTGTTTGTAAACTAGGAATTTGTTTAGATTTCCTATTGTAATGCGGCGTGGGACCATGTCCCAAAATATTATCGTACCATGTATAGTAGATTAGATAGAAGCCGTGGTTCACACGGATAATGTTATTCTTGGGTATAAATAGGACCCGAGACCCTTGTAAATAAGAACAATCACAATCAATACAATCTCGGCGCATCGCCTCTTATTTTATTTTAGACGAGTTCTTGATCCGGCTTCGGGCTGCATCGTTTCGACCCCTGATTAAGGTAAATGCTTGTCGTTTAGTAGTTTATTTCATCGAATCTAGTGCTTCCATCATCATGATACTCTAGGTTTGATGCTTTATACTGCGCAAGTTATCATTATGGAATATAATATAAAACAATGCCTAGATCTATCTTGCCATCGGCTTGTTCTTCCCAGGAAGCAGCAGCCGATAGAGCTAGATCTAGATGTTGGTCTGGATTATATGTTGTATCTACCATCTTGAGGGGTTTACATCGGTCTATATAGATCCAATGCTATCTTTTTGTACTTAATGATGCATCATCCATGATCCGTTAAGTCGTTTTTAGAAGTATTACGATATATTCGGCTAGATGTAAACTTGTAGAGACGATGTCGGGGTTTCGGCCGACCTTATCTGTTTTAATATTTCTTTTAGTATTATACGCTATTAGATCTATTAGATGTCTCTTATATTAAGATCTTAATCAGTTAAATACATTATATTGATATCAATGCATCGGCACTAGCCGCAGACGATTGATCTAGGTTTAACTTATTTAGGTAAGATTAATATATCTTTTCATAAGAAGTATCGAGTACTAGCCAATCCACGTTAGGTCTACGATATCGGCTAGGCCATGAATGCATATATTTATTATCCTAGTGTATATTTAGATTAAGTAATTTATATTGTCTCGGTGTCGCCGATCTATCCCAATCACTTAGTTTAAATATGCTTTGGGATAGCAAATATATGTAATTTATTTCCTTAGCTGATCCGGTAGGATCTAACCCTAACCTTAACGCATATCTGTTTGTTTCTTGTTGGTTGTGAGATCAAACCAGCGCACGCCTGTTCACATCGATATGGCGAGAATGGGACCCTGCCCGGAGCTAAGCGGATCTCGAGCGGCGCGTGAGAGATTTTTCTCATCAACGAGCTCTACCAAACACCTCCTTAAAATCTATTATAATCTCATCTATGTCGATTCGAACGCAAGCGTCGCTTTGGTGTCCTCGCTTGCGGCCTGTCGCGCTCGCGTGAGGGCGAGCCCTCCTCGTCCGCTGGCGTGCGACCTTGAAACTGCATGCATGCATCCGCGCAAATTGGATGAGGTACGTATGCGAGATGAAATTGCATGCATGCAAATTGGATCGATGAGAGGTGCACAAGCTAGTGCATGGATAGCTTCATGCATGTCATCGTCGGCATGCAGCACATCGACGACCACGCCGTCTGCAAGTGCCGTTCCCACCACAACATACGATGCCTTCCGTGGGCTCCGGCCACGCCTACGAGCTCACCATACCCATTACTGAAGAAACAATTTTTTCGTACGGGCCGAAAGACATCTTCCCATACAGAAAGTTTGTCCGCACGCGCGAGAAGGTCTAGGAAAAGACCATTTTCGCGTGCGGGGGGCCAACCGTATGGGAAGATCGATTATCCGTGCGGTCCACTTTACCCGACCGCACGAGATAATCGATCTTCCCATGCGGTCCATTAAGTCAACCGCACGGGAAGATTGCCTCCTGTGCGCTTTATTTTATGTGCAAAGCTCTCTCTAGCTAGTCTCCTCTCTCACCCTCTCTCCCTCTCCTCTCTGTCCTCTCTCTCTCCTCTCCTCTCTCTCTCAGTAATATTATCGGTTGATTGATCAGATGCATGTATATATATTTCGCACGAGAAAAAAAAGACATTTAATTATATTATTTCCTCGTAAAAGATATAAATGTGTACACATCATGCAAGTTTATATACATATCAAGTTTCACATTCACATTCAAATCTTTTGTCACATTCACATTCACATTCAAACACATTCAAATCTTTTCTCACATTGACATTCACATTCACATCCATTCAAAAATTTCATCACATTCAAGCACATACCGGTGGTTGGCGGCGGCGTGGAGACGGCGGGTGGCGGCCGGCGTGGAGCGTCGGGCAGCGGTGAGGTGGCCGGTGGGGAGGCATTGGGCGGCGCGGCCTCGGTGAGGGCGACGGTGAGGGCGCTTAAGCCGACGAGGGCGGCGGTGAGGGCGAAGGCGTCGGTGAGGACGGCCGGTGGGGAGGCGTTGAGGGCGGTGAGTTGAGGACGGTGAGGGCCTCGGCACGGGCGACGGTGAGGCGGCGGTGAGGGCGCCGACGCCGGTGAGGGCATCGGAGAGCTCGGTGGCCGTCGATGAGCGAGGCGGCGTCGAGATGCGGCGGTACGGGCGCGTCGGTGAGGGCGCGAGCGTTGGCGGCGAGAGCGGCGAGAGAGATAGAGAGAGGGAAGCGAGGTGAGGGCGGCGGATCGGGCGGCGGTTCTCGGCGGCGAAATTTGGCAACCCGATGACGCTACGTGTGTTCGAACTTTTCGCTGGGACTTAGAACTTTTAGGAGGCCACGCGGGTATATATAGGGGGCCGATTTTCCGTGCGGGTGGCTTAACGGCCCACACGGAAAATAATCCCGTGCGGGCCGCTTAAAATGCCCACACGAAAAAATTATTTTCCCGTGCGGGCGGTTTTTAAGTGGCCGCACGGGAAGATGATTTTCCCGTGTGGGCCGTTAAGCCACCCGCACGGAAGATCGCCCCCATTTTATAAATTCATCACAAATTAACTTTAATAATTTAAATTCATCACATATTAAATTAAAATTAATGAATGTAAATTCACCACATATTAATATAATTAATGAATGTAAATTCATCACTTATTAATTTTATTAATTAATTTAAATTCATCACAAATTAACTTTAATAATTTAAATTCACCACATATTAAATAATTTAAATTCACTCGATGGTGTTGTCGAACATGTTTTTCTCGAGGTGCATGACATCGATGGCATGACGAATCTTCAAGTCTTTCCAGTACATTAGGTACTTGAAAAAGATTGAATGTTTCTTGAAGGGCAGCGTATTTTCTACCACTTCTTTCTTCCTCTCGCCTGAAGTTGTCTTTCCCTTGCCGAACACGACCTTTATGTTCTTTGTCAGCTTGAACACCGTGGAACCATCCTTTGCTTCGGGGGTAATACCTACCTCAACAGTTTTGTCAAAAAAGGTAGCCATCGCACGATACCTATGCTTCTGTGGTAAGAAACGACGATGACGCATGTAAACTAACTTTTTTGACGAGGTCAGGTATATGTACGATGTGTTGTCCAGACATATCAGACATCTGGTCTTTCCTTTATTCTGTCCGGAGAGGGAAAAATTGGCTGGTAGATCGTTTATAGTAACGAATATGATAGCACACAGAGTAAAATACCCCTGGCGGTACGCATCAAACAATCATAGACCCTCTTCCCATATTTCTTGCATATCCTTCATCAAAGGTTTAAGAAACACATCTAAGTCAATGCCAGGCTGTTTTGGCCCTTGTATAAGGATAGTCAACAAAATATACTTTCGCTTCTGACATAACCATGTCGGAAGGTTATACATGGTGAGCAGAACATGCTAAGTGTTGTGCAAGCTGCTTAGGTCACCAAACGGATTCATTCCATCCGTGCTCAATGCAAACCTAACATTTCTTGAATCATTTGCAAATTCTGGGTGCTTCAAATCAAAGTTACTCCATTGTCAAGCATCGGCGGGATGTCGAATCATACCATCCGTCTTTCGACTCTCTTGATGCCATCTCATCAACTCAGCGTCGGTGGGGTTCAAGAACAATCGCTTCATGTAATCTTTCACGGCAAGTACCACATCACCATGGCGAGAATCTTTTTCTGGCTCGACCAATGCATTTGGTTCGGCAACATCACTATCGGCAACTTTGTTATCCTTTTGTACCTACTCGTCTCACAAGTTGGACACTTGTCCAAGTCAGCGCATTCCTTGTGATAAAATACACAGTGATTAATACATGCATGGATCTTTTCCATACCAAGTGATAATGGACATATCAGTTTCTTGGCTTGATAGGTGTTAGCTGGCAACAAGTTAGGCTTAGGAAGCATAGCTCTCAGGAGACCCATCAAGTCGTTAAAACTAGTATCGGACCATCCGTGTCGGCCTTCAATGTAAGAAGTTCTAGCATCGACCGCAAACCGTATAATCCATGTCACATCCCTTTGATTGATCGTACAATAGATCTTTCGCTGATTTCTGTAACGCCTCCCAATTGTTTAAATCTCTTGCTTTCTCTGTTAGGACCTCTGGTTCAGCATGCCGCAACATATCCTCAAGATCAAGATCAATATCAACCTCTGCATCGTCAAAACCAGAGCCACCAAAATCACCTTTCATTTCACGGGACATGTCCTCAATTATAAAATTCTCTCCCTCATTGAACCAAATATCAGGAATCTCTTCCGGAGGGGCGACTTCCCCGTGATAAGTCCAAACTATGTATTTCTCCACAAATCCACGCTGAATTATGTGTCCGAGAACTACATTCGGATCTTTCCATATCTTCGATTCTTGCAATCCACGCAAGGACAAAAATATCCTTCTTATTCTCCCTCAAAGCGTGTGTCTTAGCCTTATCAATAAATGTTGATGTTTCTCTCATGAACACCGGATGAGTTCTCCGTGTCTCATACATCCATGTCCGATCCATCTAAAAAATTGATAGCATAAATTAATATTATATTGCTAGTTTTTCTAAATAAACAAATTAAACTTAAATTCTACTTTATAACTAAAACCTCATTCACAACAAATAATAATTGAGACAAAATTAGTTACCAAAAAATGATTAAATAGAAAACAAAATATTTGACCTACAAAATTTCAAAAATAGCTCAAAATGACAATTCAAACAAGTTTAAATATCTTCGCATTTAATCGATGAAATTTACAAAAACGGAAGCAAATAAAAGAGATGATCAAGCATGTTACCTTTTATATTGATTTTAATTGAAGATTTCAAGTCTAAAACCACCCACCAAAAGAAATTTCCTATTATTGGAGAGAGAAACCGAGTTAAAAAAAGTTCAACTCGCATTCAACCAATAAAAATTTTTAAAAATAGAAGCAAATGGAAGAGGAGATCAAATATGGTACCTTTTGTATTGATTCCAATTCAAGAATTCAAGTTGAAAACCTTTCCCCTATAATTTCTCTTTTTAGGGAGAAACACCATGTTAAATGTGACACTGTCGGGTTGGACAGCTGTTTTATGGTGCATCATCACGTGCGGTCCACTTAACGACCCGTATAGAAAAATGCATTATCCCGTGCGGGTCCTTAAGTGGGCCGCATGGAATAATACACTATTATCCCGTGCGTGCGTTAGGTGGACCGCACGGGATAATGCATTATCCGTGCAGTCCAACAATCGGCCCCTTTGGAACCGGTTTTCGGCGCGGCCACTTATGATCCGCCCGCGTTGGGAGTCTTGTCTACTAAAATCAAAACTGCAGTAGCGACCCCCGCTGGGATTCTAGCACTTGAGTGTCGCCGGCCGGGATCAATCACATACGACATACGAGACAAGAGTCAGATTCTTGCATTGCTTCATCGGCACCGTGCGCGCTCGCTATCGAACTCATCGGCGCTGCTTCATCGCCTTCGTCGCACAATTACTCTTTAGGATTAAAATCATATATTTCTTATCACTATACTATCAGTACATCTCAACATCAAAATAAAGGTTGCACAATTACTCTTTCGAGGCATATGCAGAACACACACAACTCTTTTGAAAAACGAAAACGAAATACGTGCAACTCTTGTGGAGGGAGGAAGTACTTAATTATAATTAATTATAATTTGGTTTGTTCATACTAAAACTTAGGTAACATTCTTGGAGTTACTAAAATATTGGTTGACTTATTTAACACAGATTCTAACATATGATTTTTTGCTAAAATCATGATTATGAAAACTAATACTCTAAATACCAAACAAAAATTTATAAAGGTAGAGTTTATTAATAAGTGTTTGAATATTGAAGCATGTTTGGTTTGCTGCTATGAGCACTCCCAACCTAGCTTTCATATAGCATGGTGTTCATGGCATTTAATAGAATATCACATAGGCAAAAATCTGATATAACAATAAAGTTAATGAGGTGAGAGATAAAAAAATAAAGAAATCATTTCTTATGAAAAACTATGTCTACACATGAACCAAGAAAAAAATAAGAGTATAGGTGGATAAAAGAAGAGAGAAGAGAAGTGATTGGATGAGAATTTAATTTAAAGACATATATATAATTTCTATACATAGTGTCTATATAACACATAAGTATGAAAACTATTTCATACAGTTAGGATACCTAAGTTGTCGCACCAAATACTATATATGTCATAATTTATTACCATGTGGGTCTGTTATTACAACTATAACAAACAGTACTTTACTAATTTATTGTTCAAGTACATCATACGCACGCTCAATTTTGAGCCAAACCTAGTGAATTTGAGTCTGACAGAGAAATTAAACAACCTTTAGGAGTATCACCAACGACGGTTGCCCAAAATTATAACCCTTAATTTTTTTGGAAATCTGTAATGAGAATTTAAGGATTACGATATATACTTATCTCCGATAGAAAGCATAATCTCGACTCGCTAAATTAAAAAGAAAAACAGAGGGCCACCTCTAAACTTCCATAGAAATCGTTGTTCTCCCCTTCTCCCACGCGCTCTCGCGCGGCCCTCTCTCCGCACAGTCAGGACTAGGAGCGAGGGCCCGCATAGAGAGCGAGAAGTACAAGGTTGAGGATTATAATTTTTTTACGTCCTTGTAGAAAAACTGTTAGACTTAAGTTCACATACCATCAGGCTACAAGCTCACATGTGTTCCAACATGGAAATATTTTTCTTATTAAATTTTTGAATCATTAATATGTGATGCCAATCTTCCCACCTAGATCGAATCGGGCACGCAGACGGCAGATCCAACCGGGTAGGGGCGGGACTGGAAGCAGGTGCTCCGGCGGCGGACATCATCGTCGAGCATCTCTGACACACCTCCGCCCGGCCGGCTCGGCAATGTTGAGCTGCGGGATGCGGCGGCGGGTAGATGTTCCGGTGTAGCTCGCTGCTTCGGCCAGCACCTACTACGGAGTAGCTGCTTCGACGGGGAGCTGCTGCGGCTTCTCTGCTCCGGTGGGCAGCAATTGCGGGCGGCTTCGGCGGCATCGTCTGCTCCTGCTCGGCTGCCGGCTCCCTCGGCTACGCCGGTGACCAGGTGCGGGTGCACGTACACCCGCAGCGACGGCGGCTACTTGAGGTACTTAGATGTATTGTCCCCTCCCATTGCTGCAATTCATGTCATGGTAATTAGTGGTAATTGTTGTTGAATGCAGTAGATGGACAAAACGTGGATTCGTGCTACTCGGTTCAGTGATGAGTTCACCAATGGTGTTGATCAGTTTATGTCTTTTATTGGAGATAGATTCAATGCGGATGATGCTATACCTTGCCCATGTCATAATTGTCTGAATCAATCTTCACTGAGTCAGAAAGAAGTGCATGACCATGTCTATCTATATGGATGGCCAGCTATATATACTCGATGGGTACACCATGGTGAACCTTTTGATGCTGAGATTATGGAATATGAGGAGGGTGAAAAAGCACCTGATGATCTAGGTGATGTGATGGATGCGGATGATCCCGACAATGATCAAGGTACGGCAGAGATGCTTGCTGACTTGTACAAGCTGTCCAAGAAGATGGAGAACAACCTATGTTTGTCAAAGTTCTTAAAGATGCAAAGCATGCTCTTTGTCCGGGTTCTGTTCAGTCTAGGTTCTCTTTTCTAGTCAGAATGCTACATATCAAGTCATTCTATAGGATCGCAACACAACATTCGGTGCAATATTGAAATTATTGTCGGGGTCCTTCCCTAATTGTGGTCTTCAGATTCATATGACAAAGCAAAGAAGTATCTCAAAGAATTGGGCCTTGGATATGAGTTAATCCATGTATGTGAAAATAATTGTGTCTTGTTTTGGAAGGATCTTGCCAAAAATGACAACTGCCCAAAGTGCAAGGAATCTAGGTGGGTAGATGCCGAGGGTGCAAAACGGGTTCCTAAAAAGATTTTGAGATATTTCCCTATTATACCCAGGTTGAAGAGGATGTTTGCAAACAAAGAAACATCTCGGGAGACCCGGTGGCACAAGGATAAGCGATTCCGAGTGGAAAATGAAATGAGCCATCCAGTAGATGGCTAAGCCTGGAAAGACTTTGATCATGTTTATCCTAGCTTCACTGGAGATGCAAGAAACCTAAGGCTTGGTTTAGCTACGAGATGGGTTCAATCCATTTGGGAACATGAACACAAATTATAGCATGTGGCCTGTACTTGTAACAGTATACAATCGCCTCCATGGTCATGCATCGATGCATCCAACTACATCATGGCGTTGCTCATCCCTGGACCAAAGTCTCCAGGCAAGGACTTTGATATATTCTTAGAACCTCTCATTGAGGATTTGTTAAAACTACGGACAGGTGTCGAACTTATGATGCATTCACTTGGTTTAAAGTTTGACCTTCGTCTTTGCAGTACTATGGTGCATCCATGATTATCCGACTTTGGGTGTATTGTCGGGCGAATTACTAAAGGTTACTATGCATGTATTTATTGCAACAAAGATCCATTATCAAGGAGTCTTAGGAAAAAGATATGTTACATTGGACACCGTCGCTACCTTGCAAAAACTCACAAGTGGCGAAGAAGCTTGGACTTTGATGGACACCGAGAAAATCAGGTTGAGCCACAAAAGTTGAGTATGGATGAAACATTGGAGTGTCTAGAGAAGGTCAAAGATGTTAGTCCTGGAAAGTCTGATGGCAGCAAGAAAAGGAAGCGTGCACGTAAGGACGATGAGCCAAAATTGTTTAGCCGAAGGTGCGCTCTATGGAAACTACCTTATTGGAAACACTTGAAGCTGCCACATAATCTTGATGTGATGCATATAGAGAAGAATATATGTGATGCCCTTGGGCATAATACTCCGTCTTGAGGGCAAGAATAAGGATACAATTAATGCGAGACTTGATTTGCAGGATATGGGCATACGACCTGAGTTGCATTTAGAAGAAGATGATGGCAATTCAGTTTCCATGCCGCAGCATGGTATGCCATGGAGAAACAAGAAAGGGCTGCATTTTGTGGATTTATAAAAAGTATTCGGTTTCCATATGGATATGCTTCCAACGACAAGATGCATTAGTGCGAGATGGTTCCAAGGTGCGGGGCCTCAAAACCCACGATTGCCACATCCTCCTACAAAGAATTTTACCTGTCGATCTCCGAGGACTAGTGCACAAGGACATATATGAAGCAGTTGCAAAGTTGGGTAAATTTTTTTGGGAGCTTTGCAGTAGGAAACTAAGGGTTGATGTAACCAAACGTCTAAAAGCGAGAAATCCCTATGATACTATGCAAGCTAGAGAAAATATTTCCTCTGCCTTTTTGATGTGATGGTCCACTTGGCTGTCCACCTTCCTGAAGAAGCACTCCTAAGAGGTCCTGTCCAATATGGATGGATGTACCCGATCGAAAGACAAATTGGCACTTTGAAGGGGTATGTGAGGAATACGGCTAGACACGAAGGATCCATTCTTTGAGGCATACATAGCTAATGAGGCCTTGACCTTTTGCTCTAGGTACATGGAAGATGTTGTCGTAGATTTAATCGGGATGATGACAAATGGGATGGGGAGCATCACATGGTGACCTCTCTATCTTTCAGCATGGTGTTAAACTCATGGGAGCCAACGGGCAGACATATCTTGAGGTCAAAGAATTTGACAAGCTTTGTTGGTATGTGCTAAACAAGCGTGATGAGGTGGAGCCATATTTAAGGTGGGAACCTATTCTCAATGTTTTTTTCTAAATTGTGTGCTGTAATGAACAAGTATGCTAAACATGCATGACCAATACATATTGTGAACTCGTGTGCAACAAGTTAGAGAAGAGTTAGAGAAAGAAGGTGGCCATGATGTTGAGAAAAGGTTGGAAAAGGAATTTCTGCTTGGTTTAGGAGTCATGTAAGTGGTTCCAGATTTTCTTTCAACTTCATATGTTGTCCTTCATTAATATTTTCATATATTTCAACTTTTCTTAATTTTTTGTCTTATTAGATCAAGATGTTGTGGAAGGATAATCCTACAGAGGTTCGATGGGCTATATGCAATATCCGTCGTCCGACCTTAGAGTGAAATTATGGGCATCTGCAGTGTGAATGGTGTTAGATACAACACTATTGACCGTGAAAGATAAAGGCAAACACAAAATAGTGGTGTCTTGGTGGATGGTACACATAATGGATTGTTCATTGAATTTTATGGTCGGCTCAAAGAGATAGTTGAATTGAGCTACAACTCCAATTTGGAATTCGTTAACCGTGGTACTTTTCGGTGTGGTGGTTCAGTCAAGATGGCAAATCTAGAACCATTAAAGATGATGGCCATTTTAGATCCATCAATATAGAGAGGTTTTGGTACATGTCGAGACCCATTTATTGAAGGGTTACGCGGAGGCTACGCTAGCCGAAAACAAAAACTTTTTACCGCGCAAACCAGAACACTTGCAAGTAAGGGCCGATAGATCGTTACCGATTGGAGTAGAGTGCGGCGGAATAGCCAATCGGGGCAATCCGATCCGAACGGTGTATCCGATTCCCGGAGACGGCCGATTCGCCAATCGCCGATTCGAGTCGTCCGGCCATGTTCTCACGCCTCGCTCCGATGCGCCGAGCCGCAGCCGATTCCACTACGGCCGATTGCCCCGATTGCGGCCGATCCGAAGCCGATCAACAGCGCGCAACGTAGCAGCGCCTCTACCGGTATCCACACGTCCGGGGACGAACGCCGAACACCGTGTGCTAGCACGCGATGCAAGGCTAGGGTTTGGCTCGAAAGTGGGGAGGGTTTCCGTGGAGATTGATCTCGGCGACTTACGTTGCACGCGATGCAATTGACATATCACGCTCTCCACCCCTCCCTCCTTTATATAGAGTTGGCCGACTAGGACTAGTGGCCGATCAGGACTCTATTTTTGAACCGGATCTCATCCGTATCTCATAGAGTTGGCCGCCCATACGTCGTAAGCCTATAGGACTCTATCCGATCGGATCCCTATCCGATCGAGCCGTATCCGAGTCCAACTCGAATATCTATTCTATCCCCTTAAGCGTGCGACCCCGTAGGTTCAGGTATACTCGGTTTCGGCTATAGTCTAACTTTGATCGTCGGCTCGAGTCCAACTCAGCCGACTCAACAACGGCGCCTAGCAGCACATATTGACACCATAGTATACAAGAATAATATCGGCTCGAACTGTAATGTGTACACAAATCCCTTTGCCTCACGATACCAATTAAGCTATAGGCAAGATGTGTGCCATCCCTTTAATAGCTTAACCATTCACTCGAACCGTATTGGATTATCGTCCGTTGATTGACTCCTCAATCAACTTAGCATGGCCATGCATTTTCATAATCCATTACCTCGAGGGACCCGAGATATCTCTCCAAAGGAGGGGCAAATTCCATCTTGATCACTCACATCCCACTCCATGTTTCATAGCAAACCCGAAAACTACCTTTATAACTACCCGATTACGGAATAGCGTTTGGTAGTCCCAAAGTAGGCTACTACACATGTTGGAATCCATGGTGATCTCAGGTCTAAGGACTTTGTACCAACACTACCCGAGACCAACTAATGGCACATTAATTCTGTAGTGTCTCATGGTGGGTCTATCCAACAATGTGTTCTCCAAACACATATGTCCATGTTTATTGATTTGGTATCTCCATACCCATGATCTATGAGACATGATCATCAATCAATAAACATGCCGATCTTAGAATCATATTTGTTCCAACAATATGACATATGATCGGGGATCATTTAGAAATAGATTCATACATAAAGAGTCTCATAAATAAGTCACGTACTTATTGATCAATACAAGATGTCTATTTCATGGAACCGAATAACACTTTATTCATAAATACATAAATATTGACGTGATATCCAACATCTCCATGTTGCCTCTAGGGCATATCACTAACAATCTCCCACTTGCACTAGAGTCAATCATGTAAGTATCTAATACCCATTGCTCTTGTGTGCGCCTCATGCTTCGCCGAGGAGAGGTTTTGTCGGCGGATCGGCTATGTTGAGATCCGTGTGCACTTTGCATATCTTGACATCACCTCTGTTCACTATCTCGCGGATGAGATGATATCGCCGAAGTATGTGTTTGGACTTCGATGTGACCTCGGCTCCTTGGCTTGCGCAATGGCTCCACTATTATCACAATAGAGAGACATTGGACCCGTCGTACTAGTCATCACACCAAGCTCGAAACGAATTTCTTGATCCCAAACAGCCTCCTTTGCACAAGCAGCAATGTACTCGGCCTCCGTTGTAGAATCGGCAACGGTATCCCGCTTGGAACTCTTCCACTGATTGCGCCTCCGTTTAGGCGTGAGAACACGAACCAGCATTGCGATCTATAATCATCCTTGTCTGTTTGGAAGCTAGCATCGGTGTAACCACTTACAACGAGCTCTTCTTCACCTCCATAGACTAGGAACATATCCTTAGTTCTTCTCAAGTACTTAAGGATATTCTTTACTGGCAGTCCGTGACCTTCACCTGGATCGACGGTATCCGCTCGTAGCACTCAAAGCGTACGAGACATCGGGCGTGTACAAAGCATGGCATACATGATGGATCCAATTGCCGAAGCATATGGAACCATACCCATCTTATTCCGCTCATCATGTGTCCGAGGACACCGATTCTTGCTAAGATTAATGCCATGTGACATGGGCAAGAAACCTTTCTTGGAATCATGCATGTTGAACCTTTTCAACACCTTGTCAATGTATGTACTTTGGCTTAATCCAATTAGCCTCTTGGATCTATCTCTATAGATCCGAATGCTAATATATATTTGCCTCCCTAAGTCTTTCATGGAAAAACTATTTTTCAATGAAGACTTGACGGATTCTAGCATAGGGATATCATTTCCAATCAGTAATATGTCATCCACATATAAGATTAGAAATACAATTGCGCTCCCACGACCTTTTGTAAACACAGGCCTCTTCTTCATTTTTGATGAAACCAAACCCTTTGATTACTTCATCAAAACGAATATTCCAACTCCGAGATGCTTGCTTCAATCCATAAATGGATTTCGTAGCTTGCATATCTTTCCAAGCGATTCGGATCGACAAAACCCCGAGGTTGTATCATGTATACATCCTCGCGTAGGTTTCCATTTAGGAAAGCCGTTTTGACATCCATCGCCATATCTCATAATCGAAATATGCAGCAATCGCTAGGATAATCCGAATAGATTTAAGCATTGCGACGGGCGAGAAGGTTTCATCATAATCAACTCCTTGAATCTTTAAAACCTTTTGCCACCAATCGCGCCTTATAGATGTGAACATTTCCATCCATATCGGCCTTTTCTTAAAAACCCATTTACACTCAATGGTTTTGACACCATCAGTGGATCAACCAAGTTCCAAACTTGATTGTCGTACATGGATTCTATTTCGGATTTCATGGCTCCAAGCCACTTGTTGGAATCGGGTCCCACCATCGCTTCCTCATAGGTCTTAGGTTCATCGTTGTCCAACAACAATATATCACGTTGTTCCGCACTGTACTGTCGGCGCACGACGTGATCTTTCGACCTTCGTGGGGTGGTGTATCTACAGCCGGTGGCGCAACATTTTGCTCCTCCCGTTGTGGTTCCGTGGTCGCGAAACGTTTTCGGTGTTTCTTGAACTTCTTCAAGATGCACTCGCTCCCACTAACCCTTCTTGAAAGAAACTCTTTCTCCAAGAAGACACCGTGTCGGGCGACAAACACTTTGCCTTGTTCCCGATTATAAAAGTAATATCCCTTAGTTTCCTTAGGATATCCCACAAAGAAGCACTTGTCGACTTGGGTGTGAGCTTATCGATCAGTAAACGTTTTACATAAGCTTCGCATCCCCAAATTTTGAGAAAAGACAAACCAGGGGTTGCCCTGTCCATATCTCATATGGTGTCTTTTCAACCGACTTAGATGGAACTCTATTTAGTGTGAGCGCAATGTTTCAAGAGCATATCCCCGAAGGATAACGAAAGATCACTTTGGCTCATCATCGACCGCACCATGTCCAACAAGGTGCGATTTCTCCGTTCGGACACTCCGTTCCATTGTGGAGTTCTGGCGGAGTCAAGCGTGGAACAATTCCACAATCTTTCGATGATTACCAAACTCTTGGCTCAAGTATTCTCCTCCACGATCGATCGTAGAAACTTGATTGTTTTCCCTAAATGATTCGTACTTCATTCGGAATACTTTGAACTTTTCAAAGGATTCGGACTTATGCCTCATTAAGTAGATATAACCATATCTACTAAAGTCATCGGTAAAGGTAATGAAGTACCGATAACCACCTCGGCCGTTGAGCTCATTGGTCCACATACATCGTATGTACGAGTGCCAATAAGTCACTTGCTCTCTCACTATGTCCCGTGAAAGGTGCCTTTGTCATCTTACCAAGTAAACAAGACTCACATGTCTCAAATGATTCAAAATCAAAAGAGTGAAGCAATCCATCCTTATGGAGCTTCTCCATGCGTTTTTTATTTATATGGCCTAAGCGACAATGCCGGATAAACGTGGGGTTTATATCATTAGAGAGTTGCCTTTCTGTATTAATGTTATAGATGGGAGACGCTTCAAGATTCAAAACGTATAATCCATTCACCAATGGAGCATGAAAATAGAACATATCTCTGAGATATATTGAACAACCATTGTTCATTGATCTAAAATCATATCCTTCCGCTTGCAAACATGAAGCGGAAATAACGTTTTGACATAGTGTTGGAACACAATAACAATTATTTAATTCCAAAACTAATCCTGAAGGTAGATGAAGTGGTACTGTGCCGACAGCAACTGTAGCAACGCTTGCTCCATTGCCGACGCGCGGGTTCACCTCGCCCCTTCTCAATCCTCTACTTCTTCTCATTCCCTGCAACGATTTGCAAATATGAGCTATTGATCCAGGTATCAAATACCCAAGAGTCAAGAGGTGAAGTAGCAAGATTAATGTCTATAACATTAATACCTGAAGTAGTCGTACTTTGCTTCTTTTTGAGATCCTCCATGTACTTCTTGCAGTTCCTCTTCCAATGGCTTGTCTCCTTGCAATAGAAGCAAACGGCATCCGATGTCGCCGACCCTTCTTGCCCTTCTTTGCATTGGAGGCACTCGCGATCTCATCGGGAGTTAACTTCCTCTTGGTGCAAAGTTTCTTGACAGTGGTTTGCGCTTAGCCTTCGCATCATCATCACATGATGACCATTCTTGGATACTCTCCTCACTGTCTTTAGCATCCCATGCAATTCAGCGTGGTTCTATCCATATTGTTCATGTGATAATTTAATATGAATGGCTCGAAGCTCGGAGGGAGCGACCGGAGAATCACATCGTAGCCAACTCTTGGCTAAGGGGAAAACCTAGTTTTTCCGGACTCTCAATGTAGCCAATCATTTTTATCACATGCGGACTGACGGGATTCCCTCAACAAGCCTACACGCAAACAAGGACTTTGAGGTGTTGAACCTCTCGGCCCGAGCTTGGTTCTCAAACATGCCACGCAGTCCCGAATAATAGTGTGAGCATCGCTGCTCTCATATTGCTTCGAAGCTCGGGGGACATTGTAGCTAGCATGAGACAGGCTTATATCTAGGGCATCATTAGTGTGCTTCTCGTAAGCCCTCCGTGCGGTTGCAAAGTGGCGTTATTAGGCAAATCCTCGGGATAGGGTACTTCAAGAACGTACTCCTTACGCTCTTGCTTGAAAACAATTCTCAAGTTGCGATACCAATCCATAAAGTTTGTTCCATTTAATTTTTCCTTTTCGAGAATAGATCGCAAATTAAAGGTACTGGGTGTAGTATTAGCCGCCATTTATTCTACAACGTAAAAGCAAAGTTTAGCACAATGTTTATGCTATGTCTATTGTTAAACAATTTAACATTAGACTCCCATTACGTATTTTCCACCTTCCCTCTCGGGTTACGTATTGGGTCAAGATCCACATGTTAATTAATTTTCTAGTGAGCTTTGGCATCACTGCTAGAAAATTAGTAACATCGGTAAGCAACACCTTGCTAATCACATCTCTATGTGACTCTTGTTGTTGGTGTGGCATCTCCATGCCCCGGCGCCAACCTATGCCCCAAGGCCCAAAACTGTTTTGATAGCCTTGTTAAGTAAACCAAATGTTCCTGCATGTATATGTCGACATATACCCCCTCGTGTTATGATAGAGAATGGCACTCGCTGGCGAGACCCACCATTGACGAGCATAACGGTGACGGTGCAACATTTGGAAGGGCATCATTACTACTTAATTTTGCGAGGAATGCTATCCTATCAAACAAACATATCACATATGAAAGGAAGAAGAATAGCATATAGTGAAATAGTATGGCCCCCTTCACATGGTGATCTCCATCTCCATGCCGGTGTAGAGGATCTCCATCTTCATCACCGTTCTTTCGAGTGCCGAATGCTTGATTTCTTCAAACTAAGCTACTACTATAGAAGCTCTAATTGAAGATTACATCGACTCGCAGTCGTGAAAGAATATTACAAGCATTGCACGTATGAAAGAATATTACAGGATTGCACATATGAAAGAATATTACATGCATCACATGCATCTCATACATACAATAGGGCCATATCATCTCAAAGCATTCTCTCGCAAAAACAAGTTAGGCGTAGAAACGTTTTCTACTTATCGCGAGCTACGGCATCGAGACGACCTATAAGGGGGACGCACACGGCCTATAAGGGGGACGCACGCGCGGAACACCACACGAAATTCATAGATCCAATCTATGAATTCGCTTAGAAACCATGTCGGCATAATCATATTATGCTGTCCCGATACACTATCAAGGGAGATGGTTTGCGTAGGCGCGAGGCAAAGCAACAAAGTCGGACTACGAGATAGCTTCGGTATAATCATATTATACCGTTCCGATACACTATCAAGGAACGCTATCTCGAACCCAACTCAAACCGAGTTACATGGAAATTGCTTCGACGTAATCACATTACGTCGTTCCGATACACTATCAAGGAACGCAATTACCATTAACTCTCCTCAACGTATCCCGTAAAACCGATTGATCTAATCAACCCGTGCGCAAAACTTGTTCCGATCCAATCTAAAACCCGAACTAAGCAAGATTAGCTCGATACCACCGAAGGGTTACGCGGAGGCTACGCTAGCCGAAAACAAAAACTTTTTACCGTGCAAACCAGAACACTTGCAAGTAAGGGCCGATAGATCGTTACCGATTGGAGTAGAGTGCAGCGGAATAGCCAATCGAGCAATCCGATCCGGAAGTAGCCGATTCCGGAGACGGTCGATTCGCCAATCGGCCGATTCGAGTCGTCCGGCCATGTTCTCACGCCTCGCTCCGATGCGCCCGACCGCAGCCGATTCCACTACGGCCGATCGCTCCGATTGCGCCGATCCGAAGCCGATCAATAGCGCGCAACGTAGCGGCGCCTCTACGTATCCACACGTCCGGGACGTAACGCCGAACACCCGTGTGCTAGCACGCGATGCAAGGCTAGGGTTTGGCTCGAAAGTGGGGAGGGTTTCCGTGGAGATTGATCTCGACGACTTCGTTGCACGCGATGCAATTGACGTATCACGCCTCTCCACCCCTCCCTCCTTTATATAGAGTTGGCCGACTAGGACTAGTGGCCGATCGGGACTCTATTTTTGAACCGGATCTCATCCGTATCTCATAGAGTTGGCCGCCCATACGTCGTAAGCCTATAGGACTCTATCCGATCGGATCCCTATCCGATCAAGCCGTATCCGAGTCCAACTCGAATATCTATTCTATCCCCTTAAGCGTGCGACCACGTAGGTTCAGGTATACTCGGTTTCGGCTATAGTCTAACTTGGCCGATCGTCGGCTCGAGTCCAACTCAGCCGACCCGTCAACGCGGCGCCTAGCGGCACATATTGACACCATAGTATACAAGAATAATATCGGCTCGAACCTGTAATGTGTACACAAATCCCTTTGCCTCACGATACCAATTAAGCTATAGGCAAGATGTGTGCCATCCCTTTAATAGCTTAACCATTCACTCGAACCGTATTGGATTATCCGTCCGTTGATTGACTCCTCAATCAACTTAGCATGGCCATGCATTTTCATAATCCATTACCTCGAGGGGCCCAGAGATATCTCTCCAAGGAGGGGCAAATTCCATCTTGATCACTCACATCCCACTCCATGTTTCATAGCAAACCCGAAAACTACCTTTATAACTACCCAGCATTGAATAGCGTTTGGTAGTCCCAAAGTAGGCTACTACACATGTTGGAATCCATGGTGATCTCAGGTCTAAGGACTTTGTACCAACACTACCCGAGACCAACTAGTGGCACATTAATTCCCGTAGTGTCTCATGGTGGGTCTATCCAACAATGTGTTCTCCAAACACATATGTCCATGTTTATTGATTTGGTATCTCCATACCCATGATCTATGAGACATGATCATCAATCAATAAACATGCCGATCTTAGAATCATATTTGTTCCAACAATATGACATATGATCGAGGATCGTTTAGAAATAATTCATACATAAAGAGTCTCATAAATAAGTCACGTACTTATTGATCAATACAAGATGTCTATTTCATGGAACTGAATAACACTTTATTCATAAATACATAAATATTGACGTGATATCCAACATCTCCATGTTGCCTCTAGGGCATATCACTAACATTTATATTAGCAACCCAATCAAAAAAGGTCTTCTACGTGCAGGACACAAAGTTTGGGGAAAATTGGCGTGTTGTCCAAAAATTTGAGCATAGGAGCAAGTTTGATGTCAATGAAACCAAATTGAGCATTGTTCACCAAGATGAAATTGGTTCTGATACTGAGCTTGCGGTTGCAGATGATGATGGAATAGATGTAGAGCAATGTATTGTTGCACCAGTGCACCGTCGTGTAGATGGAGCCAAATCTACTGTGGCGGGTAACTTACAAGTTCTCATCAATTGAAGGGAAGAAGACATGGCTGAAGACAGTGATAGTGCAGATTGTGAAGATGACACCATATTTGAGTATTTTAGTGACAATGATAGGGATCCCATGGCATGTAATGATGATGATTAGATTAACTATCATTTGTAGTTGTCTTATTGTGGGGTGTTGATGTAGCACAAACATTTGTAACATTGACTCTTTTGTTGCCAAATCATTGCATTCAGATCACTGCATTCAGATCACTTATTCATACAAAATTCATACATTGAGACTAAGCTAATTCATACATTGAGACTAAGCTAATTTCATTGTCACTAATTCATACATTGAGACTAAGCTAATTCACAGCAGTTGTAGCTTCGCGGGCTCGACACCTTTACTAAACATGGCCACTAGGAGAGGCAAAAACATAGCAAGGAGGATCACTGAACCAAAACATGCCTATGCTCCTTTACTGAACATGGGTATCCAGCAAGGACTTGAGTTCGTTCTTCTCCGGCTCCGAGCTTCGTTCTTGTTTCGCAAGGACTTCACGCATCTCGCAAATCAACAAGAATTTCGATCCGATGATTTGTTGGCTTGGGGTCTAGCCACTCCCAAAAAATACATCCACCATTCTTATTTTCACAACAATGTAGCAATTTGTCACCCAGACTGTTTCCTGGAATCACAATATAATGTAAATTGACCTCACCTGATATTTGTAGCATGAATGGTACCTCCTTCCTGGATTCCTATTAGTCCATGCTATCCACCAGGGAGTCTTCTGACCGCAATAGCAGTTGATAGCTGGTGTGTACGAGTAGGGGGTGGCGATACGGAATTGGAGAGGAGTACCAGGACCGCTCCCCGGAGCGCTCCATGGAGCTCCGCGATGAGCTTGAGGCAGCGGTGGTCTCCATCGAGCTCCGCGGCGGATCTTTGCCGGACGAGTGGGGGTACAATTGTAGCGTCGTGGATCTTTGCCAGAGGAGTGGGGGTACGACTGCGGTGTGGTGGATCTTTGCCGAAGGAGTGGTGGATCTTTGTCGATGGGGGCGAGTGCCGAGCGGTGGCCGCGCCCGTGGTTGCGACCGATTTGGGGGAGTGGGGGTGGATTGGGGATAGGAGGAGTGGGGAAGCCGACAGTGTTGGTCCACCAGGGGTGAGCCATTCATATGTGTGGACTCGGTTCAGCATGGGGTTAGGCTAATCGGCGGGTCCATGATGGTCAAATTTTGGTCAAATCCATGATTTCAGCTCATTTTGAATCTAATCTGAACCGGATTTTCAATTAAATGTTCAAGTAATTCAGTAAAGTACAATAATTGTAAAACTCACAATATAATACATGGTCATATGATCATATCAAGTGTATATTTACACAACAAGCATGTATATATGAAGTGCATATGATCTTACACATCATATAGCTATGTGCGTTGATATAA
This sequence comes from Oryza australiensis, assembly GCA_019925245.2. Taxonomy (NCBI): domain Eukaryota; kingdom Viridiplantae; phylum Streptophyta; class Magnoliopsida; order Poales; family Poaceae; genus Oryza; species Oryza australiensis. Next base: position 298,161 of record JAIFGZ020000479.1, read on the forward strand.
CCAATTAAGCATGTACAGTGGAGGACGACGAAATTTTTTTGAGGTGTGACGGACTATCTTATAGCATGTTGCTTCAATTTCGACTAATGAACGAACTGATTACAACCACATATCCGTTACTCAATAGATTACGTACATACGGATTGCACTCGTGAGTAGTCGAGCCGTCGGTCCTCGATGTGGTCGGCGAGCAGTGGTGAAGCGCCTTGCTCGCTGCTCCCGTGCATCGGCGCTAAGGCCATGGGCCAGTGGCGAAGAACTAGAGGAGGAGGGTGCCGAGGGGCCGCAGCTCACGTGACCGAAGTGGCTCCCGCGGCGACGAGGGAAAAAGGGGATCGGGGAGCATCTTGTAATGTGTATGTCGAAGGGGATCGTGCACGTATTGTATGTGATCTTATGAAGCGCTAATCAACTTATTAAGTGTTCAAATTCATTCATGCACACATATTGTAATGTGTATGTTTATAGTTACAAATATATATATATAAGAGATCGTGTATGTCTCCATATAATTTGAGACCTCAAATTTTATCATCTTGCACATTGAATGTCTCCAAACATATATATATAGAAATTGATACCAAATTATTATAAGCAATTATCAGTCTACACTTCAAAAGTATGATCACAAAAAAAGAAAAACCATTCAATTTTATTCTGAAAAAAACAAAATTCTTTCCATCTCCCGCTTAATGTTCTCGTGTCCGCAAGCTTCAACCCGCCCAATTTTTGGTGCCTACGAAAACCCCATGGTGCCCTCCAGTATGATGGCTCCCGTCCCAGTCGACCAGGGACAAATTAGTACCTTCAGTGGTGACTATATATTTGATGGTCCCTCCCAACCGATCGAGACCTAGCCGCAACCGCCCCCCAGATCCACTCCTCCTCCGTCGCCGCCCACGTCCACTCCTCCGCTGCCACCTAGATCCACTCCTCCGCCGGCCGCCCACGTCGACTCCTCCGCTGCCCAGATCTACTCCGCTGCAACCCCAGAAGAGTCGTGCCCTGCGACGTCCACCCCAACGGAGGATACAGCGTAGGAGCAGCACCACGAAGCCCACCCCACGGAGGAGACGAAGACGTAGGCGCCATACCATGACTTCAACGGGGGCACCCATCGACGATGCCTAAACGACCCGCAACACGCTTGTGCCCTCGAGCCCAGGTTCTGCTATTCTCGGTTGGTTATCATTTTAAGGTTTAGGATTTAGTTCTTCTCGGTTGGTTCCCCCATGTAGCGTCGTCTCTTTGTTGTCTAGGCGGCCTTTTACTAGATAGGGTTTACGATTTAGGTTTAGGGATTAGGGATCAATTGGACTAAAATTTGTTCACAAATAGGGTCCTATGAAAATCTTCGTGACTTGCAAATCGCGCGAGAACAACAAGAGGCTGCAATCCATGGGTCTTGCTACCTTGGCCGCTTCTTTTCGTAATGCACATTCAAAGAAACCAAACAATGGTCCTGACGAGCGGTCTGATTCATCGGAATATCTTCCTGGAGCAAATGAAGAGGGCCAGGAAGATAATGATGAATGTGTTAATACTAGCATAGAAAAGGTGTACTCTGAATCTTGGTTGGGGAGGTTGCATCTCTTATTTTCAGTGTGTTAATATCTGATATACATTCTGGTACTTATTTTCATGCAAGTTCTAATAACAGATTATTCCTTGTATGTTAGGAAATTGACAACAACAACAAGCGGGGTCAACCAACCAAGAACAAGAAAACCAGGATGCCTCCAGGTGGAACAAAAAGGGTGATGGCAACTCCAGGAAGTGTATCGCTTCCTGGAGTTTCAACAAGGTCTGGAGAAAAGTAAAGCACCAACTTCCAGCAAAACATTTACATCGCTGAGGACCAGTTAAATCCAACGCCCACGAACAGTGACACAGCCCCTATGGTGCAAGGCAAAGAAGGAGATCGTCCCACCGTCCGCATCTTGACTTTTCTCGCATTTGATGAGCAAACTACCGCAGATGAACAGTTGTCTCCGAACAGTTCGAGATTGTTCATCAAGGAAAGTAATAGATCATGCATTATCACATTCTTTGATTTAACTGTGGACTACTCTAACACTCCTAGCTTAAACTTTGTAGGTCGACGACATGCTCCAAGACGACCAAGACCACCAACAAAGGGCAAATTGCTGGATAATATGACAAAGGCTATGGGAAGAAGGCTGGAGATTGAAATTGCTCCAGGGAAGAAAAAGGCCTGAGAAGCCTGTACAAGCTGCTAAACTTGCTTCAGAGGCTAGACTTGTCATTAGGTCCACCATCCCTATCCTACCTCACTGGAAAGAATACAAGAAGGATGAAGACAAACATTTGAGAGAATTCATGGGCCGGTTATCTGTAAGTAAATCGATACCTTGCGCGTACATTTGGTACTTTGCATAAGTCAGTATATCAAATGCTCATAACTAATCTCATGGATGCTTACTTCTACAGACCAGGTTGGCAGTTGATGGAAATGATGAGGCAACAAAGCAAGCGTGCACAAATCTACTCCAATCTGGGGTACGCCAGCATAGATTCTTATTGAAGAAGCAATACTTCAATGGTGTCTCGGCAAATGAAGTCGAACAACTTCCCGGTTTCTCGTATGACCGATGACCGTGGCTTGAACTCATGGCTAAGTGGTCTCGGTCCAAAAGAGAAGGTATGATATGTCATAATTCAACTTCTTTGTGTTGTCTATTTTGTCTGCAACGTGCATGTTTGCAGGAAGTATCTGAGACGAACAAGCGCAACCGTACTAACGTCAAACACCCTCAAAAGACGGGATCTCGCAGCTACATATCACACTTGTACACATATGTAAGTGCTGAAAATCTGCTACAACATATTTTCTGTTTGTGTGTAGATACAGAAGCTAATTTTTCTTCATCTCTTTCTCAAACTAAATATAGATGGAGAAAAACAAGGGACGAGATGTCAATGCAGTGGAGATGTTCAAGGAATGCCATACCAGCAAGAAGAAGGGTATGACAGATGTCGTCAAAGAGACAGTTGTAAGTCCCTACACCATTGCTTGGATGGGATGAGTACATATGTCAATTTATATTCATAATTGGTTGCAGGATAGGATTAACACATGGAAAGGATGCTCATTTGTATGATTTGTGTGGATGACTATAAGTGCTTGTGAAATTGGTTGCTGGATGGGACTAACACATGATTGATGGCTGGGATTAGTACAGAAAAATGATGTTCATAAATGCTTACACCCATATCTTCTATGATGATTTCCATATATGTGCTCATATGCTTGCTGAAATGGGAAGTTATTGGATGTATGTTGATATCAGTAATGCCATAAGTTAATGTAAATTCATCTCAAGTGCTTATACGTAAATATATGCATCTATATGTTCTCTTATGACTTTCGATCTTATAAGATGGATTTTCGATGATTTTCATATATTTGCTTGTAACATGGATTCTCGTTTAAGTTATAGACTGCCATGGAAAATATGTTGGCCCAACTGCTCGAAGGTTTAGAGACACCAAGATCTAGCACCGAAGTTGTTTCCAAGGTCCTGTCACAAACCAGGTCCGCTTCATTCCCGAAGAATGCTGGTCTTGAAACACCATGGTCAAAATCTACTGCATCAGCTACAAGAGAAGCACATCTTCGGGAACAGTTATAGGCAGAGAAGGCACGAGCTGATCTACTTCAACAAGAACTCGACTCCCTGAAGAAGAAAGGTGAAGAAACAGAAGAAACATTAGCGTGGACCCAAGAAGTTGTGCTCAAGACACAGCAGGAGATGGAGGAGTTCAAGAAGAAACAAAAGGCTAATGATCTGATCCTTCAGCGCATCTTGAACCTCAACTCAGGTAACAGAGCTACTTAGCATCTTTGTTCCTGTGGTCACAATTGTGGTTACAAACTTTGTTGGTCAGCGTCTATGGTCAGCGCCTCTGAACTTTGTTGGTCAGTGCCTGTGAACTTTGTTGGTTATGATATGAACTAATAATGCATCGGTGAACTTGTGGTTCCCCTATGTTTGGGAACTTTGGTTGTATGAACATCTAGTTTTTTCATGTGTGATGTATGGACTTGTGCTTGATGTGTGAAAATATGTTATGTTTCTGTTTCTGGGCATGCAAGGTACAGGTGTGCATTATACTGAACTAGTCAGAATTTTATGACGAAAAAATGTCATTACGTAACAAATGCCACCTCAGCGTTCACGGTTTGTCACGTTAGATTCCACGTATCTGAAAGCCATGTGCTGCACATCATCGCTCACGTGTTGCCACGTCAGCTGCCACGTCCTGGCATGTAACTGCAAAATAGGCAGCCACATGTCATTCCTAAAATTGTAAACGTGTCACCCTCCGCGACTTACACGTGTCAGCCTCCATGCCATACAGGTGTCGACCACTCCATCATACACGTGTAGTGCTGGATACGCTGGCTGAAACAGATCAGTGATGCGGCCTAAATTATCATGGAATGTAGTGATATCTATTACGTAACACAGCAAATCATCACTGTGCAACATCTATGACGCTACAAAGATGACAAACAAAATTTTGTCATAACTTTGTCACATATATCTTTCCATGACAGATTAGGTCTTTATTATGACAAAACTGGACCGTCTTAGATGTGGAGTTTTCTAGTAGTGAATTGGTTGCTTGCACCATCCTAGCCTGGCCCGTATGAGCCATCCAGGCTCACCGTGTCCAGGATGAATAGATAAAAAGGGTCTGTTTGGTTGAGTGTATTAGTTGAACCTGGATGGTATGAGATATTATTTGGTTGGTTGTATGACAGATACTGTTCTTAAAAAATTTGTTTGGTTGGGTGCATGATGGATGAGTTTGGTTACCTTCTATATCCATCCTACAATGAGATGGATAAAAAATACATGTCTAATACTCAACTGAATATATATATATATATATATATTATTGATATGTAAACGGTGAATGAAAAATAACTAGTACGAGTACAAATTAGGTATATGCTGACTCGCTCAAGCCAACAAAAAGAACAAGAAAAAGGAAAAAGAAAGTGGGTTTCATCGCTGTGACCTACTCCGTCATCGTGCGGTCGCTGACCTCCTTCTTCGTTGCACCGCATGTCGCCGAAATCCTCCGCCTCCTCATCATCCCCTCCCTTCCCCCTCGATCCTCTTCATCCTACACCACGCTAGACGCAGTTCACCTCCCCAGCTATACCACTCTCCATCCCTCTTCAGCCCTTCGTCGCTTGCAACCATTAGTGGCGAGATCCAATGACTGTGAGCTTGGAGCCGTTGGATCCGACGGTTTGGCGGCTAGAGAAGGAAGGGGAGGACACTAGCAACAACGGGAATTGTGAGGAAGGTGGTGGTGATGGTGGTGACCACAACGGTGCAGCGGCGGCCGGATTTGGTGGCTAGGAGCTCATACTACTATAGAATTGATTTTCCTGGATGAGGCACCATTTAGCTTGTAGGTGGGTCATAAGTGCCCGCACCTACAAAAACTGGTCCCTCGGGGGCCGCTCAAGGGGCCGCATGGGATAATATATTATTGCATGTGGCCGTTTAGGAGGCCCGTCTGCGAAAATGGTTGAATTACCGCAGGCGGGCCTCTTAAAGTGTCGCATGTGATAATGCATGTGTCCCTTAAGCCGGCCGCATGCGATAATGCGGCCATTTTTGCACACGAGCCACTTAAGCAGCCACGTGCGTTGATGGCCCATATATCCCCACCCAACCCGAGTGCATGACCATTTGAACTCGAAGTTTCTCTCTCCAAAACGAAGCAACAAATAGGAGGGAGGTTTTCAACTTGAAATATTTACTTGATTTTGGTACAAAAGGTTACACACTTGCTTACCTCCTTTATTTGCTTCCATTTATTTTAAATTTTGTCAGCGCAATGCGATGAATTTCGTATTTTTATAAGATGACTTTTTTGAGATTTTTTTTGCAAATTCTAGCTCAAATAGAATGTTTTGATGAGCAAATTGTTATTATAATCACTAGTGCATACTACTTCAATGTAATTTGCATTAATTTTGAGAAGATACATGTATTATCATGTTTTGTGATAAATACATGTGCTCTAATTTTATTCGTACTATGATTTTATATAGATGGATCAAGCATGGATGTACGGGATTCGAAGAACTCATCCGACGTTCATGAAGGAAGCATCCAAATTTGTTGACCATACTAAGGCACATGCTTTGAGGGAGAATAGGAGGAAAAAAATTATACGTGCTTTGATTGCAAGAATAAGAAATTATGAAGAGATCCCACTACATTCTTAGGGCACATAGTGGAGCATGAATTCATGGATGATTACAAGGTTTGGACCTATCACGGGGAAATCGCCGCTCCTGAAGATGATTGTAATGCGAAATGTGAAAAGACTTGTTTTCAGATGGATGAGGCAGAGAATTTTACAATCAAGGACATGGCTTGTGAAAGGATGGACGAAGATGGTTCCACCGGTAGTGATGATTTCGAGGCTGATTTCGATCCTGGAGGATATGCTTGCAACTCGTTGAACCAAAGGTCCTAATGGGTACAACACGAGGGTTAGACAATTGGGAGACATTAGAGAAGTCGCGAAAGATCTTCTTTATGACGAATCCTAGGAATGTGATAAGGATTTTATAGTGTTGCATTCGGTGCTTGAACTTCTTAGATTGAAGACTAGGCGCGGATCGTCCAATATAGCTTCAATGATTTGATGGGTCTCTTGAGAGTTTTGCTTCCTAAGCCCGACTTTTGCCATCCAACATGTATCAAGTGAACAAACTCATATGTCCATTGTCTTTAGGTGTCGAAAAGATTCACACACTGTGTAAATCACTATGTACTTGCATCGCAAGGAATATGCAGACTTCTTGGATAGTTGCCCAATGTGTGGGACAAGTCGATACAAAATAGGAAACATGTCCTCTGATAGTGAGGTTGTCGACCCATATTCATTGGTGTGTACGAAGAAAAAGATTCTCGACCATGGTGATGTGGTACTGCGAGTGAATGATCGCATGAAACGTATGTTCTCAAACCCTAATGATGTTGAGTTGATGAGATGACATCAAGAGAACCGGAAAATAGATGGTATGATTCAATGCCCTGCTGATGCTTGCCAGTCGAAGATCATTGATTCACTACATCTAGAATTTGCTAAGGATTCAAGAAATGTAACGTTTGCATTGAGCACGGACTGAATGACTCTGTTTGGTGACCTAAGCAGCTCACATAGCACCTGGCCAGTCCTGCTCACCACCAACAAACTGCCCAAGCCCCCCAACAAACTGCTCAAGTGCCAAGCAATAATGTCGAATCAATAGAAACAACCCCATACCCTGTGGATGGTATAACTGGTCCAACTCTGTGCAGACTCTTCGGACCCATCGGTAAGGCTAGGAAGACAAAAGATGTTTCTACTGGCTTAGCGATACTTGGTTGACAATTACACAACACCATCCTTCCTGAGGACTATGCAAGGATGCAAGTGGCTAAGGTCCATGGGGAGCATATCGCGTTGGAGCTAGACATCCCCGCATCGTTGGGGATCAAACTTCTCGGAGATGCAGTGAACCACTTTATGTTGTGGCATCGTCTAGACATCATCCTTGTTGGACAGACACCATCAACCCCAACTCCATCCCAACCAATGACAGTTGCCGCTCCAGCGCCACCGTCCCCTCAGGATGACCTTCCCCACCATCTCTCCCCACCTCCGATGAGGTCACCACATCGTCCACCTTCCCCAGCACCTTCCCTACCTCCGGTGAGGTCACCACTTGCATCCTCTGCTCAAGCGCTGGCCCCTCTCTCTCCGTCAACAGTTCAACCACCTGGTCCCATTCAACAATCTCCGTCTACACCACAATTTGCTTTTGCTGAACAAGCCCAACCACCCCAAGTAACTATATCTGGCCCCAAGTCTATTACCCTAGAACCTCGTCGGTTGATACCAAGATGGTTTTCATGTACAACCCCAAGGAAATGTCAAGAGATAAGGAGAGGTTCATGTTTTCGGCTTTTAGGGGGATAGGTTCTTCAAGTAAGGGCAAGGTAATAGTACAAAGATGTTGAGCAGCTATCGGAATCCCAGAAGTCAGTACTACATGCCAAGGAGGACTTGCAATTTACATCTATAGATGTGCCCCAAAAATACAAATATGGGAAGCCTTTCTTACCATGGCAATTTCTGGAGAAACTACCATGGCAGATGAGGGTGATGCATGAATTCATTAGTGTTAAGGTTCCGAAAAACACTTTCATGAGTGGACCCAATGGGATATTTCCTAATCAATTTTTGTGACCTACATGCCCTCTTCAAGCTAGATAAATGGATGTCAATCTCGTTGCCACGTTTTGCCTGTAAAGTGTTTACTCTTATATATTTTATGTGAATGTAAACAAAACATCTATTTCATTAAAGTTTTATTCTACAGGTTACAAAATCACGAAGTGGATAGAACGAGGACACCAGTTGGCTACGTCGACCTAAGTAGGGTTTGCAAAACACAACAAACTATAGAGATGCGTGTCGATTCCCAGGAACTAAAAGATAAGACACCGGAGAAAAAGGAAGAATATATCAATAAATTGCACAAACGCAAGAAGCTCGAGGTAGCAACATACTTGGGACTAGCAATGCTAGCGCACGCTAACAAAAATATCTTAATGGTCCCTTACGCTTTTATGTAAGCAACTGCTCATAAATCTGATTATTTTTTACAGTAATACATCATTTTTAGCAAATGTCATCTCTAATTCATCTTTATTGTTTGCAATGACCACTATATCTTATTCGTAGTATATCCGAAGGACCATTTGGTCATAGCGTTGAACCCGGCACACTATGACAAGGAAACATACATGGAGTTCCTCACTATTATGAATTTGTAAGTAATAAAATAACCCATCTGTACATAATTGTTATTCTAAAATTTGTAAGTAACTAAAACAAATATTTTCTCAAAACAACGCACATATGTTTTACCGCAAAAACATGGGCCAGTAAAAGATCCGGCAAAGAAAAAAGCACACGTCAAGATAGGATGGGCGGTACTGACATATGCCAAGAACACAAAATCTCTTAGAATCCTTACTTGTTTATATGATCAGTCTCATTATTATGTTCGTAGTGCTTCAAACAACCCCAGAAACTTTCATATATGGATATTACATATGCGAGATGCTTAGGGTTAACGGGAGATACACAATAACCAGTGACCGCGTAAGTGTATTGTTCTCCATACAGAGTATTTCGTCACAATTCATTTTCTAACATTTATTGTCTTCTTTGTTCATAGATCTCTGAAATCCCTTATGTAGCAAATCGGTTCGACGATACAACAATAGGGAACATGTGCACTGACCTTTGTCGATTCATCCATCATGATTGCTACAACACATTTGGGCTATTCTACGATAATCAGAGTCAACTTGTATTACAAGACAACTTCCAACCCTTAAGAGAGTGGGAGAAATAACATATGCAGTGAAAATCTAATGTTTCGTTCGTGATAAACTATCGTTTATTTGTAATATATGTATAGATATGTACATAAATTTTTGCTATGACATGTATTCAAACACTATTTATTTGTCAATGCAATATTGTAGTTACTATGTGCTAAAAACGACAACTTGGTTTGCTCTTATGTGTACCATTCCAAATTTTGATTATAAATAGTGAAAAATATTGTATTATAAAGGGGACGCGATCTTCCTAAATAACCAGAGAGTTATACGCTGTATGAAAAGATGTATTATCGTAGATAGGCTTCTTAACATAGCCACAAACAATAATCGATCTTCATATGCGGCCTTTGCCTGCACGCGTGATGCGAGCCATGTGTTGTGCAAGCAACCAAACAGGCCCTATGATTTTTAGAGTTCCAAACAGGCCCTATGATTTTTAGAGTTTGTGTAGTAGTTATCCTTTTTAGTAGGGGTGATTTTTTTCTTTTTAGCTCTTCTCTCCTCTATTTCACCTGTGCTTTTAGCCTTCTAACATCTCCGCAAGATTTTTGCTTACATATACCCGTAGTTCTCGCTCCTGGCCCTAATGAATTCCGAGGCAATTCCAAAACTTCACGAAAAGCCTCAAGACGAAAGATTCTTTTTACCAACGGGAACACGCCAAGGCGTAACTCGGCCCCAGTCTAGACCGCCGGTTAAAAGAAAGCCAAGAGCCGTCTTGTCGAACTCAAAAGTGGAAGGCTAGAGGCCAAGCAGGCAGGCACGTGCATGGCTCCATGCCTCCATGCCTCCACGCATGAAACCCTCCGCTTCGTTAATTTTAACCATTTCTCCCAACAAGACTGCTGCACACTATTGTCCACATGAGTTTAGCTTGACTGCTTGAGGGAAGGGAAGTATTAGTACCAGTAGACTGGGGCTAAAGTAATCAAGGAATCATAAATCATAAATTGTCGGCTCTTATCCTTGTACTGGTAGTGCTAGTACTAGTAGTAAAATATTCTATAAGGTATGGTAACAAAAATATAAACATTGATTTTTTTAATCTTTGTACTACCTTGCATATATAGAAATAAAAGAATATGGCAGGCACCAATAGTAGGAGTAGTTTCTACTCTCACAAGTGTAGTTATTGTTATTTCATTCTAGTCAATCAATATCATATCAATCATTTTTACTATTGATTAATTTATTATCTAGATTATGGGTGTGTTCGGCTGGTCAAGCCGGCTGATAAGACAAGCCGGCTGGTTTGCTATGAGAGAAAACTACTGTTTGAACGGCTGATAAGCCCGGCTGATACGAACAAGCGAACACGACCTATATTCTTTCTTCTTTCATAGGGCCACATCTATTATCTATTATCTAGTTTCATCAACCAAATAAGGCATATTTGAATAGCATACATTTAAACGTACAGGATTTAAAGATTTAAAGTACTAGAGTAAAGGAACAAGATGCGAAGAAACCAAAGTAAATCTCTTAAAACTACATACTATTTTCTTACTAAAATATCGTGACACTAAAAATTTAAAATAATATATCATAAAATCACCTATTTAATATATAGTATATCACGAGAACTAAAATTTAAGGTGAGACATCGCAAACAACAAATTTGCAACAAGGATATCAGTACACTATATATATTCTAAACTTTAGATCCCTAGCAATGTTATATATGTTTTTATAGTGAAGTTATAAACATCGTAATTTTGTCATACTACTATACCTTAAATCATATATCTATACTTTAGTAATAAACTTAATATTAAATATATATAGTTTTATAATAATTTGAGTAGAGTATATGCATTTATTCAAAATGTACTCAAGAAAATACTTCAAACATACAACTTAGAGTCGCAGATACTTCATCAAAATATACAAATTTCTTCGACAATGGGGTTGAATCCAACATCATCAAAGGTGCATATGCATGCGGCAGAACTATACGTATATGATTTATGCGCACACACAGCACTTAATATGCACATAATTAAATAGATGTGTACAATTACTCACCACCACGTGGTTGTGCACGCTTTAATACATGGCGATGTCTCAGAAGCAAATCCACGAAACCTTATACTTGCGTGTGCGTAATTGTAGTTACTAGGATCAGATATGCATGCATCTACGAATCCACTAACACAGCTCTAGTGCTTTGAAGCAAACCACGTTTACCTAGCATTAAATTTATCAAGTACCATCGGTTAATAGGTATTTTGGTTCAGGGTTGTTTTGCGATGACATAATTTTATATTTTTGATAATTTTGTAAGAATATATATTTTTGAAAGTTGTTATAAAAATAAGTTTTTCTCCGCACGTAAGTATCGACAATCATATGTACATAAAAAATATACATTTTAGATATTTTTCAAACAACACATATACAAACATGAAATGAAATAAGTTATATCTTCCTCAAAAAACCCACCGTACAACTGTACTATTTTATCTACCTACCTATCCTAAATAAAAAGAGATCGTACCTCTGTGCTCAAAAGGACGTTAAAAGCAGCCACTGAATCAAAACAACCTGAGTGGAAACCTACCGAAAAGAGCCACCTTTTAGCCTTTTTTTACACGCCCAAACCCTTGTTCCCCCTTCCAACCTGTGGCGAAGCACGTCTCCCCAATAGCCGGAACCGCCGTTCCACCGCGTCACCAATCACCATCGACGACGCAGCCCCCACCTTCGTCGTCCTGTCCGTCGCGCGCCCAATGCAGCTGCAACTGCAGGTGCGGCCGAGTGGTGGTGTGGACGTAGCGGGAGCAGAGGCGAGAGGGTTGGCTGGCCTGGCCGGGCCGGCTCCATCGTCACATCGATGTGAATCGTCAGCTACTATGGCCAGCGCCCGTCCAGCGCGGCAGCGGGCAGCGCGCACAGTGACGCTGCTGCCTCTGTGCACCTTGCTGCTGCTCATGTCACTCGCTCTCGGCTCTTGCAGCCGTGGCCCTGCTCCCTGTTTGGTGCCGTCTCCTCTACCACCGTAGTAGTACTCGACGCGAGATTCCCATCGGCGATGGCCGTGCCGCGCGCCGAACCGAGCCCCCGACACGGCACAACACAAGTGGCGGACGACTTAAAATCTCCACGACAGCATATGCGCCACTGTTCCACGTACACCGGCCCGCGCCTGCGTGTATATATATGGTGGAGCTAAGCCCAACACACGAGCAGGAGTTAACCACTCCTCCTAGCTAGCAGTAGCCTTGCAGCAGTAGTAGCATCTGGGAGTGTGAAGTGGTAGTGCACTAGTGCGTCACACACCCGCACACGCACAAGCAGCAGCAGCAGCAGCAGAGCTTTTATTTTACTCCTCTTTTAAAAGAGAGGCGCCTGCGCCACCACTGTTGTCGCCTCCTCCCTTAGCTCAGCTCGCCTTCCTTTTCACTCTTTCCTCTCTCTCTCTCTCTCTAGCTAGAGAGAGAGGGAGCCGGCAATAAAAAGAAGAGAGAGAAGCTTAGGAGGAAGGGACCGACCATCGCCTGCCGCAATGGCGACCGGCGGCAGCGGCGGCGGAGGTGGTGGTGGCGGGGGTGACGACGTCCACGGGCTCAAGTTCGGCAAGAAGATCTACTTCGAGCAGGACGCGGCGGCGGCGGCTGGCGGGAGCGGGGGCGCGGCGGCGTCGGTGGCGGTGGAGTCGTCGTCGACGTCGTCGGGTGGCGGCGGCAAGAAGGGCAAGGGCGCGGCGGCGGCGCCCCGCCGCCGCCGCCGCCGAGGTGCCAGGTGGAGGGTTGCGGCGTGGATCTGAGCGGCGTCAAGCCGTACTACTGCCGCCACAAGGTGTGCTACATGCACGCCAAGGAGCCCATCGTCGTCGTCGCCGGCCTCGAGCAGCGCTTCTGCCAACAGTGCAGCAGGTAAAAAAAAAATCTTCTTCTTCCTCCTCCCGTCGAGCTCGCCATTGGCTTTCCTCGTCGTCGTCCAAGTGTCCATTGCCGCATTGGATGCGGTGTCCTCTTTGGCTCGCATTTTGCGCTCCAGCCATTGGCTCTGCTTCTGTCTACTCTACTGTTCCACCTGTGAGCGTGAGTGTGACATTCGCCAATCCACTGAATCCACCGTGATTCCCCTAGTTTCAAACGGTTCCTGAAAATTCAAAAACTCCCACTTGATTTGGCTACTTCAGCAAAGCTGAGTCACACTGCTCTGCTCTGTATTTGGGACAAGAAAAAACAACCTCTGCAACTTGCAAAACGTAGAAACGTTCGATTCCGGGTAAATTGCCGTTTTGTCCTGGCCAGATTGAGGGATTTCAGGCCCTGTGTGTGTACTGCTGCTGGTGTGCGTGCATATTGGGTTGATTGATAGCGATCAATGTGAAATTTGGACATGTTCGAACCTGACTAGAATAGTAAGGGACATAAAAGTGTCCATCCAGAATATCTTGTCTGAGGAGCACACATATAGTAAGTCTAGATCTCCTTTTTTTCTATTCTAGTAGTATGTGGTAGGATAGAAGTATATATGGGGTAGCAAGGTACACTGGTACTACTATGCACTATTTAATGCCCTAAAATGGAAGTAGGGCAGCTGAGAAATTGAGGTGCAAAACAAATCAGATGAAATAGTAACTACAAACTATATAATTAGGGTGCAATAATGAAGTCGGTTAACCAATAATTCTCATTTGGTTCATCAGAGATCCCATATATGTCTTCATTTGTTATACTAGAAGTACTAAGTAGAACACAAACACTTATGCATATACTATATGATCTAAAATATCAAAATGAAGTAAACATTGTCCGCACCGATGATTTGTGTGAATAAAATGCCATACTATTTCATACAATGTGGTGGCTTGCGGAGTTGTGGACATATGCATTACCAGAAAATAGAAGGTTCTAACTGTTGTGTTATTTATAAATCTGCTGTTCTGTAGATAAAACATCTCTTATGACTATTGATGTACTAACTAAAGCCTTTGTTTGTGCTAAAGTACTATGGGAATGATTACAGGTGCTCTGTCCACATGGTTAGGTAACCTTTTATTTTCCCGGTCGTGGTGTATGTGTATCGAATCATGAAAGGCGTGTCTTTGGTTAGTGTTGCTACTTAGAACAAATACACATTAGTCTAGGATTAAAAAAGTTGTTATACTTGCATCGACGCAGCTTTTCACATGGCATGTGGTTTGATTTATTTGTCTGATGCACGCTCGGTATTAAGATAAGCAGCAGGTGTAGCTGATTCTTGATTACAGAGTTGGCACTCCTACTTTTCATGTGCTTGCAATTTTCTAAAGTAAGGGTCACTACAACATGCAATAGCCCCACCAAAAATGCTCTTCAGTGTGCTTTTTATTGAGTTAAATTGATTATTGCTTTGTATTGTCAGTGTACTATTTTTTATAGCATGACATTCTTCATTAGGCAAACTCCTTATATTCAATTATATCCTGCAGTGGCACTACTCTTGTGGTAATTCATTAATTACTTTGGCCACTTCAAATCACAGGTTCCACCAATTACCTGAATTTGATCAAGAAAAAAAAAGCTGCCGCAGACGCCTTGCAGGTCACAATGAACGCCGGAGGAAGCCTACGCCTGGACCTCTTTCTTCTCGCTATGGCCGACTTGCTGCATCCTTTCATGGTAAAATGTGGGTCATGTTTGTCCTGATACTCTGAACTTCAGATGAGTGTATTGACTTGTTGCCCCTGCAACTTTTTGTTCAGAAGAGCCAGGCAGGTCCAGAAGCTTTGTGGTAGATTTCTCATACCCAAGGGTTCCAACCAGCGTGAGGGATGCGTGGCCTGCTATTCAGCCCGGCGATCGCATGTCTGGTTCAATCCAGTGGCAAGGGAGCCATGAACTCCATCCTCACCGCAGTGCAGTTGCGGGATACGGTGATCACCATGCATTCAGCAGCCATGGCGGCTCAGCGGCTGGGGCACCAATGCTCCACCACCCTGCCTTTGAGCTCACCTCAGGTGGATGTCTCGCGGGAGTCAACACCGACTCCAGCTGTGCTCTCTCTCTTCTGTCAACTCAGCCATGGGATACTACCCAAAGCACCAGCAGCCACAACCGGTCCCCGGCGATGTCGTCAACAGCCAGCGCCTTCGGAGGCGGCAACAACCCCGTGGCACCCTCGGTCATGGCAAGCAACTACATGGCGGCAAGCCCCGGCTGGAACAGCTCCAGCCGGGGCCATGACGGCGCCAGGAACTTGCACCTGCCGCCACCTCATGGGGTTGCGCTGAACGAGGTCCCTCCGGGCTCCGTCCACCAGGGCCATTTCTCCGGCGAGCTCGAGCTCGCACTGCAGGGAGGTGCCCCGTCCAACCGGCCGGAAGCCGAGCATGGCTCCGGCAGCGGCGCCTTCAGCCACTCCACCAATGCCATGAACTGGTCTCTTTAGTGACCATTGATCTTCTTCTTCCACACCGTCTCTGCGCCGTCATGCCAAGAGACATTGAACGTTGGGCAGCCTGGTTTTGTGCTCCTTAACATTGCCTTTTAGGTTTTCAGGATGGAGAGGGAATTCTTAACTGATTAGGCCAGTAGTCTCCTCTCGTTGAGCCTGATGTGTCCATGAACTCAAAACACCCGAGAGATCCACTACATGTAGAACTCCATAAACTGGAGAGAATTGATGTGTTTTACTTGACCTATTTTAATCTCGGGATATTCTTAAATTGGATTTGAAGTCGATACGTATTGGAAATATATTACGAAAAAGGTAATCGGACCTGTCTTGGTCTCCTTCCTCTGGTTGGGAATCCTTCTCTGGCACGGGGACACGCCTCGGTCCCGAGTCGAACACCTCGTGGCGCGGCGCCATATGTACCAGCTTGTGAGTCTCCGTTCGTCCGTGTGAGACGCAACTCGCCAGCACACGACGATGGATTCCGGCGGCAGCGGAGGCAATGGCGACATGGGCGGCGAGGACGCGTCGTGGATACCGTGGTCCGGGGTGGACGCGACGCCGCTCCGGCACGGCATTGACACCACCGTGGACGAGATCCGCGAGGCGCTCGGGCTGGCGCCCGTGTCGGCGGCCATGGCGCGCCGCCGCCGTGCGGTGGAGCACCTGCGCCGCGCCGCGGAGTACGTGCAGATGCGCGCGCGGGGGATGCCACCACGACGTCGCGCGGTGCCACCGAGTGCAGTCGGCGCTGGCTGCGCAGGTGCGCGGCGCGTGCGTGCGGTGCGGGTCCAACTTCTGCGTCGTGCCCGTGGTGGACGAGCGGGACGCGAGACGCAAGGACGTGGGCGCCGGGCGCCCGGTTCGCTGCGGCAACTGCGGCGAGCGCGTGGATTTGGCGGCGGCGCCCCGCGGCGACAAGGAGGGAGCAAGGGTGGCAACCGTGGGACCAAGGCTACAACATGTAGCAGAACGCACGAGCGTCGTTCTCTGACCTGAAGTGACTGACATATGGATCCTTCAACCGATGGACATGTATCAACGACTCATATTAGAGAAGTCTTTTCGATGGTTGAGTTTTACGTGTACAGCGCGACCTAACCATTGTTCATGGATCTATCGTCATGTTATGTTGAAATATAATTATTTTGTCACTGTGCATTGCTTGTGTTAAGACAGTTTAATTAAAGTGAAAAACCTACGGCATATGTGCCAACTAGGAATACATGTAGCCGACTGTGTTGCTTTGTAATAGTTTTGTACATTGTGGCATTGTACTGCAACTAGATCTGGGCTTGGATCTACATGTTGGTTGGGCCAGATTATTCTAGGCCGTTACGTACGGGCAGTTCAACCAGAGGATTCAATTCTTCCATCACCTTGGGCCAGGTTAGTAGGCAGGCCCACGTTTTACTAGGGTCGCCCATCCTGCCAGGCCCACGTTTTTTCCCCTCCAACCCACCATTTTTCCAGTGATCTTGTCAGAAAGTTGAAGGTCCCTTGTGCGCATTTCCCTAGGATTAAAGGAAGGCCTAGGTATTCCAAGGAAACTGTGCCCTTATAGCGGGAACCCCACGCAACACCTCATCGAGGTTGGTGCTATCACATCCGCGCCGCCACTTGCGATTTACGGAAGTTTGTGACTAGACCGGACGCCCTCCCGAAACGTTTAAGGATATCCGTGAAGGATTTGACATCCCTACGCCTGGGGTTAACGAAAACAACAGCGTCGTCGGCCTACATTGAAATTCGTAGGCCGGTTGTCCTACCCCTCAACCTAGAAAGGGCTCCCATCTCGTTGCTTTTGAGAGCAAGCATTGAAGCGAATCGATCGCAAGGATAAAAAGAAGGGGAAGAGGGGGTCCCCTTCTCGCAAGCCTCGTCCGTGGAAGATTCGCTCCCCGGGCATCCGTTAAGGAGGACACGTGAGCTCGAGGAGGAAAAGATCATGCTCAACCAACCAATCCATCTCATTGGGAAACCCATTCGTTGCGGCAGGTTTAATAATAATCCCACATATGGAATCGAAAGCTTTGGTAATGTCTAGCTTAAAAAGTAACATTACTCGTCGCAGCGATGATATCTCTTCTTGCCATGTTTCGACAAAAGAAAATTGTCATGTATGCTCCTTCCTTTTAGGAACGCACTCGATTTGGAAAGATTAAGGACGACATTAGCGCCCTGAGCACGAGTGCGAACTTTCGTGAAGATTTTTGTGGAGATTATGGCAATCGGATATCTACATGGCAAGCTTATCCGACGGAGGTAGGGATAGGTTGCGTCGCCATATCCGTAAACCAAACATGACTTAGGTGTTACGTTGCCGATTGAGATAAGGCAACGGCCCATGGTCACGGTTTGGTAAGATTGAGGAAACCGACTTAGAGTAAGATAGGGTTTCCGATCTGTAAGCCCTCCTTCCAAGACTATATAAGGGGGGTAAGGGGAGTCCCTTGAGGGATATTCCAAGAGGAGATCAGCTTTTAGCTTCAGCTTTAGATCACGAGATCAATAAAGACACTCGGCGAATCGAATCCACCGAAACAGGAGTAGGGTATTACCTCACGAGAAGGCCTGAACCTGTCTAAATCTTCTTTCCCTTCTAACCCATTGTGCTTGGCGATCTCGATTGCGACCCTAGAAATTATATTGCCGAAACCAAGTTTCGACGTTGGCGCGTCGGTAGGGGCCGCGCGTCGAGACTTCTTCAACAATCTCGCCGACAAGCGTGATGGGATCTCCTTCAGGATTCGGCGACTTCGCCGCCAACTTCTCCGACGACTCCTCCTTCGACTCGGATTCAAACCGGTCGGAAGGAAAGACCCACTCGGCGTCGTTCGGGCTCCCCAATAGTGCTGAGATCTTCGACGACATCCTCAAGATCGAGATGCAATCTGCTCACTCCAACGAAGGACTTCACTCGGCACCGTTCGGATTGCCGAACACCGCCGAAATCTGCACCAATCTTCTCGTCTCCTCGACGGAGACGATCTACTCAGACGAGGACCTCTCAGTGCCGTTTGGGTTACCAAACGCCGCCGAGATCTACCCCAAGCTTCTCTCCCCCGAGTCAGGGTTGACCCACTCGGAGGAGCCCGCGTCCCCAAGCTCTGACTCAGACTGCAACGATCCAGACCCGGGCTACCCAGGATCAACGGAGGTCGCCGTCATCCTCCCGTCATTCGGCTCATGCTCATCTTCAGAGCTCAATGAATACCTCAGCTCCGTCGGCTTTGACGGCCTCTACGGTATCCCCCGGATGAAGCCGACAACTCCGATCGCCACAAGGACTACGAGCCGAAGTGCTTGATGTCCTCATGGCCGAGCGGGACGAGTCCGACTCAGCCATGGCCGGGAGGCTTGTGAAGAAGAGCGAGCCAAGATTGAGCACGAGCGCAAGACGGCCGAAGAGGAGAAGCAACGCAAGGAAGAGGCCGACAAGAGGAAGCAGGATCTACGCGCAGCCGGACGATCCGCCCAGGAGGCCATCCTCCAAACGCGAGTTCGTAACACCAACATCTTCCGGACGCCACAGCGAACGTTGTTGCCGCGCTTACACTTTTGGACACCGTCATAGAGATGGCACCCGCCAACGTGACCCCAATACTTGACAAGATCAAGACCATTGTCGCGGCCACGAGCCAACGGCCACCCCACCACCCCGGCACGAAGGCCGACCGAGTCCGTGGCCGAAACGCCCGATAAAGCCAACTCCCGCCTCTAAGGTCGGGAGACTATAAGAGGCCCGAGCCGGATCGGTCGACGACGAGGCCAAGAGTCCAACGTCGCGAATCCACGCAGAAGTACCAGGAGCAAACGGCCGACTCCCGCGACAAACGACACGGACGTCCACCCGTCCACCACCGCGTCCGCCGCAACAACGGCTCCGGCTATCCAACCAGCCAACCAAAAACCCCGCCGAGTGATCGCGGGAAGTCCTCGATCGCCGCTACCGGGAGCGGGACCGAGCCGCACCGGGAAGATCGGAGGATCACCCGATAGCGGCGACGACGGAGTGCCGGCCTTCACTCGGGAGCTTCGCCGAGTGCACTGGCCAAGTGGTTTCAAGCCCACAGGAATTGAAAGGTACGACGGCAAGACCGACCCCGAATCATGGCTTACCGTCTACACTCTCGCCATCCGCGCAGCAGGTGGCGACAACAAGGCTATGGCCAATTATCTTCCAGTGGCCCTCGCTAACTCCGCCAGGAACTGGCTCACGAGCCTGCTAAGAGGCTCAATCGGCTCGTGGAGCGAGCTAAGGGACCATTTTATTGCCAACTTCCAAGGAACCTTCGAGAGGCCCGGCACACACTCTGATCTGTACAACGTCATCCAGAAGCCGGACGAGCCTCTGAAGGATTACATCCTTCGTTTCTCCGAGAAGCGCAACAAGATCCCCAACATCACCGATGACATCATCATCGCCGCCTTCCAGAAGGGAGTCCGTGATGAGCTGTTAATCGGGAAGTTCGGGCGCAAGCCACCGAAGACGGTGAAACAGATGTTCGAGACGGCGAACTCCTACGCCAAATCCAACGACGCCATCAAGGCTGCCCGTCAAGACCGGCCCGACAGGAGGGAAGACAAGCAGGCGGGGGGAAGTCGGAATCCTAAGAAGGATAACGGCAACAGCAACAACCAGGCCCAAAAAGATCGCAAGCGCCGATCTGAGGACCTAGTGGCCGCAACCTCCAACACACAACGCCGTCCCTGAGTCGCCGCCTACGACGCCATCATGAACGCCCTGTGCACTCATCATCCCAATCATAAGCACGCGGCTAAGGACTGCTTCATCTACAAACAGTTCGCCGAGCGATGCAGCGCGCGCTCTCAACAAGAAGCCGACCGATGAAGTTGGTCCATCGGGCGCCAAGAAAAACAACGCGGTGAGAATGTCGAACCTTTCCAAGACCCCGTGGGAGAGCTCAACGACATCTTCGGAGGGCCGCTAGCCTATGAGTCCAAGAGGAAAGAAGCTAAGCGACCGAGAGGTCAACGCGGCTCAACCCGAAGTCCCTCAGTACTTGCGATGGTCGAAAGTGGCCATCACTTTTGACCGCTCGGATCACCCTGACCGAGTGGTTCACCCGAGGCGCTATCCACTCGTCCCGGATCCCGTGGTCCGCAACATCGAGCTCAAGCGCGTCCTCATCGATGGGGCAGCGCCCTCAACATCTGTTCGCCAAGACCATGGATGAGATGCAGATCCCGAGGGCCGGCGAAGGCAAGCTCAGCCTCCTTCCATGGAGTCATCCCGGGGCTGTCATCTACACCACTAGGGCACATCTCCCTCCCCGTCACCTTCGGGGCCCGAGAGAACTTCCGAACGGAGAACGTCACTTTTGAGGTGGCCGACTTCGAAACATACCATGCCATCATCGGAAGGCCGCGCTTGCCAAATTTATGGCGATCCCACATTACACCTACCTCTCGCATGAAGATGCGGGTCCCAACGGCGTCATCACTCTTTGCGGCGATGTGAAGCAAGCCTTCACCTGCGATAAGGAGAGCTGCGACATGGCCCAATCTCGTGAGAGATTACGTGGCCAACAAGAAGTCCGATTGGCTGCATCAACTTTGGCAGAGGGCGAAGTCCCCGCGAAGAAGATAGCCAAATCAGGATCCGGCGACGCCAAGACCAAAAAGATCTCCCTTGATCCGTCGGACCCCTCAAAAACCGCTGTAATCGGCGCTGAACTAGATCCCAAATAGGAAAGCGCGCTCGTCACCTTCCTTCAAAATAATAAAGATGTCTTTGCTTGGAAACCATCTGATATGCCTGGAATTCCTAGGGAGGTGATTGAGCACTCTTTGCACGTCAAAGATGACGCCAAACCGATAAAACAACGATTACGCAGATTTGCGCAGAACCGAAAAGACGCTATCAAGGAAGAGCTCACAAAGCTCTTGGTTGCCGCTTCATCAAAGAAGTCCTTCATCCCGATGGTTAGCCAACCCAGTCTGGTCCGCAAGAAGACGGGCGGTGGCGCATGTGCGTTGACTATACCGACCTCAACAAAGCCTCCCAAAGATCCATTCGGCCGCCTCGCATCGACCAAGTCGTAGACTCAACATTGCCAACTCCCGAGTTTCTTGGATTGTTACTCGGGCTATCACCGGATCGGTTTGAAAGAATCCGACGCCTGAAGACATCCTTCATCACGCCGTTCGGGGCCTATGCTACATCACCATGCCTTTCGGCCGAAGAACGCCGGCGCCACATACCAACGCATGATCCAAAGATGCTTCCAGACGCAGATCGGCAAGAACGTAGAAGCTTATGTCGACGACGTTGTCATCAAGACCAAGCAGAAAGAAAACCTGATCGCTAACCTAGAAGAAACTTTTGCAAACATCCGAGCCTTCAGAATGAAGTTGAACCCGGAGAAGTGCACTTTTGGCGTTCCATCAGGCAAGCTGCTCGGCTTCATGGTGTCACACCACGGCATCGAAGCCAATCCAGAGAAGATCAACGCCATCTTGAGCATGAAGCCCCCGAGTAACCAGAAGGACGTCCAGAAGCTCACCGGCTGCATGGCGGCGTTAAGCCACTTCATCTCTCGACTCGGCGAACGAGGCATGCCCTTCTTGATTGTTAAAGAAGACAGACGACTTACAGTGGACCGCGAAAGCCAACAAGGCCTTTGAAGATTTCAAAGAGTTCCTTACAACGCCGCCTGTCCTGGCCTCGCCTCAGCCCCAGGAACCTCTGCTGCTGTACGTTTCAGCCACTCACCAAGTGGTTAGTACGGTCCTCGTGGTCAAGCGCGAAGAAGAAGGACGGGCTCAGAAGATTCAGAGGCCGATCTACTTTGTTAGCGAAGTGTTGGCAAGAGCCAAAATTCGCTACCCTCAGGTACAAAAATTACTATATGGTGTTCTAATAACCGCGAGAAAATTGGCACACTATTTTCAGGGTCACTCGATCACCGTCGTCACTTCTTTTCCACTCGGTGATGTCATCCACAACCGGGAGGTGACCGGGCGCATCGCCAAGTGGACTCTAGAGCTGATGCCATTGGACTTGACTTTTAAGGCGAGGACGTCCATAAAGTCACAAGCCTTGGCGGATTTCCTGGCCGAGTGGACTGAGCAACAAGAGAACGTACCTCGAGAAGACCTCCAACACTGGACCATGCACTTCGACGGATCCAAGAGGATCACCGGCTTGGGAGCAGGAGTTGTGCTGATCTCCCCGACCGGGGAAAGGCTAAGGTACGTCCTTCACCTCCACTTCTCCGCCTCACACAATGTTGCCGAGTACGAAGCTCTGCTACATGGACTGCGCCTCGCAGTTTCACTCGAAATACGTCGGCTCATCGTGAAAGGCGACTCCCAGCTGGTCGTCAACCAAGTAATGAAGGACTGGTCCTGTCTAAACGACACCATGGAGGCCTACCGACAAGAGGTCCGCAAACTTGAAGACAAGTTTGACGGGCTCGAACTCTCACATGTCTTGAGGCACAACAACGAAGCAGCCGATGAGTTGGCACAGTTCGGGTCCAAGCGCGAAGCTGCCCCAACAGATGTCTTTGTCGAGCACCTCTATGAACCAACCATCACGGCAAAGACAACTTCCAACGAACAAGCTGCGAACGAAGTCGCCATGACTGACGCCGACTGGAGGACGCCGCTCATCAAATTCTTAACTCAGCAAGAGCTGCCGGAAGACCGGGATGAAGCAGAACGCGTCCGACGTCGTTGCCAAGCATATGTCATGGTTGACTCCGACTTATACAAGAGGAGCCCCTCTGGAATTCTAATGAGATGCATCACACCCGAGGAAGGGAGGCAGCTACTCCAAGACATCCACTCGGGCATATGCGGAAGCCACGCGAAGACGCACTCGGTCGGCAAAGCTTACGGACAAGGTTTTTCTTCGCTTACCGCGGTCTCCGACGCGGACAAAGTCATACGAACTGCGAAGGCGCCAATTTTCGCCCGACGAGCCATGTCCCGCCCAGAGCTACAAACAATCCTCCTATCCCGGCCGTTCGCGGTATGGGGCTTGGACATGGTCGGCCCTTCAAGAAAGCTCCGGGAGGATTCACACACCTCTTCGTCGCAATCGACAAGTTCTCCAAGTGGATTGAAGCCAAGCCGGTCGCCACAATTACTGCGACAAGGCACGGGATTTTTCCTCAACATCGTGCACCGCTTCGGCCCAAAAAGAATCATAACCGACAACGGACTCAATTCACGGGAGGCATCTTCAAGGAATTCTGCGAAGACTTCGGAATCAAGATTTGCTATGCATCAATTGTCCATCCCAAAAGCAATGGACAAGTCGAACGAGCCAACGGCATGGTCCTCCAAGGCATCAAGGCCCGCGTGTTCGATCGCCTAAACCCTTACGCAGGCAAGTGGGTCCAAGAGCTTCCCTCGCTCCTATGGTCTCTGCGGACCACACCCAGTCGGGCTACCGGCCAAACTCCCTTCTTTTTGGTCTACGGGGCAGAAGCCATGTTGCCAAACGAGATGGAGTATGAATCCCTCCGAGTCCGCAGCTTCAACGACGAACGCTACGACCCCGACCGAGTGGACGACCTCACCCGGCTGGAAGAGGCCCGAGAGGAAGCCCTCATCCAGTCGGCCAAATATCTTCAAGGGCTCAGACGATACCATAGTCGCAACGTTCGAGCACGAGCTTTCATCGTTGGCGACCTGGTTCTATGCAAGATTCAGACCACCAAGGACCGTCACAAGTTATCCCCCTTATGGGAAGGACCGTACATAATCGCTGAGGTGACTCGGCCCGGTGCATACCGGCTAAAGCGTGAAGACGGATCTATGATGGAGAACTCCTGGAACATCGAGCATCTCCGACGATTCTATGCTTAAGTTGACTAAGGTTTCATGTTTTCCTTGATCGCCAACCTCAAGCAAGATGACTTCTCGAGTTAGCGGTCGGGGGCATACATATGTCAATAAAGCATAAGTTTTCCTCATCAACCTTGTGCATGATTTGGTTTATCATTGTTTAATGTTCCTTGATTCGAGTTCAATGTTTAAGGACCGAGAGTTTTCGATGACCCAATCGAGCCTAGGCTTGGTGACAGTCAGACGAAAATTACTTAAGAAATTTCACACGAAAACCCGAATCAAGGCATTAACATAAATAAACTAAATATATCACAAAGTCTGTATCAGAGCATCACAATCATACGACATTTACAAGCCAATGTTCACAAGACAAATTAAACCCGGAAGTTATTCACTACATCTACAGAAATTTTCTTCGCCGACTCCTGCGCTTCACTCAGCATGTCCAGGGCCTGCTCATCCGTGGTCCCGTCGTCGCCGAAGCCCTCTCCGACCGAGTCGATATCCACTCGGGGTAGAGAGACTTGGTCCGCGCAAGAGCCGGGCCAGCCCCATGTTGGCGGCTTCGGTGATGTTGGCTAGATACTGGTCAGGGGCTCGCCATAGCTTGTCGAAGACTTCAACTGGGTCCAATGAGCTGGTCCCGACCCCATGGTGGAACAAAGACAGCAAAATCGGTGTCGCTGCATTGACGACCTCTTCCCGGACCTCTCCGGCTCGTTTGACCCGCTCGAGCAAGACGTCATATTGAGCTCGGGTCTTAACCTTGTAAGCCGCCAAAAGAATCGATCATGCAAAGCACTCGGAAATAAAGCGGCGCCAAGGATTTTACTTTGAAGAAGCTTACCTTCAAATTCGTCCTCCGGTTCGGCCTTGTCGAGGCTGATTGCCTCCAGCCGGACCTGGAGCGAGTGCACCTCCGACGAATTTTCTACAAGCAAAGAAGATCATCAGCAACCGGGATCAACATGAGAATCATAAAAGAACTCGGAGAGATGAGCTTACTCCCGACTGATCCTCGGAGGTCGAGATTCGCCTCCCAAAGCTCCGCGATCTCCCTCCTTAGAGCCGCCTCCCTCGATGCGGCTTCCTCTTGAGTGGTCTTCAGCTTTCGCTGGACGTCCTCTAAGGAGCTCAGGTGAGGAACCAGCTTCTCCAGCACCTCGGACTTCGCCATGGAACGGCAGTACTCCTTCTGCGCGTGAAATCCGAAGAGTGACCGACTGGAAAAAGATGACAACTCAATAAGAGAAAAAGACTAAGGCTTACGTTGAGTAGCCGAGTCGCTTCGTTTAGGCTTTCGACAAGGGCATCCCTTTCTTCCCTCTCGGCTTGCTGTCCAAGACGATGCCCCGCCTCTGGCCTTCCGAGTCCCGCCACTCGATCTTGATCGGGGAACCCAGGTTTCGAAGACGTAGCCCGGGATTTCCTCCACTGTGGCTGGCAGATAGGAAGAACAAATGAAGACATGAAAAGATTCAAACTAAAGAGCAAAGACAAGACTCCGATTCGAGACTCACCGGCTTCAGTGGCTGCGTTCTTGGGTGGAATAGTCCGGCTGGCCTCCTTCCTCTGGCTCTTCGCCGAGTGATCCTCAGTCGGGGCTAACCGAGCCGTGGCCTGAGGTTTCCCGGCTGTCGACTGGCTTCCAGTCGGGACGCCCCGGCTGGCGGTCGAGGGCTCCTTCCTTGAGGTATCCTTCTTCGGAGGCGAAGGTTTTTTGCCCGGAGCGCTCTCGCTCGGATGCGGGCTCCGAGTCTTCGGCTCCGCAGGTTTGGGCGCCTCGTGAGCAGTGGCGGAGACGGCCCTCACCCTTCCGGCAGGATCTATGTCCTTTGGCCTCCGCAATAACGAATGCAGCCGGGATGAAGACAAAGAAAGTTTTTAACGAAAAAGTTCGGACTTCAGTCATAAAGCATACCTGGACGACCGGCGGATCTTCGGCGTCGCCTTCGGTGATGGCCTTGGAGGAGGAGCCTCGACTGGAGGAGCCGGGACGTCATCATCCGAATCATCAATGATGAGCCTCCTTTTGCTCGCCCGCTTGTTTGTGTCCTCACTCGGGGCCGCCCGCTTCCCGATTGGGTCACTTTGGATTTTTATCCCGCCAGCCGGCTTCTTGGCAGGGCGACGCGGCACGTCATCGTGGGGCACCTTGTACGGTTTTGAAGTCACAGAAGCATTTTCCTGCAAGAAAAGTTCGCACAACACTAAGAGACAAGATATCAAGGTTGCAAGACATTATGAAGCAGTTGGTCGGCTTACCGAAGGAGGAGGCCGGTGGATGCTGAACGGGAGAACTGGCAGAATGAGGGCGCGCTCGACTGCAATTCCAGTCGAGAAGATCTTGTACATCCGGATCTTCAGGATCTCATAACTGAGTGGATCTTGATCTTTCCGATTGGGGTCCTTCCCGCCTTCGTATTCAAAGGCCGGCTTCGACGCTCTTTAATTGGAGCCAGTCGGCACCGGATGAAGTGCCGAGTGATTTGTTAGCCGCGAAGACCACTTTGCTTCATTGCTAGAATCTTCGCTAGCAATTTGTTGGCCTCATCCCAGTCTTGAGCCACTGGAACGGTGCTCCAAGTTGGCCTGGGGACGGGGAAGGCCGACGAAGGCCGGTAGGCCGGGTTCGGTGGTTCCCGATGTAGAAACAGCCGCGTGCCATCCCTTATTGGAAGATTTTAAGGGAAGGGAAAATTACTTCTTGTGGAGAGATCCGCGGAGTTGGAAGCCTGCCCCGCCAACGACGCATGGGTGGTCCTTGTTTGGATGTGGCTTAAGGTAAAACATGCGGCGGAAGAGTTGGAAGTGGGGGAGGATGTCAAGGAATGCTTCACATACATGGATGAAAAGAGCGATGTGAAGCATGGAGTTGGGGTTCAGATGGTAGAGTTGAAGCCCGTAATAATCCAAAAGCCCCCGAAAGAACTCGGAGGTGGGAATGCTGAACCCGCAATAGAAAAAGGAGGTGAATACAACGAGCTCACCGGTGTTCGGGGATGGAAAGTCCTCACCCGCCGCCGGGCGCCAGCCCACGATCTCCTTAGAAGGAAGCACCCCGTGCTTCACCATCTCCTTGAGGGTGGATTCCCTCACATCCGATGTGGCCCATTGGTCAAAGGGGATTCTCTTTTCCTCCGCCATGAGTGTGGTTTGGATGGGAAGTGGATCTGGTCGAAAAGAGTGGGGATTTTGACAAGGGACCTTGGGAGATTGGCTGCGGAAGCTGGTTGTGGCAAGAAGCGAGCTCTTGGATGGATGGATTTGGGAGCGCGCGAGTCTAGGGTTCTTCGCAGGGAACTGCTGAACAGTGCTGTGAAAAGAGGAATCTTTTGGAAGATGAAGAGGCGGGGACGACCTCGAGGCTTTATAGAAAGATTTGAGGGTTGCTCTAGGTTTTCTCGTGATTGGGCCGAGCCCATGAGAGAATCTGCGGCCCAGTTAAGGTGTGGCTCGACGCGTGTCCTTAGGGACTTAAGCGGATAAGCTTAAGCAGATTTGCCCTGGCAATATGCGCGTGTCCGAATGCCCTATACCGTTGGAAATCCTTTCATATCGCGGTTTGCTTGACTTCATGAGAAGCTGGCACGATGCAACTTGGAAGGTGACCAACAGTTAAGCTTTTTATAGCTGCCTTGATGACAAGGGCTGTTTGGTTTTTTAGCATTTGATTAAAGTGATTATATCAATGCTATTTTCCACCTTGGTGAAGATCTTTATAGATTAAGACCAGTAATATGGCAAGAGCTATTTAATAACTTGGTCATACTTTTCATACGATTGAAAAACTCGTTTTCCCATGAGGGACGATTGAAATGTTTGTTCCGAAATGACTCGGGCAGATCCATTCGGATAAGCATGAGCTTGCCGAGTGCTTTTCACCCATGAGGGTTGATTGAACCATTTGTTCTGAGATGACTCGGACAAATTCACTCGGATGAGTATGAACTTGCCGAGTAATGAGATTTCTATGATTGCTTTAGCATGAGCTAGGTATTTATATGAGAATGATTTTTTACAGTTCTTGACTATATGATTAGTCTGATTTTGACTAACCCTATAGTCGGGGGCTACACCTAATTAGGTGCATCAGGAGATGCACCTAGATATTTATTTTTGAGAATTTTTTAGATGTTTTTCAGCCCTTCACAGTCTTTGGAGTCACTCGGGAAGATTCAGGCAGAGATGATGGAATCACTCGGCACCAGAAGCACTCGGTCAAAGAGGTTTTTTGTTGTGTAATATTTTGGTTTGAAGCTGAGTTGTCTCGTCGACTGAAAAGAACTCGGGGGCTACTGTGGAGATTATGGCAATCGGGTATCTACATGGCAAGCTTATCCGACTGGAGGTAGGGATAGGTTGCGCCTGCCATATCTGTAAACCAAATATGACTTGGGTGTTACGTTGCCGATTGAGATAAGGCAACGACCCATGGTCATGGTTTGGTAAGATTGAGGAAACCGACTTAGAGTAAGATAGGGTTTCCGATCTGTAAGCCTTCCTCCCAAGACTATATAAGGGGGGTAAGGGGAGTCCCTTGAGGGATATTCCAAGAGGAGATCAGCTTTTAGCTTTCAGCTTTAGATCACGAGATCAATAAAGACACTCGGCGAATCGAATCCACCGAAACAGGAGTAGTGTATTACCTCACGAGAGGGCCTGAACCTGTCTAAATCTTCTTTCCCTTCTAACCCATTGTGCTTGGCGATCTCGATTGCGATCCCAGAAATTATATTGCCGAAACCAAGTTTTGATAATTTTAGTCACACTGTGGATTACTCTTGCCAAAGAAAGACGGGGCAGAATGTGTTTCAGATTCCATTATATTTTGAGTGAAACAGTTACTGCATTGGTACTTTCCACGTTGCAATGAACTAGCCAATTATTGCCGAAAATACGCTAACGATTCATGGCTTCGACATATATGAGTTCAGAATCTGAGTGTCAGATGGACAACCGGATTAGGTAGCGGGTATTCTTCAGAAGAACGACAAAGAGATCAATACAAATCCGACTTGATAGGCAATTCTGTTTAGCTGAAAGTACAATTATGTTTGATAGGCAACTCTTATATTTATTTGTTTATGAGAATACATCTGGGTATATAATACGGTTGTAACACTACTCTAATACAACTTATACTGCAATACACAATTAACAGTTTAGATTTTTGGTAACTAAACTCTCTCTCTCCGTAGTTAAATATATGACATCGTTAATTTTATTTAGTCAAACTAATGAAACTTTGAAGCTCTCTAAATAAATATATTTAGTTTATAAACATCAAAACAACTTATGAAAGGGCTTTTGTCTAACGGTTATGTGTTTAAGTAGCATGACTTTCTACAAGACTTTCTACAAGAGCGAATTTCAGGCATTTTTTAAAAGTCACTCGTTGGCCCCTTAAACACATGTTACGATGAGCAAAGCCTCAGAGCATATGTTAATGACCGATCTATAGGGTGATTCCTCATGCTGGGGGTCAGGGTTTGTGGATTTCCTCGTCCGGTTTGATGGAGGCTTTTTCTTCTTATTGAAAAGCTGTGGAGACGGTTCTTTCCTCGCCGGTCGAGTTCTTTTAAAAATAAAGTATATTCTTTTTTATATATTATCATTATATTTTAATAGAAAAAGAGTGGTCAAAATTATATACTAGCATCGAATAAAGTCACCATCGTCATATATTTAAATATGATAGTAATTTACAGCTTTGTGAGTGCAAAATGCAAACATGAAGCTCATTTAGCCTTGTTTTAGTGATGTAAGTTGACGTAACAGATAAATGATCGAAATCATGTCGACTGCTAGGTGCTAAGCTAAAATATATCAGTCAACAGTGCAGAATTTTTTTTCTCTTTTTTCTTTCCCAATTCACGTGTTAGTTATTAGTCCTTAAGAGCAAAGGTAGGCTCCTTTTCCATCGTGTCTCAGTGGGGCTAAACAATTTCCGCGTATTGTGCAGGGCTATGCTACATGGGGATGTGAAGCTGCGCAAATGAATAATGACGTATTTTATGTGAATTCACACAGAAAAGGTTGGATACAAATCCTCCGTATACAATAGGGTTTCATAATATTTACATTTATTCTTGTTATTTTGTACATTTCAATATATATTTTATTTAGTGGTATTAACCTGGTCCCACTATTTTAAAGAGTATGGTGGATAATAAAAGTGAGTAAATTGTACTGATGGCACATAAACGACATGATTTAGGGGTGTTTGGATCCCTGAAACTAATATTAGTCTTTATCACATCAAATGTTTAGAATGCATTTTACAGTATTAAATATAGACTATTTATAAAATCATTCATAATTGATGGCTAATTAACGAGACAAACATAATTACGTTATGATTTGACGATACGGTGCTATAATAAACATTTGCTAATCATGAATTAATTAGATTTAACCATCAAGTTTATAATTATTTTTATTATTTTTATAATTAGTTCACATTTATTTTTTCAAATTGATGTCCAAACATTTTACGTGACACTGACTAATATTAGTCCGAGTGATCAAACACCTGTTAGCACACGAATTTATAAAATGCCAGTTCTCGGTTACATGAATTTGTTTGGTACGAATGCAAACCACTAGGCCAAATTGGTACACATAGCTAATATTGCTACACTGGACGTTGATTATGATGTCATGTGCACGTATAAAGAACGTACGAGATTTGTAAATAATATCTATAGTTTGTTTCTATCTTGTACTTGTTTATTTCTATCTCGGTATCTTTTCTCTAATCAATGTGCGTAATCCCTACATATTCAACAGCATCTGCAAATTTACGTGGTGTACTTTACACGCGTGTGCCCACGTAATACCCTAATCAACATAGATTAGATGCGGTGTGCTATTTTGGTCTTGCTTTGTACGCATCATACACCGTATAATCGAAACAAGCATTTTATAAATTTGCGTACTGGCTGCATTATTCAGTAAAATTTATATTAGATAGAGATATGTTAGCACGCGCCTCATGTGTTTAATAAACAATTCCTCGTGTGGATTTTCGGCAGCCTGTTCCAACTTCTACTTCCTCTCATCGATCGCTATTGTGAAAAATCCCAATTACTCCAGCTACCATGTCTGCAGAGAAAACACTACACTGAATTGATGGAGGGTCTCCTGCCAGCACGCAGCATGGTCCTTAGTACTCCCGTTCATCACTCTATAAATACCCGTCAGAGCTGCAACTACTGGAGGCAATTCAGCTAGCTCATTCTGAATCCCAATTCTCGCTGGAATGGGGATCAGAATGGGAAGACGGC
This sequence comes from Oryza australiensis, assembly GCA_019925245.2. Classification (NCBI taxonomy): domain Eukaryota; kingdom Viridiplantae; phylum Streptophyta; class Magnoliopsida; order Poales; family Poaceae; genus Oryza; species Oryza australiensis. Next base: position 330,124 of record JAIFGZ020000479.1, read on the forward strand.
TCCTTTTTACCTTGTTCTTGGGAGCTCTGTTCTGCAATGGCGTTTACGCGAAGTTTACCCGGTACAGCTTCCCCAAGGACTTCATCTTTGGCACAGGTTCAGCAGCTTATCAGGTACATATGACATGTTGGAATTCTGAAACTCAATATCAGCTGTCACACTGCTCAATTAGCCATGTTTATTTTACTGATGATATAATTTGTAGCTGGATACTCAATCAGTTTATCCTGGATTGGTTTTGATTACTTGCAGTATGAAGGCGCCTACAAAGAAGGGGGCAAAGGTCCTAGCGTCTGGGACAACTTCACTCACATTCCAGGTTGATTAGTGAGGAAGTGCATCACAAAGCCTGCAATTAATTCCTCCAGTTATCTGACAGAGAAATACCAATCCATGTGACTGCAGGTAAAATTTTAAACAACGACACTGGCGATGTGGCAAATGACTTCTATCACCGATACAAGGTCACCTTCCATTAATTGACCTATGATGATTAACGTCGAGTGTCTGAATTCTCTGAAACGGGTCATGTTTTGACAAACCTGATCAAATTTCAGGAGGATGTGAGCCTCCTGAAGGACATGAACATGGATGCTTTCCGGTTCTCCATTGCGTGGACCAGGATCCTGCCAAGTGAGTCTCATTTTTTCTTTTACGAAATATAATACAAACGCAGACAAGTGAGTTCCAAAGCTTGACGTTGATCACATAGCCACTGCGTGCAAATTGTAATTCCTGCAGATGGATCCTTGAGTGGAGGAATAAACAAAGAAGGGGTTGCTTTCTACAACAGCCTGATCGATGATGTCATAGCGAAAGGTAATCACTAATTGATCAGTAAACAAGTGCTTATTCTCCATTTCGTTTATTATTCTAAAAACGCAAAAAAAACACATTATCTGTCAGCTATGGCAAAAATATATAAAAAGTAATTTTGACAACATTTCTGCGTCACACAGGGATGATCCCATTTGTCACTATCTTCCATTGGGACACCCCCTTGGCTCTGGAAAGCAAATACGGAGGATTCCTCAGTGAAGACATAGTGTACGTTCTTTCCTGCGTACTTAATTTGCACAAACCTTTTTGCTATCTCCCGAGGAAAAACTTCTAATTCCGGAGTGGTTTTAGGATACTTAAGAGCTACCACAAGGTTCCACATTTTTAGCGTAGAATTTAAGCACATCCAAAAAAACCGTAAAATTTCATATGGACACGTACTCACTTACGGTGGTATGTATCAGGAGTACTCTACTATCAATATTATCACTAGTGTAAGTGATATTAATTGTTGATTTATTAGTTCTAATACTAGAAAAAACTATTATACGTCAGTGATTGAGATGGTATTATAAATAAATATGATCTATTATAAACTATGCTTCAATTGATCTATTAATATCAGTAAAGTCAATTGATCTATTAATATCAGTAAAGAACATTGTAAAACATCTCACTCAACGTGCGCACAGAAAGGACTACGTGGACTTCGCGGAGGTGTGCTTTCGCGAGTTTGGCGACCGTGTCAAGTATTGGACCACATTCAACGAGCCGTTCACGTATAGCGCCTACGGATACGGCAAGGGTGTGTTCGCGCCGGGGCGATGCTCCCCCTACGTCTCCAAGTCGTGCGGCGCCGGTGACTCCAGCCGCGAGCCCTACCTCGTGGCGCACCACATCCATCTCTCCCACGCCGCCGCCGTCCAGCTTTACCGCATCAAGTACCAGCCGGCACAGAAGGGGCAGATCGGCATGGTTGTGGTCACCCACTGGTTCGTGCCGTACGACGACACCGAAGCTGACCGCGGCGCCGTGCAGCGGAGCCTGGACTTCATCTTCGGGTGGTTCATGGACCCCATCGTGCACGGCGACTACCCAGGCACCATGAGGGGATGGCTCGGCGACCGGTTGCCGGAGTTCACGCCGGAGCAGTCGGCGATGGTGAAGGGCTCCTACGACTTCATCGGCGTCAACTACTACACCACTTACTACGCCAAGAGTGTGCCACCGCCCAACTCCAACGAGCTCTCCTACGACCTCGACAACCGCGCCAACACCACCGGCTTCCGTAACGGCAAACCCATCGGTCCACAGGTTCGTGCGTATACGTGACTGCGTGTACACATATACCCACATCGATCCATCCATTTTTTCTGAGTTCAACGTACGTGCATCCGTGTCATGTCTAGGAATTTACACCGATCTTCTTCAACTATCCTCCGGGTCTCCGTGAGCTCCTCCTCTACACCAAGAGGAGATACAACAACCCAACCATCTACGTTACAGAAAACGGTAAGAACAAACAGTTTTTCTAGGCTGGTCCTACAAAATTCATCCAAAATTAAGCTTAAATATAAGCTGACATAAAACAACCCATATCTTTAATATTAACATAAAAGAACCCATATCTTTAATATTAACAAGGATATTCGTTCCCCAACATCAAAAGACGTAAAACTTTTGTAATGTGCAGGCATCGACGAGGGCAACAACAGCACGCTGCCAGAGGCGCTCAAGGATGGCCACAGGATCGAGTTCCACTCAAAGCACCTGCAATTCGTCAACCACGCCATCAGGAACGGGGTGAACGTGAAGGGCTACTTCACATGGACGTTCATGGACTGCTTCGAGTGGGGCGACGGATACCTCGATAGGTTCGGCCTCATCTACGTCGACCGCAAGACGCTCAAGCGCTACCGCAAGGAGTCCAGCTACTGGATCGAAGACTTCCTCAAGAGGCACTGATCAAGCTCCATTTCCGATTGATCACGAGATCGACCGACCGGCCACCAGATTTTTTTTAACAGTCTAGCCTTCTTCAGCTGGTTAATTTGTGATTTGCTCATCAGTGGTGGTGAGCGATATGATGGCGTGATGAATTATGCTGCATTACTATTGATGTGTACCTGTACGTATCGTTGCTGGCTGATCCGATTGAGCCGGATATATAATAAGAAGAAACAATAATGCTCCCTGTCGAGCAGAGTTGGGCTGATTCAATTCAGGCTTAACATCGTCATTGATGAGATCAACCGGACCCTCCTCCAATCATCTTCGACTCAATTGATGCTATATACTCCAGCTCAACAGGATACCCAAAATCTCGCCCAACTGCTTACGTACGACGAACTGGTGAGCGATGAGATAATCTTTAATCTTCCTCTGGAATACCGCGGGGGGTGCCGTGCTGCATTGCATATATCACGTGCCAACGGAAGTTGCAGCCTTGCAGACGTCCGGTTTTTGGCTCTGTCGCCAAGTTGTTCGATTCGCCCCTCGCGGCGACAAGTGCACCGGCCCGAATCAATCGCCTTCGCCACTACACCGGCGCACCTCGCTGATGCGCGCATGCGCATGCATGGCGGAGGGGTGCCCCGTCCATTGGTCGCTCGCTCGCTGCGCGGCTCGCGCTCCGCGTGCGCGCGCGGGCGTGGAAAGCGACCCGAGCGGCCATGGTCTAGAACTGTTGGCGGCATCGCATCGCGCGTCGCGGTCATCCGATCCGCCCGTGAGCGGGTCCCTCGGCGTCGGTCGGGCTCTCCGGAATTCACGATTCCAGTGGAATCAGGGTCCGATTTCGTGAAATCTGAATATTTCGGATAAAAACACAAACCATTTGGTTTTTTGTCATAGACAAAAAAATCAAATCAAATTTTAATTTTTGAGATAGACTACGTATACCATTTCTACGGAATAGCTAATGTACATGATATCAGCATGATACCAAATAGATACGAATTAATATTTTTATATCAAACATAGCATCTAGGTATCACGATAACGTTAGTATGATATTATAGATATCGGATCTAATATCTTTGGTATTAAATATGATACATCGTGGATATCAGATCTGATACCTAAGTACCATGCCGATATCGCATGATATCGGATCCGATGTCTTCAATACGACATGATACTTTGTAGGTATCAGATTTGGTTTCTACGTATCATGTTGATGTCATCATGATAACAACTATTTTGTATTCTTTTTGTTAATATTTTATAAAAATTATCTATATTTTTTATCAGTTTATGTGCGGATCCCGTAAAATTCGATAATACCGCTAGTGAGTGGATATTAATCGAGGATCATGAACCCTGCCTTGGACTGAACATGTGTCATACTCCTCCTGCCTAAGAGCAAGTACTAAGCTCATGAATGTTGCGTCTAAATTTGCTTCATATGATTAGGCGATAAGGTAAAGAAGAGAAGTTACACGAAAAGAATGAGCCATCCCTCATATAAAAGATAACCTTCCATTTTAAAAAAAAGTATGAAATGATATCAAAGTGAACTAATATTGAGGTTTGTGTATTAGTTGTGATATGTTGCATTATTTGTTAGTATTTTTTTAATTAATAAATAGATAATATGGTTTAAATTGAAGGCGACATTTACCTTCACCGTAAAACTTTTTTTTTTGAATGGAATTCATCGTAAAACTTGCTACCTACATGGCATGCTACTAGTTTATTAATTACTGCAGATTTGCTCCCGTTGACACGCGGGAGACGGAGCTCCGTGTCGCAGATCGAGTCGAGGTGGGGTGAGCGATGAGCCGCGTTTCAGTCTGCTGCACGCTAGACTACCGATATATAGTTACTGTGTTTGTCTGTTCCTGCATGCCCTACTGGCCGGTGTCGGTGTCGGTGTCGGTGTGCAGTGTGCTGAACTGCTGTCTGCTGATAATTAAACTTGCAAGCAGGGGGCCGGACATGTTGAAATAAATCAAGAGGAAGATATTGCGATCTCAGTATTCATGAATCGATTATTGTTGGATTTTGCTTACGCGTCTAAGAATTGCTGCAGATTCGTCTATTGCCATGCGACGCATAGTGTTCTTGATAGAGACACTCTGGCCTACTATACGTTGGCTGGTTCTTAAACGTGACTAGGTTCGGATTGCTTCATCTAGTTCTATTAATTTGTGTTTATTGGTTAGAGTTTGCTTTGAATATAGCCAGGGAGTTGATTACGACATAGGCTGCACGTAAAACATGTTTCAACATGGTTAACAAATGATCGATTAAATATTAATATATAAAAATTGATAAATATATTTATTAAATTTTTTAAACAATTTTTATATAAAAAATTTTTACACGAAACATTTACTAGTTAAAAAACATGCTAACGAAAAACATACTATGTTGTTAGAAATGACTCAGCCTTAAGCTTGTTCTATATAGATATTGGCTGAGATAATCACGGACACGGAAAAGTGGTAACTACAATCAAATATGATTTAATGCTAACAAATATAAATGTAAAAAATAGATTATTTGATTTTTGAGAAATTATATATATATATAAAATAGTAGCTCAAAAATATATGTTCACGATAAACGAGAGAAAGCTTCCTAATGAACGAAGCCTTAGTAAATATACTTGTATGTATAACTACATAGCGGAAAAGATAGAACAAACGAAGGGTGTGAGTGGCTGCTTAATCTTATCAGCTTAGCATCGATGTTGCTCTAATACACTATAATGTTGGTTCAGAGAGTAGCATTCTTATCATAACATTTACGTGTAGAAGGAAAGGTTTTCAACCCTCCTTTTCGAACTCAGCTTAGGTTCCGATTGTTTCATCTAATTATATTTGTTTTATTTGTTAGAGTTTGTTTTATATTTGTTTTATTTGTTAGAGTTTGTTTTGAATATGGGCAGGGAGTTGACTACTAATAGGACTTATTAGGCCATTTCCAATAAAAGTTTGATTCTTATTGAATAGGGTATGTTATGTCAGCACTTTTTATGATATGGCAAGAAATTAATAAAATAAAAGATAGAATAAGTTTTATTTAGATAAAATCTTGTCTACATCGTTTTCAATACAGTTTATCTCTTGCATGTAACTCCTATGAAACAAAAAAATCATGCAATCCATGGGCTATTTCAATCATCAATTAAATGTCTTATTTCTTACATAGCATGTTCGAAAACATAAAAATGATATCTTTTACTGGAATAGCCTTAGGCTCTGTTATTTTAGGCTGAACTTTTTATGATGTATCAAATGATGGCAAGTGACATGATTAATTAAGTCTTAATTATTATAAATTTAAAAATAGATTTATTTGTTTTTAGAAAACTTTTATATATAATTTTTTCATAAATACATTTTGTTTGTTTATTAGACTCCAAATCCATTTTCTACACAAATTTATATTATATATTTTTTACCAACATGTTGTTTATTGGGCTCGAAAAGGCTCAACATTTATAGGTGTTGAAAATAGATGCACAACAGAGACACGAATTTACATAAAAAACCCTTATGGAAAAAATCACGAGCACCGACTGGCGATACATTGTGTTGTCATACTTTTCTCGTGCGTCTTATAAAGGATATGAGAAATCTAGGAGTCATAATAGGCAAAGACTTGAAGTACTACTTAAAAAACTAATCCAATAATGCAAACTTCTATTAGAAAACTAATTAAATATATTGCTTAGCTGAAATTGAATCATATATTTAACAATCTCCATTCTGAGACGAATTTCTCTCGTAGCATAAAAATCTTCAATCTCTAAACAACCACCTTATGTAGATAAAATCATTATGCGCCAAATAGTCACATGGACTATAAAACCATGACACCCTTAATCCAGAAGAGGTAGACCATACTTCAAACTCGTCATTAGAAATTAATTATAAATCTGCTGGTAGGAAATTAGGATAAACCTAGCAGAAGCGCGAATATCTGTGTACACTTCCTATGTGCACAAAGCGTTGATCTAGAATCCTCTTGGTACACAAGATCGGGTGGACGTAGCAAGATTCACTCAAACAGAATTGAAGCAATGCAAAGCTTGACTCCTACGTAGATGTGTGCACGCAGCAAAAAAACCACTGGAAATTTTGCTCCTGACGGATCAACAGAGAACCGGCTTCAGTTATTTTTGTTACTCCACCTCAACAACCGTGCGACAGAGATGCCCTGCATACGATGGTCAACTGCGTCTTTTCTCCTCGATGTGAACGTAACAACAGTAGATAGATGGACGACGAAGAGCCGACTAGCCGAGGATGGCCATGACTCCACGTCGGACGGAAAACGCGCAAGGCCAACTTGATCTCAACGAAATCGATCTCGCCGAGCCAAAAAAAAAAAAACATCGAGAACGACGAACAGATTAGTGGTGGAACGACAACTCGACGATGACGGCGGCTGCGTGGTGGTGTAGATTGATCTTCGATACTTTGATACTCTTTATTATAAAAATAGATACATAATAAAAATATAAAATTTATTTAAAAAACCATTACGGTAAAAAATACGAACGTCAACCGACAATGATGACTATTGAGGATTTGATTAAAAACGTTGAAGATATATTAGGTTGTTGTACTCTTCTCGTACGCTTACAAGGAATATATAAATGAGAAATCTAGAAGTTCTAATAGGCAAAAACTCGAAGTCCTCCTTAAAAAACTATACCCTACAATACAAACTTCTATTAAAAAACTAATCCAAATATATTGTTAGCTAAAATTCAAATTATTTATTTAACAATAGATGGGCTACAATGTTTTGTTGGCCAAATGTGCACCTCTATCTGTATATCGCCTTCTTGTCATGTTGCACTCACTCACATGAGCCAGTGTGTGTGACATATCTCGTTGAACCTCGTCAACAAATATAATATCTCTAAATAACTTATTTAAAATAAATTTTTAGTGTCTTTAATGTTTTTTCATGTCTCTTCATAGACGACGATTACGATGCCAGTTTTATAACATCACCTTTTCACACGAGGATCAAATATATCTCTTAATCCACAGAGAAAGTATATTATTGGTATTCGATTAAAATACCAATAATATACTTAACCATATATATACGCCGCACTCGTATTATAATCCGTACAACTAATTTTTTTCAGACGTTGAACTACGTATCATTCGTACCGAGATCATAAAATACTTAACCTGAATTAGGTGGTGCGTAATTTTCAGAAGAATGAGGACGAAATCAGCCGCTATCGCTTGCGCGCGCGTTCTCTCACACACACATATATTTATAGCCCTCTCGTGCCCCTCATGCTGAAGTAAATAAATCCATTTCAACGTCTTCTTGCTCCTGTAGATGATAAACTCAACCGGCTCCGATCAATATACTACGGGCCCGTTTGGCTGCGAGAATCAGTTTCGTTTCTCCTGTTTCTTCGAGAATCTGTACCAAACGGTTAAAAACGAGAAACGTTTCTTGAAGAATCAGCAGAAACGTTTCTCGTTTTTAAACTAGAAATGAGAAACACCCTTTAGGCAGTTTCGCCGGTTTCTAGAAGAAACGTTTCTTCTAGAATCACCTGTGAATCACTAGAAACGTTTCTGCCCGTTTCTCCCGTTTCTTCGAGAATCCGAAACCGTACCAAACGGGCCCTACATCTTGTCGGAAGTCTTAAGGAGCTCGATCTCGGAAAGTCAGAATAGTGAATTCCCAATCAGGGAAGCAACCCAACTCATCGAGAGATCAACTGCTGACCAATGGTCCCCGTTTATCTGCATCGCCGACTCTATAAATACCCTTCTGAATATGCTTCGTGCAGCCACTGCATAGCTAGCTGCTTGGCCTGATCAGTTCCAGTTTCGAGATGGCCTGGCTCGGAATTAGAATGGGAAGGCAGATTGTCTCTGTTCTTGTTTATGCTGCCATACTCTGCAACGGTGTTGATGCGTCGTTCAACAGGTACAGCTTCCCCAAGGATTTCATCTTCGGCACCGGCTCTGCAGCGTATCAGGTGATCATAGATACACACTTTGCAGTCCACACACACAGATAAATTTGTCCAAACTATGCATCTGCAAGAATGGCTTGGATCAAGTGCAATGCACATGATTCTTAGTTAGTTCCTGAACAAATTCAGTGATGTATCTCTGCATTGCTTAATTGCTTGCAGTATGAGGGAGCTGCTAACGAAGGAGGTAGGGGTCCTAGCGTGTGGGACACTTTCTCGCACATCCCAGGTTATTGTTGTTAATCTCCCTCTATATAGCTGGCATGTAAAATTTAAAATAAGTGATTAAGGGAAACTAATTCATGCCTGCAGGAAAAATTTTAAATGGAGACACCGGCGATGTGGCAGATGACCTCTATCATCGCTACAAGGTAGATTCTAGTTTTTCTTTTAAGTAAAGCAGGAGCTCTTGCTATTGCAATGCATTGAAGAGAACACATTGTTCGGGATTAACGTGAACCTTCGGGTGCTACTTGAATGACTATTTTTTATTGTAATATACTCTAGTACAAAAATATTCGACATTGGGAGAACTGATCTCCCAACGTCAAATAAATTTGACCAGAGAGAGCACATTGTAAACCCTGACAAAATTATTTTACTATAAGAATTTACCCATATGATTTTCATGTGTGTCCGTCCAATTATTCAAAAAGAAATTAACTCAAGGTTTTTAGTGTTTGACTTGTTCTATGTCAAAAAAAAGAATTTTCTTCATGACTGGACGGACCAATAAAAAGTTTATCTTGGACAGGAATCTTCTTGAACTGTTCATTTATTTGTTTTGTTGAACCTTGAAATGCAGGAGGATGTAAACCTTCTCAAAGACATGAACATGGACGCCTTCCGGTTCTCCATTTCTTGGAGCAGGATCCTGCCAAGTGAGTGAAGTTAATTCTACCACCTCCGGACTGAATTAGTTGACGTTCGTTTTAGACAGTTAAAGGCTCTGTTTCTTTACTAAAGATGGCAACGGGCAGGAAAAACCCGTGTACTCACGGACACCCGACCCGGCGGGCGCGAACTTATGCCCGCAGGCACGGGCGTGGGCATAGGGTTGTGTCCAACGGGTATTTTTAGACGGGTAAAATTTGAGTATACTCGTACCCGCAAACCCGCGTACCCGCACCGACAAGTGGGACCATGAAAAAAAGGTATATAAGTGCTCATTTAGGGTTTCCATTTGACCATTCCCCATCCCTATTCTCCCGATTTGGCGCCCCCCATCCCAAATCCGCCGCCCAGTCCTTCCCATCGCTTGATTTGGCGCAGCCGCCGGCCCCCGCCGACGCTCCGCTAGCGCCCCACCGGCGCCCCGCTGGCCGCAACTCCTTCGCCGACCTCGCCTCCTCTGCGGCCGCCGCCCGCCCTGGGCCCCTCGCACATGCCTCCGTCGGCGCCTCACGGCCGCGCCCGCTCGACCCCCGCAGCGCTCCGTCGGTGCCTCTCGCCGACCGCGCCCGCCCGGCCCCTACAGCGCCTCCGCCGTGCTCCCCGTCGGCCGCCGGCTCGCCCTGGCCTCCACAGCGCTGCCGGCGCCCCGCCGATCGCAGCCTCCCCGCCGCCACCGGCTTCCCTATTCATGTGAGTTGTGTGGTCATGTGGTGAACTATGCGGGTATGCCCGCGGGCATGTTTTGCTCGCGGGTAGCGGGCGCGGGCAGGTGTTGCTACCCGTGGCGGGTAGCAGGCGCGAGCACGGGCACAAAATTTATCTCGCGGGTATGGGTTTAAGATACAATTATCCGCGTGGATTTTACCCGTTGCCATCTCTATTCTTTACACCAGCTTTTGATTTTTCAGCACAGTAGACAAAAAGTGAAAGAAACAGCTAGCTTCTATGTTTAGCTTCTTAAAAGCCATTTGACTTTTCTGAACTACACAAGCTAGAAGCTTAGAAGCTTATCGGGGTGAGCTTTTCCGGCTTCGAGGAGAAAAATTACTTTTGTAGTTCCAACTTCGAAGGTAGCAGTAGTCAGAAGCCAGAAGCCAGAAGTTTGCTTCTATAGAAGCAGAAGCTGAAAGAAACAGGGTCTAAGATGACTTGAACTTAGTATATGGCTGTTCAAAACGTCAAATAATTATGGCCAGAGGAAGTATTTGACAATGGGCATTATACTTCCTAGATCGTATCAGCGCATTCAGTTGCTTTTCAGTTTTTTGACATTGAAATTTTCCTTTGTAAATGCTTGTTGAATGCAGATGGGACATTGAGTGGAGGGGTGAACAAGGAAGGAGTGGCTTTCTATAACAATCTGATCAATGAGATCATAGCCAAAGGTGAGTAAAATTTTTCAGTTATGTCCTATTTACAATCATGTGCTATTGTTCCTACAAACTTATAAACATTTGTTTGGTATGTTTCAATTAGTAAACTTTGAACTAATTACAAAATTTTCATGACAGGGATGAAGCCGTTTGTGACAATCTTCCACTGGGACACACCACAGGCCCTTGAGAGCAAATACGGAGGATTCCTGAGTGAAAACATTATGTAAGTTTTTTAGATGCGAAATTTTATGGTACTTACAAAAGTATTTCGGGGTAGTTAACTTTTATACTAAAAATTTTTATACCTCGAAATACCTACATAAAGGTATCAAGTTTTATATTAAAATTTAAACGTGATACCTTTTGTTATCTTTTTAAGGAATTCACTCAAATTGTTAAGACGATGAAGAAGTTGATTAATGGTAGGCCATTCACCTCTAAGTCTCAAAAGAAAAACCAGTTAGATAGAACAGGGTAGAATTTGGTCATCTGAATCTAAATAAATTGCTTGTCGGTTCAGCAAATTTGGCTAGAATTCGTCAAGTACTCACATTAGAGATTTGGATTGTCAATATTTTCAGCAAGGATTACGTGGACTTCGCCGGCGTCTGCTTCCGGGAGTTCGGCGACCGCGTCAAGTTCTGGGCCACCTTCAACGAGCCATGGACTTACTGCTCCCAGGGCTACGGCACCGGCATCCACGCCCCGGGCCGGTGCTCCCCCTACGTCTCCGCCTCCTGCGCCGGCGGCGACTCCAGCCGCGAGCCCTACCTCGCGGCGCACCACGTCATCCTCGCCCACGCCGCCGCCGTCCACCTCTACCGCACCAACTACCAGCCGGCACAGCGCGGGCAGATCGGCATCACGGCGGTGTCGCACTGGTTCGTGCCGTACGACGACAGCTCCGCCGCCGACCGCGGCGCCGTGCAGCGGAGCCTCGACTTCATGTACGGGTGGTTCCTGGACCCCATCGTGCACGGCGACTACCCGGGCACCATGAGAGGGTGGCTCGGGACGCGGCTGCCGGCGTTCACGGCGGAGCAGGCGGCGGTCGTGAGGGGGTCCTACGACTTCATCGGCGTCAACTACTACACCACCTACTACGCCAAGAGCGTGGCGCCGCCCAGCTCGAACAGGCTCTCGTACGACGCCGACATCCGCGCCAACACCACCGGCTTCCGCAACGGCAAGCCCATCGGCCCGCAGGTACATCGACGCCCCTCCTCAACACCAACGCAAGAACACAACATCGTGTTCTTGATTTTCTTGAGACCGACCGATCGATCAATCCACGGCTGATTTCTTCAACATTTTGGCAGGAGTTCACCCCGATCTTCTTCAACTATCCTCCGGGTCTCCGCGAGCTTCTGCTCTACACCAAGAGGAGGTACAACAACCCGCTCATCTACGTCACAGAAAATGGTAATTAAATAACCATCTTTTCTTCTCATCATACACAAGATAAATACGCGCATTACACTCACACCCACGAATACGCACACGCTCAAATAACAGCTTATCCTAACCTCCACTAAATTTCTATTAAATACGTACTCACATATATATAATATTCATGATTATCAGGATTTAAACCACCACGCTTTCCAATTAAATAACATTCTCATCATAATGGCTTAACTTCTTTTTATATATAAGTAGTATACTCTTTAGGTAGATTAATTTGAAGTAGCATGTTTTGTGAGCTGATACATTTGAACTACATTCTCAAATTTTCTCCAAAACTCTTCACAACTCTTTGGATAACGTGGAAATGAAAAAAAACGAGGGGATGGACATCCTGCAAGATGACTTTCCTGTGTGATTGCAGGAATCGCCGAGGGGAACAACAAGAGCTTGCCGATCAAGGAGGCGCTCAAGGATGGGCACAGGATCGAGTTCCACTCAAAGCACCTGCAGTTCGTCAACCACGCCATCAGAGACGGCGTGAGGGTGAAGGGCTACTTCACCTGGACGTTCATGGACTGCTTCGAGTGGGGCGACGGCTACCTCGACCGATTCGGCCTCATCTACATCGACCGCCTCAACAATCTCAAGCGCTACCGCAAGCAGTCCAGCTACTGGATCGCCAACTTCCTCAAGAGGAACAAGTACTGAGATGGCTGAGCTGGTAGCTGATGATTCTACTAGCTAATGAAGCTAGCTCTGTGTAATTTTTCAGTTTCAAAGTGATCGTTGCCATTTGTCTGGTGAGGGGAAGGAATAAAGCTGCTGCTGCTGCTGTCTGCCAATTCGATTCGATTTCAGTTGCTGTTCGTCGATCTCGAGGGGAATAAAATTCTCGTCTCTTTGTTTCATTGTCTCATTTTCTGCTATTGCTTTGGTCAGGGTGGGGTAGTAAAAACCGGATTTTTTTTATTTTTATATATTTTTAAAAAATTTAACAAATAAATTATAGTTTCAAAGTTTTGCAAAAATATATTCACCTGTCTTACTGTAGAATGGGACATACAAATCGCTTTATGATAGGACAATATATGTGCCATGGCACCATGTGGAATAAACGCGTCATGACAATTTTATAGACAGTCCTTTTTATAAGGATTTAGTTTGGTAGTTGTTGATGAGAAATTTTTCTCACGCGCTGGCCTGGAAGATCTGCTTAACTCCAGTGCAGGTCCTTCTGGCTGTCTGTGAAATACAAGGTGTGCCAGTTGGTTTGATCTGTTAACCAACAAGAGAAACAAAGATGTATGCGTCAAGGGTTAGGTTAGATCCTACTGGATCGGCTGAGGGAATCAATTAACATATATATGTTATCCTAAAGCACATTTAAACTAAGTGATTGGGATAGATCGGCTATGCCGAGACAGTATTAACCACTTAATCTAAATATACAAAAGGACAATAAATATATATTTTAATAGCCTAGTCGATACCGTAGGACTAACTGTGAATCGGCTAGTACTCCGATACATCTTATCAAAAAATATTGATCTAAGCTAAATGTGCTAAGCCTAGATCAGTCGGCTGTTGGCTGTAGCTGACAGGCTGATTCTGGCTTAGGGCATTTAACCAAAGCAAGATCTTAATATAAGAGACGGCTTTAATAAATCTAATAGTAAACATACTAAAAGAATATTAAAACAGGTAAGGCCGACTGAAACCCCGGTACTATCTCTAAACATATGCATCTAGCCAAACAGATCATAAAAGCTATAAGAACGACTTAATAGGTCAAATTGATGCAGCATTAAGTATAAAAAGAACAATCAGATCTGTTATGGCTGATGTAAACCCCTCGAGACGGTGATATCGCATATAACCTACGTCAACCCCTAGATCTAGCTCTATCGGCTGTTAGTTCTTGACAGAAACAGACCGATGTCGAGATAGATCTAGACATTGTTCTAGATTATATGTGATATATGATAACTAGCGCAACATAAATCATTGAATCTAGAGTATCATAGCGATGAAAGCACTAAATTCGACGAGATACATCACTAACGACAAACATTCACCTTAATCGGGGATCGAAACGATGCAGCCCGAAGCCGGATCAAGTGTTCGTCTGAAGAAAATAGGAGGCGATGCGCCGAAAGTTAATTGATTGTGTATTGATAATCTTTTACAGGGGTCTTAGGTCCTATTTATACCAAAGTATAACACAGTCTGTGCCGAACACGGTTGCTAACTAATCTACTGCACATGGTACGACAATATCCCGGGACGTGGTCCCATGCCACATTACAATAGAAGATCTAAACAAATTCCTAGTTTACAGATACACTTGCCGTTATAGGACTCTACTCATAGATGACAATATCTTTTAACACGCAATTTGGGAACCGAATCCAACTTTATCTTCACGCTTTCCTTCGGGATTGGCTCCTTTTCTGTTTTAACCGAGTGGTGGTGTCGGGTGTCCTAGTCCAATTCGTACTCAGCCGACTGGCTCCGTAGCCGATTCGGACTCAGCCGATTCTGCTTCCGTCTCCTCTCAGATCACGCATTTTCCCCGATTTCGCTTCAATCTCTGCTTCAAACCCAAGGATTAGGTTACCAAATTGGTCATTAACACATGCCCCCCAAGTCCGCGATATGAAATGTTGCGATTTTAGGCGATTCAAATCCAAGGCACAATCTTAGCACGACTCTGTTTCGACCGTTGCAAAAACTCTTCAAATACCGTCCCCACGGCCGCCAAACAAGTCACGCCGTCACAAACAAACAGCCACCTCAGCAACCCTCGAGCTCTCCACTGAATTTAACTTTGAGGAGATCAACTCGGACGACTACCCCAAGTGTAGAGATTTGTTCACAAGTGCCCTCAGTCCTTGCATCCTGCCGACTAGGATCCACCAGGGCCGATCAGTGGCCAAGAGTTATGAAATTTACTACCCTTTGTCGGCTGCCAGACAACTCGTACTTGGGCAACTACCCATCAACTGTTATTACGTCGATAAGATTGAGACAAGGGAAATTGTGGACTAGGCCACTATTATGAGCAGACTGATGGACATAGCCGGTCCTCCCCTTGGCAGTATCGGTGACATGGTGCTAGCATACAAGAAGAGCGCAGCTTACGACCGTTGGTGGGTAGAGATCAAACATCACATCTTTCACCAGCGGTCTTCCCATTACATCACCCTGCTGCTGCCAGATGAAATCCCCTCAGTAAGTCTTGAACTTTAAGTTATTCTTCCTTTTAGATCACCGGCCGATTTAACCTGCTAACACTTGAATTTTTTCCCTCTCGCAGGTGACTGAAACCGAACGGCCGACGGTGAGCAACTCAGGTATCCCCATCGAGTACCGCCCAGGCGTTCTGCCGAACGGGTGCGGGTTAGCTCCATCGGCCATCGGCTGGGACACGCCCAAACTGAAAACTTTGCTGCATGGACAGACGCGCCAGCCGCTGGCCCGGCAAAAAAGAGTTGCTCCAAGCGCGAAGCCATCGGCTGCATCGGCCAAGAAGCAAAAGAAAAGGCAGCCGATCGCGCCAGCTGACAGCCTCCCATCAGTGGACCCCAGCATCGATCAGTTCCTTAATGAGGAGGTGGCTTATGAAGAAATGTCAACGGCTGTCAGAGCAGCGACCGAATCGAGTGATTCGAGCCATAACTCAATCAGTCCTCCAGCCGACAGCCCGCCGGTTCCAAGTCCTCCCACGAAGCAACGACCGGTAAGTCCTTGTCTTGTTAGATTCGGCTTTAACATAATACCATTTTGTACCTAACCGAATATACCTTGCGTAGATCAAAAAGCTGACTCGTCGTCCTTCGCGTCGCGCTTCAATAGTAACCATCCCTTTCGGCTTGTATCTCAGCTTACTAACTCCAGCCGATTCAACCACCGACACTTTTCTTTTGCAGCCTTCTTCATCTCCGTCAGCTCCCCCCCAGTCGGCTGCCCCCTAGGTGTTGAGCGAGCACACAACATCCGCCGTAGGTGGCCAAGAGGCTGGGGACGTCACAGAGCCGGCTGACGAACAAGTTGGCGCGGCAACTCCGACCAGCGATCTTGTCGAAGAAGACACCGCTCCCGTCGATCCGGTCGAAGCTGAAAAAGAAGCCGACCCAATGCTTGCGGCAAGAGTAAGTTGATCCCTATCTTTCTTCTCATAATACCTTGAACAATCGGCCATTTTAATCACAGCTTAACCATGTTGTTCCCTTTGTGCAGCCTTTGGCCGATTTGCTCTCTTTTGACATCAAGGAGTTTCTTGGTGAAGAAGAAAGGGAAGCTACCAGCCCGGATAAAGCCCCAGCCGACGAGATTAAAGAGAAACTTCAAGACATACGCCGTCGCCTGGACATCGATGTGAACAGGCTGGTGGAGGAGTGTGGATCGACCAAGTGTCGATTCTTCGAAATTGAGGGACAGCTCCCTGATGATCTAGCAGCCAAGGTCACTGCTGCTGTTTGCATCGATTTACATTGGCCAAGGCTTGGGCGTGCGGTGCAACAAATGATTGAGAGGCTTGCCCAAGCCGATGTGACTGCCAAGATCAATGACACGGTCAAGAGCGTGGAGGCCGAAAAGGCAAAGCTGAATGAGTTGAAAACCGGCCCCACTACGTCTCAGGCTCGGATTGCCAGTTTGAAGGCCAAGGAAGCCGACCTAATGAAGCAGCTAGAAGAATGTCGCATTGAAATCGCTGCCGAAGAGAAGGTGCTGGCCAATTTGCCGAAAGCCACTGAGGATCAAACAAGCAAATTGATGGCTACCATCAAGTATCTGAGAGAACTCCACAAGTCGGCTAAAGTGATCCCTGGCTCCGACGCCGAAGACCAAGCAGTGATCGACGAAGTCAAGGCGATCCAAGCTGCAGCACTATCGACTATAGATGCATTTCTAGCTCGGTAGCCGACGTAATAGACTTAGGCTCAAAACTGAAGAAATTTTGTGTAATCGGCTTAAGCTGCCGATCTATAATTAACTTTCTGTAATCTTATTCTCATTCTGATACTTGAAAACCTTGTCCAATGTTATGATCGCCGACTCCGAGGCGTGGAGAAAATTTTTTGATGTTCACCTTTCTATACCACCTTTTTGTAATCGGCTTAGGTCTTGTGTATGTATAATATCATGATTGCAGATTCTGAAAGCTTCAAAATGTGTTGAAAACTTGAAAATTTTGCTGATGTCTGCCTTTTTTATCGTGATTGTTGTATATATATGCCCCTCTAATTTTGTTGATGTCTTTGATGTCGACAAAAGTATGAACTTAACACAATTGCGCTTCGTTGTCGTCACTGTCGGCCAATACCAGCCGATTATAGAAAACCAGGGAAAAAACTTGGCTTGAAAACGACCTAAAGGCGATGCTTGCTCAAGGCAAGACATCGGCTAGCACGAATCGGCGAAACAAACAGAGCTGATTCATGAGTTGATCCAAACGCTTGGGTAGTATTTTTTTCAAATATTTGTCGTTCAAAGCCCTTCCAAATACCTCCCCATCCAAACCTTTTAACATGTAAGCTCTTTTAAAGATGCATTTGTGGATCTTGAAAGGCCTATCCCAATTTGGTGACCATTTGCCGAATTTATTGTCTCTTGATACAATTGGCAGTATTAATTTCCACACGAGCTCGCCCTCCTCAAAATATTTAGGCACAACTTTCTTGTTATAATGGTGGGCTACTCGTTCTTTGTCCCTTGTTACTTTTTCCAAGGCCCTCATCCATGATAAAACGTGGTGTTCTGATTCATCTACCATCAGGTGATAGTAATCATCGGCTGTGAGTTGATCTTGCAGCTGAATCCATCTTGAGCTGATAATATTTTCCCATGGCAGTACTGCTTCGTGCCCATAAACCAACTTGTATGGAGGGACTTGGATAGATCCGTGGCATGCCATCCGATATGCCCAAAGTGATTCGGCTAATCGGTTGTGCCATTGCTTTGGGTACTCAGAAATCTTCCTCTTAATCAGCTTGATCAGACTTTTGTTTGAAGCCTCTGCTTGCCCGTTGGCCTGTGCGTTGTACGGCGAAGAATGAAGTAATTTGATCCCCATGCCATCGGCAAACTGAACAAACTCATCTGATATGAAGATAGATCCCTGGTCTGTTGTAATTGTTTGTGGGACGCCAAATCGGTAGATGATATGCTCTTTAACAAACTTGATTGCGTCCCTGAAATCAACTTTCTTCAAAGGAATTTCCTCCACCCACTTTGTAAAATAGTCTGTCGCTACTGGAATAAACTTATGCCCTTTGCTTGAGGGTGGATTGATCTGGCCGATCATGTCGATGCCCCATCCTCTGAACGGCCAAGGCTTTATGATTGGGTTCATAGCCGATACTAGTTCTCTTTGTATGACGCCAAATTTCTGACAGTCCTGACAACCTTTATAATATTTGAAATAGTCCTCCAGCATTGTTGGTCAGAAATACCCTGCTCTCCGAAGTAGCCACTTCATCTTATGAGACGATTGATGCGTGTCGCAAATTCCTTCATGAACTTCTCCGATAGCCACTTTGGCTTGATCGGCTCCAAGGCACTTGAGCAACACTCCATCGATCGTCCGATAGTAGAGACCTTCGTCAAGCAAAACATATCTTAACGCCTTGTATTGCAATTTCCTTGAGGCCAATTGAGAAGGATTCGTAGATAGCTGTAGATTTCAAACTGTCACGCCCGATTTTCGGGGATTAAAAATCGTTTAATAATGCATTTTCCAGAAATTATTTAAAAGAAAAGTAAATTATTCAAGTAAAGTAAATAAGGAAATAAAATTTTACATTAAAAATTATGGCTGGAAATATTTTTGAAATATTCTCCATGCCCTAAAATACTCTCTGAAATTTTTCGTGAAATTTTCGAACTCCGAAATAATTTTAATAATACAAAGAACATTTAAGTAATTATTTAAATAAATTAATTAATCAGTAAATAATTTGGTTGAATTTTTATTAAATACTTTGGGTGTTCATATATTTTCAGGATTTTTCTTGAAATTATTTGAACATTGAAAGTATTTATAAAAAGTAAAGGATGTTTGGAAAAAAAAGTCTAAGTTTCTTCCTGGCGCTACAGTGCCATCTTCCTCCTCCAACCACCGATGTTCTCTCTCTCCCGTGCAAACCGTAGCGCCGCGCACCGTTTGATCTCCCTCCTCATCGGTTTTCCTTCCAATTAAATTGCAAAACGATTCCCCTTCATGTCCTCATCAATTCCCCATAAATCCCCATTCAATCCCGCATCAATTCGTGGTGTATTTTGATCTTGCCGAGCTCCACCATGGCCGGTCGTCCCCGCCTCTCCCGGCCACGTTCCTCCACATTTAACCGTGTCATAACGTGTTCCGGCTTTACTCCTCCTTTCCCCCATTTTCCCCTTCCTCTCGCTCATCATGTGCGCCGGAACGGCCAACTTAAAGACCATCAATTGCAGCCGCCATTAATGTCGCGACGCGACGGTTTTCGTCCGTTCCCGCTCCTCCCGGCCATGCCCGAGCGCCCTTGTCGGCTATAAAGATTCCCCACACTCCGAACACGCTCTCCACTCATTTCCCTCACGTTCACCCATTCCCGAGCTCCCGCACCGTGCGTCGCCCAAATTCCGTCGCTCGCCGCTTGTTCCGCCGTTCCGCTAAATCGTCACTCTTCCCACCGAGCCACCACCATCTCCACCTTCGCAATTCTCGGGAACACCTTCCCGTTGTGTTTTCCCCAATTCCTAGCCGCCGCTTTCGCTCGCCGCCGTCTCCCCATCATTTCCGACCGTCGGCGAGCTCCATTTCTCTCTCCCCTTCCTTTTCTTTGCTTAGTTCGTTCGGTACTGTTCGTGTTAGCCTCTCCGTTCCGCCCGCAGTGCCCGCGCCTCTCGGCCGCGGTGCTTGTTGTGTCGGCCGCGCCTCTCTCCTTCGCATCATGCCGCGCATGCCGCGTGCGTGTCGCCCGAGCGCCGCGCTCCACCGCTGTTGTGCCGTCGCGTCACCGACGTCCGCGCGCCATTCATCGCCTCGGCTCCGGCGCCATCGCCCGGGTGCGCCGCGCCGCCGTCGGCCCTGTCTGCCGCCGCGGCAAGCCCGCCACGCCGCTTGGCCGCCGGGCCACCTCGAGCCACCCCGTGCGGCATCCATTTTCCTGTGCCTATCGGCCGCCCTATCCGGTGTCACCACGTGGCGCACCGTTTTCCCAAGCTGGTGGACTTGGTCCACCGTGCATCCGGCCTCCTGTGATGCTATCGCGTGGGCCCTACCTTGGTGGACTCGGTCCGTGGTAGACCGAGCCGTTTTTTCCCATGCGACCCATTTATTCTCTCTCCCCGAAAACAAAGTCTATTTTGGCTCCCTCGTTTCCCTCTCACTCCTTTTTCCCCCTTAAGCCGTAGGCCCATAGGTTTTCTCCATCGCCAAAGTCCATTTTCTCTCTTTGGCCTAGCCCTGAGAAGTCCAATTCACCTCCTCCTTTCCGCCCGTATTCTTACCTCTTTGGACTTGGTCCTCGGAGGGCCGCTCCTTTGTGTCGCTGTCTCTTGGGGCCCGTGTGTCAGCACCGACCTTTTGCGGATGTCAGCGGATACCTATTCCTTGAGAAATCAATTAATAATTGTGCAATAAATCGAATTAATTCCTAGAATTCATTTAAATGGCCTAAAACTTCTAAAATCCATATCTAATCCATACGAACTCCAAATTGCGCCATCCAAGTTGCAAAATTCATCTAAAATTGAGCTCTACATGTTTGTTTACTTTCCATGTACTGTTTATTTGGTTCTTACTAGAGTTTTTCTCATTTTGCGTGCCAGCGTGTAGACTTCGTCGTTTTGGGAGTTCGTGTTCGCGAAGAAGAGAAGGTCAGCTGAAGAAGCAAGGAAAGTCACATTCTTCCTTGACGCATATTTATCCCAAATTATAAAATTATTTATTGTTTGCAAATAAAATTGCATTATTTTTCTAATTACATGGGAACCGGGAATACCTATCTGATCACTTGTGCCTCATTTAATTGATATCCATCCATTGTCAACTTGGGTGATTAATTTGACTAGCTTGAATCACTTATGTGATCTCGCTAGGAATATTTATGCTTAGCCATGCTTAATTACACTAGCTCACAATAAATGGGAGAACTTTACTACTAGCTGATAGACACATGAAATGACGGTCTAAGACCGGAGGTACCTTGGCAAAGGTTCTTGGTTAATTAAAATATGACTAAATGGTGGGCTGTGGGTGCATGGTTTTGCTTGTCGCACCCATGACAATTAAGGACCGGTTCATGGAAAACCCTAGAAGACTTATCGTACTTACTACAAGCCAGCATGGGCAACGGTTGGACTTGTAGTATAGTTTTTGCTGGCCAACGCATCCAGGCGAGGGTGGGCGTGATAGAGTTCGGATGGACCGGGAAAGGTCTATGCGGCTGCCGGATTCACCGAGGCACGAGAGGGGGCTGCCTACCTTGGATATAAAGGTAGGAGCGAAACCTGAGGTGTGGTGTCGCTTGGTCAGGGAAAGTTATGCAAAGGGTCTTGTCACAATTTTCCCCTTGCAGTATCATGGCGATACTTCGGGGCATGGCAACATGTGTGGAATCGTGTCTTGTGGGTACAGTTGTACACCTCTGGCCAGAGTAAAACTATTCGAATAGTCGTGCCCGCGGTTATGGGCGATCAACCAGATTCACCATGATTAGTCCCACCTTTAATAATTTGACTTAATGAAACTGGTTTAGTTCAGGTGGAATGGTTGGGCCTGTTTAACGTGGTATAGCATTGTTGAGTGGATGATTAATATTGATTTAATAAATTAATCAACTGTTTTACTATTTTGAACCAGAAAGGTTTTACAACCGCTTTTATGCAAAATAGCCCAAGCCACTCTTGTCTCCCCTTGCACGTCTGCATTTCTCCTTGTGGCTTGCTGAGTACGGTGGTTGTACTCAGCCTTGCTATTTCTCCCTTCTCTCAGAAGTGCAGTGCTCCTGAGTCGAAGATGGAGTTAGAAGACCAAAGCTCACACCCCAGTTGAGTTTGCCTGTGGAGTGGGGCTGAAGCCCCGCTAGGATCGCCTTTGTCCGCTGCTGCTGTTTTCTTTCGGGTGCGAGGACTAAGTGCCTCTTTTGTAAGTATTTTACGCTTTATCTACGTTTGGATCTGTTTATTGATTTGTCATTTTGTGTACCCTGGCTGATTCCTGGACAGGGATTTAATACACAAAATAGTCTAGAAATTTGGCTAAATTTCTGGGCGTGACACAAACCTCCAATCATCGGCTGTGGTGGCAGCAACTTCCCCTTCAATGTCTCTTATCATCGGCCGGTAGCCCGATGCCCCTTGAGCTAAATCGTTGGCTTCTGTATTCTGCTCCCTGGGGATATGTTTTAGAGTAACTAGCCGAAAACTATCCATCAATTCTCGGCATTGTTGATAGTAGACCATCAGCGCGTCATTTTTGCATTCATATTCTCCTGACAACTAGCTGATGATCAACAGTGAATCTCCCATTATTTCGATGGCGTCGGCTTCAACTTCTTTGAGCAGATGTAACCCTTTGAGCACGGCCTCGTACTCGGCTTGGTTGTTTGTAGTATGGGGGTTGATAGAAAAGGCAAATTCAAAGCTTGCCCCCCTAGGCGAAATAATGACCAATCCAATACCGCAACCATTGGTGCACACCGAGCCATCAAATGTCAATGTCCAAGGCATAATTTCAACTGAGCCGATTGAGTCATCTATGTGTTCCACGATAAAATCGGCTATAGCTTGTCCTTTAACTGCCCTGGGTGCCTGATACCTCAGATCAAACTCTGTCAAGGCAAAAATTCATTTTCCAATTCGCCCTTTTAACACTGGAGCCGATAGCATGTATTTGACTACATCGGCTTTACATATTATTATGCACTCATTGGATAGCAGATAATGTCTTAACTTTGTACATAAAAATATAGGCACATACATAGCTTCTCCACTGGTAAATACCTTGTTTCTGCGTTCAATAGCCGTCGGCTGAGATAGAAGATAGCTTTTTTCTTGCCCTCAACCTCTTGGATTAAGACTGAGCCGATTGACTTGTCGTCGGCTGACAGGTACAGCTTGAACAGTATCCCTTTTTGTGGAGACATTAAAACTGGAGGCGAGCTTAAATAATCCTTAATGTTGTCCAAAGCCTTATGCTGCTCTGCCCCCCATGTGAGTACTTGATCGGCTTTCAGCCGAAGCAGTAGTGTGAACGGCTCCATCTTCTCTGACAGATTGGCTATAAACCGCCTGATGAAGTTGATTTTGCCGATCAACGATTGGAGTTGCTTCTTGTCCTTTGGAGGCTGTATCATCTTGATAGCGTTGATGCTCCTTGGTGTAATCTCGATTCCTCTTTCATGAACAAGAAACCCCAGAAACTGCCCGGCCGACACGTCGAACGCACACTTCAACGGATTCATCTTCAGGCCATATTTTCTTGTCCGCTCCAAAACCTACTTCAGATCGATTATGTGGTTCTCTATCTCCTTGGATTTGACAACAACATCATCAATGTAGATCTCCATTAGAGAGCCGATCATGTCGTGGAAGATATAATTAATGGCCCGTTGATATGTTGCCCTAGCATTCTTCAGCCCAATGTCATAACAACCCATTCATATAAGCCGATTGCTCTAGGACATCGAAAATCAGTTTTGTGAATGTCTTCTTTGGCCATAAAGATTTGATTGTAACATGTATTGCCATCCATAAAACTGATGATCTTTTGGCCTGAAGCAGCATCTACGAGTAAATCGGTTATAGGCATCGGGTATTCGTCTTTGGGGGTAGCCTTATTTAGGTCTTTCAAATCGATGCACACCCTAAGTTTACCATTCTTTTTCAATATTGGGACAATATTTGAGACCCACTCGGCGTATCGGCAAGGCCGAATGAATCCGGCATCGTATAGCCGAGTGATTTTGGCTTTGATCGCATCATACATATCGACCTTGAACCTCCTGGGAGGCTGTTTGAATGGCTGATAGCCTGCCTTGATCGGCAGTTGATGAACAACGATAGATTGGCTAAGACCAGACATCTCAAAGTACTCCCAAGCAAAACAATCCTTATATTCCTTTAATAAAGCAATGAGCTGGGATCTACAATGAGAAGATAAATTGTTGCTGATATACATCGGCCTAGGCCTGTCTCCAGAGCCTATGTCTATTTCCTCTAACTCGTCGGCCGACGTAAAACCTTGCCCAAGCTTGCCATCGTCTTTGTCTGTGGTGTCCATGTCGTAGACGCTTGAGCCCTCCACGATGTCTTGCTCAAAGCAACAGCTGCGGCTCGTCGTCTCCAATCGGCTGTATGGCAGAATCGGACACTTTTAGAAAATCGGCTTGCCAGATTTTCCCTGACAAACAATCAATGCCATTGATTTCCCAGAGTGGCAAATCGGCATTGGCGATGCTTACAGACATGTCGGCTGGTACAATCTTTATCTTGTCGTCATCCCATTGAAGCAGACACTGGTGCATGGTGGAAGGGACACAACAGTTGGCATGTATCTAGTCCCTTCCGAGCAGCAGGCTGTAAGACTCCTTCCCGTCGATGACAAAAAAGGTTGTGGGCACGGTTTTGTTGCTGATGGTCAGCTCGACATTTAACACGCCCTTGGTCTCTGACAGGTTGCCGCCGAAGTCCTTGAGTACCATGTTAGTCTTGATCAGGTCTTCGGCTCACTTACCCAATTTTCTGAATATTGCATAGGGCATCAGGTTTACTGCAGCACCCCATCTACTAGCATCTTTGACATCGGCTTGCCGTTGACGAAGCCTTTTACGTACAGTGGCTTGAGATGCCAATTTTCGGTCCCTTGTGGCTTGTCAAAAATTGCTTGATCCGGGGACAGTGCTAGTTTGGCCAAGGTGTCTTCAATTTTGTCTACATCGGCCTCAGGGGCGCCGAATTCGGCTGGCAATATGAATACCATATTGACCGATGCAGAAGCTTTTCCTTTCCCCTTTGCTGCCCTCCTGGCTGGATCGGCTAAGGTCTCTCTGGTTTGATCCTCGTCGACAGGCGTAGTTTCCTTTTTGGGCCTCCATTGCCTTTTGCTTTTGCCTAGCCGACGGCGTTTTTCCTGTATCGTCTGCCGAACTTCTTTTTTCTTTCCTTCACGCTTTAGCCTCTGAATTCTTCGTTTCTGCTTCTTCATGAAGAGGTCAGAAGGGCACCATTGGGAGTTGGCCGATTCTTCATCATCGACTTCTTCGTCGTAGTAGTCGTTGTTTTCGTCTTCTTCGTCGAAGAAGTCTTGATGGATCGGCCCTAGCCGATCGTGGATGGGCCGGCGCTGGTGGAGCTCTATGGCCCTCGGGACGAACCGAGTTGGGCCGGTGATTGGCGGGCTCTGTGTTCGTCCTCGCGGTAATCACCGCAGGTCGGGCAATTGTCTAGTGTCGGCGGCCTCATCCCGGTTTCCCGGCGGTGCTGAAAATTCACAATGACAATGAGGATCGGCACCGCTGTGATCCCCGTCGTACCGACCGCCGCGCGTCTCAGGCTCCTGTCGACGAAATCCTTCAAACCAAGCCTCTTCTTCCCGTCAAGATTGTAGTTGGAAGCGGCGTCGACTGTCTGTGTTGATCGGCCGTCGGTCAGCCGATCGGGCAACGGGGCGCACCATGTTGATTGGCGCGACTTTATCTCCAATCGGCTTGCTCTCTGCCTTGACCCCATTTAATGTCTCGGCTAAGCTGTACGTCATTCTGCGCTGCCGATCAGCTCGCCTGAGGCCGGCTTGAACCATTTTGACCGGGAAGGGGTTTCCGTCTACTTTCATCGGCCGAGTGGAATCGGCAAACTTAAGCTTCCCGGCCTCTATTGCCGACTGGATCTGCTGCCTGAAGACTTTACAATCATTAGTGACATGAAATGTACTGTTGTGCCACTTACAGTACTTCTTCTTCTTTAGTTCGTCAGCCGATGGGATCACATGGTTCTCGAAAAGCTGGATCTGCTTCTCCTTGAGTAATAAATCGAAGATCCTATCGGTCTTGGTGATGTCAAAATCGTATTTCTCCTCTTTGACAGTCTTCAGCAGCCATTGGCAGACGATGGCTTTCTTGTTCTTTATCCATTCGGCTGCAGCCACCTCTGCATCATCATCGCTGGAATCGGAGGCTGATTCGATGATAACTTGAGCTACGTTCTTGACAGCCTTCTTGGTGTCTTGAAATCTCTGCTCATGGGCCGTCACCCTCTGCGCAAGATGCGTCAAGCTGTCAAAGTCTTGAGCAGAAAAGCGCTCGCGGATCGGCGCGATTAGGCCATGGAAGGTCAAATCGGCTAGCTGGGCGTCCGACAGCACCAGGCTGTAGCATCGGTTCCTCATCTCTCTGAAGCGTTGAATATAGTCCTGAACCGATTCGTTGTGCTTCTGCCTGATGCTAGTGAGGTCCGACAACTTCATTTCATGGTTGCCGGTGTAGAAGTAGCCGTGGAATTGTTTTTCGAGATCGGCCCAGCTCTGAATTGAGTTGCAGGGCAATGAAGAGAACCAGGTAAAGGCCGATCCTGAAAGTGACAAGGAAAATAAACAAACCCTCAAGGTGTTTTGTAGCCGATGCTTCGCCGCATTGCGCCAAGAATCGGGCGACAAGCTCGTAGGTTGACACGTTGTCCCGCCCGAAAATTTTGAAAAGTTTGGGACTTTGTATCGGTTGGGCAGTGGAACCCGCTCGAAGTACTCCAGATAGGGGTACCGATACATGTTTCCCGAGTCTTTCGGCTTGAGGCCGAATTGATCGCGCATTACGTCCGCAATCAAATCGGCCCACGTCCGGTTGTCCTGCTATATTGGCTCATATTGATCATATAGCGCGGGTGCTTGCCGATACAGAGGTGGCGGTGTCTGGGGCCTGTAGTGCTGATCTTGATGACCTCCCTGGTACTGGTATTGGTGCGGATGGCCAGCGGGAGGCGGCCGATTCGCCGGTGGTGGCGTCGGCGGATCCGGGAACAGTTGTCAGCCTCTGGCGTTGTACTGTCCTCCCAGGCCGATCTGGGCAATCGGCTCTAATTGCCGATTGTTGTTAAACATGTTGGTGATCTGGTCCTGGGGGAGTGGTTGTTGTCGGTTCAGCATGATGACCACCGGTCTCGAAGCCGATCCAGACGGATTCGGTTGGTTGAGGATCCCTCCTGACGGCCCTGACTGTGCTGGCGGTGGGATCGGCCGACTCTGGGTGGCCAATGTCCTGTAATCAGGAAACTGGCTGTCCATGAAGTACGTCGGCCCCCGCTGGAGTTGGTCGGCTATCTTGGCGTCGACCACAGTGGCAATCATATTGTTGAGAGTGTTGACAAGAATGCCACTTTGGTTGACCAGTGCATGGTGCACGGCCGAATCAATTCGGTCTTGCAAAGTATGCAAACCTGAATCACCTTGCTCCTGAGTCGGCTCCTCCGCCTTCTGTTTGTCTTTTGATCCGCTAGAGGAGGACGCCTTGAATTCATCCATGCTGAATTTATATTTCTGGTGCACAGCCCCAGACCTCGTCTGGGTGAACGACTATAGGTAGTTGGATTGGAGCTCTTCTACCATCCTCTTGTAGTCGGCTTGTTGTTCAGTCGACAGTTGTTCCATTTTCACAGGCACGACGTTTTCCTGAGAAACGTTGGGGCTACCATCTTGTCAGCTGCATCGATGCGTCCTAGCCAAGTTGACAGAGATTGTCCCACTGGGCGTGCCAAGAAGCGTGTTGATGAGAAATTTCTCTCACGCGCTGGCCTGGAAGATCTAGTTAACTCCAGTGCAGGTCCTTCTTGGCTGTCTGTGAAATACAGGGCGTGCCAATTGGTTTGATCTGTTAAGCAACAAGAGAAACAAAGATGTATGTGTTAAGGGTTAGGTTAGATCCTACTGGATCGGCTGAGGGAATCAATTAATATATATGATATCCTAAAGCACATTTAAACTAAGTGATTGGGATAGATCGGCTATGCCGAGATAGTATTAACCACTTAATCTAAATATACAAAAGAATAATAAATATATGCTTTAATAGCCTAGCCGATACCGTAGGACTAACTGTGAATCGGCTAGTACTCCGATACATCTTATGAAAAGATATTGATCTAAGCTAAATGCGCTAAGCCTAGATCAGTCGGCTGTCGGCTGTCGGCTATGGCTGACAGGCTGATTCTGGCTTAGGGTATTTAACCAGAGCAAGATCTTAATATAAGAGGCGGTTTTAATAAATCTAATAGTAAACATACTAAAAGAATATTAAAATAGGTAAGGCCGGCTGAAACCCTGGCACTGTCTCTAAACATATGCATCTAGCCGAACAGATCATAAGAGCTCTAAGAACGACTTAATAGGTCAAATTGATGCAGCATTAAGTATAAAAGAACAATCAGATCTGTTATGGTTGATGTAAACCCCTCGAGATGGTGGATATCGCATATAACCTAGGTCAACCCCTAGATCTAGCTCTATCGGCTGCTGGTTCTTGACAGAAACAGGCCAATGTCAAGATAGATCTAGACATTGTTCTAGATTATATATGATATATGATAACTAGCGCAGCGTAAATCATTGAATCTAGAGTATCATAGGATGGAAGCACTAAATTAGACGAGATACACCACTAACGACAAACATTCACCTTAATCTGGGATCGAAACGATGCAGCCCGAAGCCGGATCAAGTGTTCGTCTGAAGAAAATAGGAGGCGATGCGTCGAAAGTTGATTGATTGTGTATTCATAATATCTTTTATAGGGGTCTCAGGTCCTATTTATATCCAAGTACAACACTGTCCGTGTCGAACACGGTTGCTAACTAATCTACTGCACACGGTACGACAATATCCCGGGACGTGATCCCATGCCGCATTACAATAGGAGATCTAAACAAATTCCTAATTTACAGATACACTTGCCGTTATATGACTCTATTCATAGATGACAATATCTTTTAACACACAATTTGAGAACTGAATCCAACTTTATCTTCACGCTTTCCTTCGGGATTGGCTCTTTTTCTGTTTTAACCCAGAATCGGTTGTCGGCTGTCCTAGTCCGATTCGTACTCACCGATCGGCTCCGTAGCCGATCCGACTCACCCGATTCGCTTCCGTCTCCTCTCATATCGCGCATCTTCCCCGATTCCGCTTCAATCTCTGCTTCAAACTCGATGATTAGGTTACCAAATTTGGTTGTTAACAGTAGTTTGGTCATTTGGTGATGCATGTGGTTGCCACGGCGCGTCCCTTTCGCGTGGTGCCACATCGTATATGTTGTCCTTTTATAGAACGATTTATATGACATGAGGAGTATATTTCTTTAAAACATTGAAATATGAATTTTTTTTAATTTTTTTTAAAAATAAACATAAAAATAAAAAGGGTAAAACCCGCGAATTTTTAGCATTTATAATTTTAATTTTTTAAAGATTTACAAAAAATAATTTCGAATTCAAAAATTTGCAAAACTAGTTCCTTTCCGCCCTGCGGGAGGCGGGATTAAAAGCCCTCCCGGAGGGCGTTTTATCCGACGTGGCAGACGGTCGTTGGGTGCCGTCTGTCGCGCGCGTGTAATTTTGCATTTTGCCCCCTTCCCGCCCTTACAAAGGGCGTTTTTTCACTGTGCAGTGAACATTAATGAACAATAAACAGTGCAGTGAACAGTGATAAACAGTGTAGTGAACAGTAGTGAACAGTAAGATGAACAGTGAAAAACGCCCTTCCTAAGGGCGGGTAGGGGGCAAAATGCAAAATTACACGCGCGCGGCAGACGGCACCCAATGGTCGTCACACGTCGATAAAACACCCTCTCGGAAGAGCGTTTGTAAATCGCGCCCTCCTAGAGGGCGGGAAGGGACTAGTTTTGTAAATTTTTGAATCCGAAAATTATTTTTGCAAATCTTTAAAAAATTAAAATTATAAATGCCAAAATTTCTAAAACCCGCTTGTTTTGTTCCGGCCTGAATTGGCTCTCGGACCAGATTAACGAACAAAGGCTTTAACGGGTTCTCGGCCCAGATAGACGAACAGGGCCCATGAAAGGCCCGTTGTTTGGTACAGCGAATCTGGACGGCTTCCTCGGCGGCTAGAGAGGAGGTCCACGTTCAATGTATCTGCCCGAACCTGGCCAATGGAACCACAACCATACTGTAGGTGCAACGCACGAACAAACAAGCTGCTACCATCAGTACTATTAGAATACTACCAGTACATTGTTTACTGCCTTATCCATATTCCGTGACCTCTTGCACGATCTACTCGCTGCGAGTTTGTATTACTAGTAAAGAGTATAAAACTTAGCTTAATCAACCTCCTTAATCCTTAATAAACGTGTGGCTCCGAATCTATTTGACTGCAAACTAACTAGTGTTTGTTTTATAACCATTTGACGATGACACGTCTGACGACGTCTCTGGCAGAGTAACACGAGCTCTTTGATCGCCAGGACGACGTTGCCTGACGCTCGCCGTGCTCGTCGTCGCCGCCGCCGCCGTAGAAAGGAATTGAAGGAAACGAGAGAGGGTGGTTGAGACGAGGGTCTCCGGCTCGGCAGCGACGGATCGATCGAGTAGCCGAAAGAATCCGAGATTCCGAGCATGGGTTGACGCTGAAAAACGGCTCTACGGAAGCAGGAAAAGTCACTCAAGGAACAAAAACTTGAGCGCTCTGTGTTCAGTGAACATTGTTGCATCATGGCTGACCCCCCGAGATCGGGATCCTTTGTGGCTTCGTGGAGAGGAGTAAGTTTTTGCCGACTGTTTCCCACCTCGACATGGCTACGTTCGATGGTCGAAGATAGAGGTGTTGCGGCACGTGAAATGATAAGACCATTAATATCACATAATTAATCGAGCATTAACTACTATAAATTTATAAAAAATATTTTTATATTGGATGTTAATGCCTGGTTTTTAATCTCTTTTCTTAAAAAATATTTAATGCACAAATATACTATTGGATTATTGACATTTAATATATTTTTATTTAATATATCATATGAGTTTGCCACTTATATTGGCCATGTGTGCCAAAATAATAAAATAAAACCAAACTAAATATTTTTGTAGTGGTTTATGAACAAGCTAAAAATAAATTAAGTAATTGAAAAGTCGATAAATGAATTGATAAAAGTTGTACTACTAATTATGACATAGTGATTTAATTTTTATGTAATGCCAATTGATATATAGTTCAACCATCTAAGTCAATGAACATAACGAGAAAGCAAAATAACAATGATGACACTAGTTGGGCACCTTGAAACTTAATGGTTGTTGGTTTCTTGTATGGTATTTACTAATAGTGGTAGCGTGTAGATAAAAAATAAGTATCATAAAATCTATATAAAATCTATATTAGTAGTGGCAATATCTGTCATGTCACATTATCTTACCCTCTTATCCATGTTGTTTAGACCTCACAATTTATAGTATTACATCATCTCATCTTTCAATTGACCAGCTATCCCTAAATTTCAAAATCACCTACTTATTAAATAAACTAAATATATGTTTAATTGAATTAATAAGTTAGAACTCATTTTGTTTTCCGTTACAATGTATGAGCTCTTGGCTAGTCACATATAAATTTTATAATAGTAAGAAAAAACATTACAGTTAAAAAATATGAACAAACCTATCTATTGGTATGTTCATATCCTTTCAAACAATACATGTCTATCTTAGCTACAACTTGTTGTGCAATAGTAGAAAATAAATATTATTGTTAAATTATTAAATTAATTTGAATAAATGGTATTATAGTGAAATGACATGCACATTAAGAAAAGACATAGAGGAGGAGGGAGTAAGAGCCGAACCGATTAAAACCGTAATGGTTTATTAACAACCAAAATTTTTGTTAAAGATTTTGTATATACATTTTTAGCGATTTAAAAGTTATTATTAAAAAAACTACATTAAAAACACCCTAAAGTCAACTTCTTCAAACTGAGTATTAAAATTTAACTTTTAACTACAACACACCAAAGGCGCAAGTTTGTCGACAGAGTGGATCGAACAGGGGATCTGCGAGCTTTTCATTCTTTCATCATCAGGTCTGTCTCCTGTTCCGAGCCTCCCTTCCCTTTTCCATTTCTACTTTCTTCCTCCTCCCCTTCCCTCGTGTTTCCTTTCCCTTTCCCGATAGAAAAAAAAAGCAAGGAAGAAAAGCGAATCTTTTCCATCTCCGCAGGGCAAAAATCCCCATTTCCCCGATCAGATTGATTGGAGGAGAGCAAATTCTCTAGCCGTCGCATTTGTAAATTTGAGATAAAAGGTTCCTTCCCTTGGCGTAAAAGAAAACTCCCGTCTCGTCGTCGTCTCCGCTCCTTGCGCCATCTCGCGGCTGAACAGGGGAGGGGCGCCGATCTCCATCTGGCGAGCAGAGCAGGGGAGGGGATCATGGTGAGCACCCCACAATTCCACATCCTCTTTCTGATTCATCTCTCTCTCTCTCTCTCTCTCCCACCGGGAGTACTTTTGTCTGGAATTTGCTTGCGTTAACCCTAGCTTCTCTTGTAGATCTGGAAGAAGCTCTTCTCTTAATTTCAGAGCCTTAACCTTAATACAAATAGCAGTTTGTTTGTTCCCCCCAAAAGTTTGGGGGTTCAGCTGAACCCCCATGTCCCAAGTTGGATCCGCCCCTGTGATGGATCATCTTGCTATCATTGCGACGGAGCTGGGGGATTCGTCGGACTTCGAGGTGGAAGGCATCCAGAATCTGACGGAGAATGATGTCAGTGACGAGGAGATCGAGGCCGAGGATCTGGCCCGTCGAATGTGGAAAGACAGGGTCAAGCTCAGGAGGATCAAGGAGAGGCAGGACAAGCTTGCTCTTGCACTGCAGCAGGCTGAGCTGGACAAGTCGAAGGCGAAGCCGATATCCGATCAGGCCATGCGCAAGAAGATGTCGAGGGCGCAGGATGGGATCCTCAAGTACATGCTCAAGCTGATGGAGGTGTGCAACGCCCGCGGGTTTGTTTACGGGATCATCCCTGATAAAGGGAAGCCCGTGAGTGGCGCTTCCGACAATATTAGAGCTTGGTGGAAGGAGAAGGTGAAGTTTGATAAGAACGGGCCTGCGGCAATCAAAAAGTATGAGTCGGAGAACTTGGCGTCGGCTGATGCTCCGAGCAGCGGGATCAAGAGCCAGCATAGCTTGATGGATCTCCAAGACGCCACTCTGGGTTCACTGCTTTCATCATTGATGCAGCACTGTAATCCACCGCAGCGCAAGTACCCATTGGAGAAGGGCACACCACCCCCATGGTGGCCTTCAGGGAACGAGGATTGGTGGATTGCATTGGGCCTTCCAAGGGGGCAAATCCCTCCATACAAAAAGCCACATGACCTTAAGAAGGTCTGGAAGGTTGGGGTGCTTACAGGAGTGATCAAGCACATGTCCCCAAACTTTGATAAGATCAGAAACCATGTACGGAAATCAAAATGCTTGCAGGATAAGATGACTGCAAAAGAGAGCTTGATTTGGTTGGGTGTTCTACAGAGAGAGGAAAGTTTTGTTCTCAGCATTGACAATGGCATGTCAGAGGTTACTCAGCACGGTGCTCTGGAGTACAGAAATGGGGACACACACAGCAGCAGTAATGAGTATGATGTTGATGGTTTTGAGGAGGCTCCTCTTTCTACATCATCTAGAGATGATGAACAAGATCTTTCTCCGGCTGCACAGTTGAGTGATGAGCATGCCCCAACAAGGAGAGAAAGAGCTAATGCCAAATGCCCTAATCAGGTTGTTCCTAAGAAGGCAGGAACAAAAGAACCACCAAAGAGAAAAAGACCACGCCACAGTGTCACCATAATTGAGCACGAGGTACAAAGAGCTGATGACGCACCAGAACATTCAAGGAATATGATTCCAGATATGAACCGATTGGACCAGATTACCAGCTTCAATGAGGAAGCTAATACGGGTGAAGCTTTGCAACACAGAGGACATACTCAAGAACTGGCCCATCTTCCTGCTGGTTTAAATCACTGTGGCAATGCGCAGGCTACAATTGCTACTCCTGTAAGCATATGCATGGGAGGCCAGGCTGTACCTTATGAAAGTAGTGACAATTCCAGGTCAAAACCTGGAAATATCTTCCCACTGGATTCTGATTCTGGTTTTAACAATCTGCCTAGCAGTTACCAGACCATACCTCCTAAGCAACCACTTCCACTATCTATAATGGAGCATCATGTGGTTCCCATGGGTATCAGAACACCAGCTGACAACAGTCCTTACACTGATCAAATAATTGGTAGTGGGAATTCTACTTCTGTTCCTGGAGATATGCAGCTCATTGATTATCCTTTCTATGGCGAACAAGATAAGTTTGCTGGCAGTTCCTTTGCGGGATTACCTTTAGACTATATCAGTATCAGTAGCCCAATCCCAGATATTGATGATTTGCTGCTGCATGATGATGATCTAATGGAATACTTGGGAACATAACATAGGTAAATTCATTAAACATATCCATTTATTTGATGTTGCTTCCTCTTTGACCTTTTTTTTCATTTTTCCTTTTCAGGTTAGGATACAATGCCTCCTTGCGTTTGTTTCTGTCGCCCATTTTGTCACTAGGATTACCATCGTAACTTGAGTATGGAAGGCTATACTTCTTATTTTGCCATCAAATATCAATCTTTAGTTGATACTGTTTCTAGTATGGCAAACTATACCTGACTTGCATTCTTTGGAAATGATATATCAAATGATGACCGAATTGTAAATGGGAAAGGTGTATATGATTTAAGTTTGAAATATGGTCTTTTCTGAAGAAAGATGTCTAGTGAAGAATGAATATAGTTTTTATAATTTTTTTAGCCTGCGAGAAATGAATGTTTTGGTCTCCTGCTTTCTCTCATTCTCTCCCCTTATGCAATCTACAGAAACATTGAGAATTCGCCTCAACATTTTATATGCAACTAAGAAATGAAAAATCATCAGTTGGTAGGAACCTACTGTATCCGATCTGTCCATATGTTCAATTACAATGAAGTAGAGAAACTGTTGTAGCAGATCAAAAGCTCTTTGCTAGTGCCATTTTCTGATGATAGTTACAAAGTGAAGCAATTCTATAAGTGCATATAAAATTTCAGGATACCCTAATGTAATGGCACTATCTACCAGGCAGCAATGGGGGCTGCTACTAAATCACACCAACACTATCCTCCTCTTTCCCCTTGTTCTATTTGGCAATTGGCATAGTTATTTTTGGAGATAGCTGAGAGAAAAGAACCCTTGATGCAATGTACATGGCAATATGGCAGAGTTACTTTTGGTGGTCTCATGCAGCTGTGAAGTTAGATCGATGTAATTGAACATCAGTACCCAGGATTGATGCGATGATACACAAGTCTTTGCGTATTCCCTAAAAGAAAATAACCCTTAAATCTGTATGATACTATGATAGCTTGTCCTGCTGGCCTTTTGGTATGTCTGGTACATTTTCCAATTTGTAGAATCTGTTTGCAATCCTGCTTGCTTTTCAAAAAAAAAAAATTAGTTCAAGAAAGCATTCATACCCTGAATAAGAACCATGGAGTGTCTTCTGTAGTTCTGTTAGAGGCTGTCCTTTTTTTGAGAGAGAGAGTGCAGATGCTCTCGTACCTAAAAACCTAAAAACAACCAATGTTAAGGAAATGTTCTGGTGCTTATTGCTAAACACTGGGAAGAATAAGTTTTTCCTTAATTTTATTAATACTAATAACTTCAGTTAAGCACAGTGCTGCATGTGGTTAGATGATGTTTAATTGGGTGAATAAACCCATCAATCTATGGCTAGAGTTAGTCCTGAACTAATGCTCTTATTATGAAAGTATAATCTTTGAGTTTTGACTATTACATCAAAGAACCCATTCTGCCCACATGCCATGAGCATGTAGAATGTTACTAGGTTCTTGCAACATTGGTAGTTACTATATCATCATGGTTGCTTATTTTTATGAGATGCTTAATTTTGAGAGCTGCTTACCTATGACCGAGCACAATTTCTTGGAAAGTAGAAATTGCTTCCAGTACAATTTTCTTTTCCTAAACCATGCATCTCGGATCCCTTGCGCCATGTATCTTTTATGCTTGATTATTCTTATCTAGAGGCTATCCATAAGTTTTCTCACCACAGTGCATCCGTGTGACTATGTATGCATCCAAGACCTGCGAGCTGTAGCTTATGTATCCTCGAGAAGCATGTGAGTTGGGAGTAAGCATGTGAACTTGAAATGGTCTTGATAAATATTTCACGAAGAAAAGCTTGTATGCATAACAGCCAACATAGTTTCAAATGTTACTCTGTACTCTTCTAAGAATATTATGTCGTCTTAACTTTCTGAATAGTTGGTTTCTTTCCTTACTACTGTCAAATGACTAAGTTGACAGACTATTTTCTGTTCAATGATAAAAGTAGAGATCAATCCAAGCAATGAATGACTGCTGCTATTTTTAATTTTGAAAAATTCGAATTTGTAAAGGATTGAGATTGTCATTGACTTACAGCATGTTTGTAATGCATGAATTTAGGAAAAGGTCAAAGTGAAGAGATTTTTCTTTGATCGCATTGGGGCAGTTATGTTCGTGAAATACTAATTTTTGTGTTACTGCCAAGGTCAACAGTACTTTTACAAAGTTTGCAATATGACTTCTAATTGTGCAGAGCTTCATGTAACACATTCACCTCGTCATGGAGCGGGTTCTGTTTTTGCGTAATCATGCCCCGTTGCTGTTATCTGTCATCTGCATTTTTGTTTTGACATCGCAGTGATTTGCATTGTTTGGTTGGTTGTTTGAGCTTTGCCATTGCTGTTCAGTCCATCCTGGAATGCTGTTGCTGCCTCTCGTTTGTTGTTCTTTTCTGTTCGTGTGTTTTTAGGATGATTTTGTTTTTTTTACGGGAAAGGATGATTTTGTTTGATTCCTTTTGCGTTAAAGACACAAGATTCATACCTCTTGGCTTGGAGAGACAATGTTGTTCTTGACTTCTTGTTCCCTTATTTGATTGCTGTTGTGCATAAAATAGCAGGGGCCAACTATTGTGGGTCCTCTGGTCCTAATCCTTTTGCAGCAGCAGCAGCAGCAGCTGCAGCTCCATGCCTCCCATCACATGGCAGACCTGCTACCCGCTGGAGCATGTTCAGAATTCAGAACGACTGGAGCAGTGATCAGTGAAAAGCTCTGTTGAGTAGAATATCGACTTGCGAAACGGGATGTCAGGTAATTGTTTTGACTTCTACCGGAGATTCTCCTTTTGGATGCAAGTACTCTTTACGCATGGAGAAGTGTACTCCGTAAGTCCTTTCTACTACTCCTACAGTATATCTTTTACTCCTTTTCACCTATGCTGTCAAGGTGAGTATTTTGCAATTGCAATAACGTTATGTCGTACAATTAGGCTAAAGTTTAAATATTTTTTCTTCTAGCACATCAGGTAAATAAATAACTTATGGACACTTGCATTTTTTCCACCTGATTCAGTTTATTTATTTTCACTGTCGTCTTGACCTTATTTTGTAGCTGAAACGAGCGTTATATAATAGAAAATAATCTGTTTCCGGCCGTTTGTACATACTAATATATGCAACTATTAGTTATTAGACGAATTGAACTGCAAATTTCCCAGCTTCTCCTAGAATATGAAATGTCATAAACGAATGATAATAAATTAATTATCTTGTGAGATTTTCTCACACTATGTTTTCTTTAGCGAGGAGCTGACGGAGCCTGTTTGCTCGTCATCAGGCAAAGGTTGACGGCTTCGCTAAACTGGGTCACAACTCACATGCTGCAATTTCCAGGAGCGTCCTACCACAGCCCGCAAGTCTCCAGATGACATGAGCAGCAGCAACTGTATATTCAAAGTCTCAAAAGGAACAATCTTTTTTTTTTTCTACACGAGAAGAAGAATTTTTACAAAGCCATGAGGCTGAACTGATCGAGTTACCATCTCGAGGCTGCAATTTCCAAGATGTCAGAACTCCCTCGGTCGGTCCTGGTCCGATCGACGATCCTTGCCAGTCACTCGCTAGCACATTCACTTCAAAGCTAATGCATCCAGTCAGTGAATGAGCAATTTAAGTCGGTCAGTCGAAACTTTCTCCCCAGTTCCTCCAAGAATTCAGGCCCGTTTTGTAACGTGTGCTTTTCTGCATGAGAAAACCAATTCAATTGGGTCCGTTAAAACGGAGGAATCTTACAAGAATTGAACTAATTTCTACGAACACCTTGAGCATTTAATATATTTGATTAGTTTGCTAGGACTTCAGGACTCGGTCTATTCCTCCTTTTAAACCGTACGAAAAAAGAATGTGGATCTACTGATGTGTTTTTTATTAGGATTTCATGTAAAAATCCGTGTCCTTATATTTATTCTCGTGACATGCATACTACAAACCGCGTTGTGATGGTGAAGATAATAGAAACAAACTAGCAGTAGTACGTACCTGTGTTCTGATGAAGATAAACAGAAACAAACTGAAGATGATGAAGAGAACGTGGTGGGGACTGGGGAGGCGACGATGGCCATCCATTCAACAGAGTGATGATTTTGGGAGTTGGGACGGTGTACGTGCCTCGAGGGCAGCAACAGGAGCATTCACATACTCGGCGAATAATTCTGCGTCTCTTGTGCGTGCGGGTGCGGCTCTCAATCTTGGACCATGGCCAGGCAGCGCGAGCGGGCGGGCGGGCGGTTCTTTTGTCGTCGCCCGCTCCTCCATTTCGGTCGACCTACCTAAGCTATCTTATCTTCAGGTTAGGATTACTCCCTCCGTCTCAAATTTCATTTCATAAGATGTTTTTATTTTTTAAAAAATAAACTTTGATAATTTTTACTAATAATTATATGTATCATTTCATAAGATGTTTTTATTTTTTTAAAAAAATAAACTTTGATATTTTTTACTAATAACTATATTATACATGTATATCACTACATTAAAATACTCCGTGATAATTTTATAGTTGTTTATAAAATAATATAAAATAAATTAGTATATGTATTATAATTTGGGACAAATAGAGTACAAATTTTTGTGAAATTTTACGGGAATTAAACGGGCTCGCATGGCATTCTGTAAAAAATTAATTGTTTATTCTTCCCCTCTGATTCTAAGTCATTTTAGCATTCTCAACGTTTTCCTCTTAAATATGTCTCTACAAGTCGTTTTGGAACTTCTGATCACTTTTTCTGGTCATTCTTCCCAATTTGTCTAGAATTTCACAGGAACTAAACTTATTCACATGACATTTTTTATGTTATACTTCATCTAATTCTAAGTCATCTTTTAGCCTTCTCAACGTTTTCATAAATGTTAGTCGTTTCACACACTTTTTTTATTAAAAAAGGTAGTTCAAGAACTTATAACATTTTTTCGCTCTTTTCTTCCTATTTGTCATTACTAAATATGCTTACTACCTCACACGCAAATAAATGAGTAATTTTATCATGTAGTATGAATGAATACTCGCTCCGTCCAGAATTAAACTACATATATTCCTTCTTTACCATGGCCAGGTAGACGGGCGGTTCTTTCTCATCGCCTGCCCAATTTGGTCGAGCTACCTACATTACCTTTTTACACCAAACCTAGTTAGGTTTTTCTCCTCTTAGGATTTATATGTACAAAGTTTTACGGAAATTAAACTGATTTTACATGACATGTTATAAAATTTTTACTATGTTAGTACCTCATCTGATTCTAAGTCATTTTTTAGCATTCTCAACGTTTTTCTAAATGTAAGCCGTTCTCCTATTCACTTTTATGGTCCTTTTTCCATGTTAGTCATTGCTAAATAAATTCTTACTACCTCGCTGGTAAGTAATGAGTCATTTTTCTATGTAGTATAAATGAAGCACGACAAAGTCATTTGTGTTGTTTTCTTAATTATTTTGCACAAGGCTTAAACGACCTACTCCTTCCGTTTAGAATTAAACTACATATATATTTTTGACCACGGCTAGGCAGGCAGGCGGTTCTTTATCGTCGCATGCTTCAGTTCGGTCAAGCTACGTACATTACCTTTTTACACCACACCTATATAGCTCTTCTCCTATTTGGAACCATGGTACAAAGTTTTGTGGAGAAACGGTTTTTCTGGACGAGACCCTCAATAAATTCTAGACGAGTCATAAGTGGCCGCGTCCATTATCCCGTGCGGTCCACTTAAGCGACCGCACGGAAAAATGGATTATCCCGTACGATCGCTTAAGTGGACCGCACGGGATAATACCGAGCATCCCGTGCGCCCCGCTTAAGCGCCCACGCAGGATAATCGATTTTTTCGTGCGATCGCTTAAGTGGGCCATATGAGATGACGTCCATGTATTTTTCTAAACAAATTTAAAAATGTAAGGTTTTAATTATTTATAAACCTATTGAATTATTCATCTAATTTTTTAATATGAGATAAAATCAAATAGAAAAATAGTTTTTCACAACACAAGTGGCAATATAACTTTATATGTTATGATAATGAGTTAATGTTATATACAAATTTAAGATGCATACAAATCACCATATTGTTATTAACTAATGATTCTCAATATGTATTTTTATGAAATTATTTTGGTGGTAATATACAAATCTAAGAGATCTACAATATTGATAAGAACATTCAAACCTTAGCCGTCGTGTCCAGTTTGTGTGCGTGCAACAAGTTTTGCACGCATTGTTCCCGTTTCATCCTCTAATTTGGAGTCGGTTTTAAAACGATCATAACTTTCGCACACGAACTCCGATCGAGACGTTCCATATATGAAAATCGATCGAAATTTTTTGGATGCGTTCGTCCATGGCTTTGCCGCATTCGATGATTTTATTTTCCCCAAAAACGCCTCAAAAGGTTGCCTTCTCGAGCCCGGAAGCTTTTTCTCGATTCTGAGCGTGTCTTCTGAATTTTCCACAGGCCACGTCGTTCGCTTGTTTAGGCTCAAATTTTTTGTGGTTACCTCTCGTGTGCTCCTAAGTCAAGAAAAAATATTAAAAAATAAAAATAAAAAGTTAAATTTTTTCTGTCTTGGTCAACAGCAGATCAAAAGGGAAAATAGAGAGGGCAAAAGAGGAACAATATATCTAGAGGAGCACATAGTCTAGGATTGCAATGTAATTATATATGAGTTGTCATGTTAATCATAGCTTTTTATAAGGTATATACATTTTGAAACTTAGAGTAATGTTTAGATGAAACAGAGGTGTAACTATTTATGAACAACATATAGTCTCACTTGATCAAAACTGATTGAATTTTTTATGATAGTGTTATGGAACAAAAATAAGTTGTCATGTCAATTTATAGAATTTTCTGACCAAATTAAGATATTATTACAATTTTTGTAGTCCAATTTAGATATGTAAGGTTTATATATTATCGTGTCCGGGTGGCTTAAGAGCCCGCACGGATAGATAGTTTCTCCGTGCGTTGCGGCCGTTAAGCCGCCCGCACGGAAAGATAATCTTTCCGTGCGGGCCATTAAGTCGCCGCACGGAAAGATAATCTTTTGTGCGGGCAATTAAGTCGTCCGCACGCGATGATCACCACCGCCTATATAGGTGCGCGTGGGCTTCAAAATTTTCTAACACCCGGCGAGACAAAATCCAAATCCCGCCTTCACCGTCGAGGA
Organism: Oryza australiensis; assembly: GCA_019925245.2. Classification (NCBI taxonomy): domain Eukaryota; kingdom Viridiplantae; phylum Streptophyta; class Magnoliopsida; order Poales; family Poaceae; genus Oryza; species Oryza australiensis. Next base: position 372,180 of record JAIFGZ020000479.1, read on the forward strand.
CGAGACGAAATCCAGATCTCGCCTCCACCATCGAGGGCTCTCTCCTCCGCCAGCGGCCTACGCCTCCGCCTCCGCCTCCCCGCCGCCGACCTCCTCCGCCTCGAGCCTCCACCGTCGCCTCTACCGCTTGCCACCCACGACAACAATTGCGGAGGCTTCTCGGGTGTGTTGGCGCATCGCGCCTCCATCGACGGCCGCTCCACCGCCGCCACCTCCACCGCCCACCGCCGCGCGCCTCCACCGGCCGTCGCCAACCGCCACCGCCACCGACGACGCCGCCGCCACAACGCGCCGACGCCGGCCGTGAAATTATTATTTTTAATTTGTGATGTGAATTTAGTTGTCAATTTAATTATATATGTGAAATTATTTATAAATTTAATTGTACAAAAAATTAGTTAAAAAATATATATGTGAAATTGTGATGATCATCAATTAATTTTGTGTTATTTATGATGTGATATTAGTTATCGATTTAATATCATTAAATCATTAAATAATTCAATAATTTATATAGGACGGATCTATCTTCCCGTGCGGGCCACTTAATACGTTCGCACGGAAAGATTTATTATCCCGTGTGGGCGGCTTAAGTGGCCCGCACGGGATAATAGATCTTTCCGTGTGGGTCTCTTAAGCCACCCGTACGAGATAATAGATCTTTCCGTACGGTTGGACCGCCCGCCCGTAAAAATTTGATTTTCCCAGACCTACTCGTGCGTGCGGGCCGGTCTTCCGACGGAAGATGCCTTTCGACCGGTATGCAAAATCGTTTTTCAGTAGTATAGAATTCTACAGGAATTAAATTTACATGACGTCTTGTAATTTATTTTATGTTATACTTCCTCTAACTCTAAGCCATTTTAGACTTCTCAATGCTTTCTTAAATATATAAGCAGATTTGGAACTTCTAGTCACTTTACCAGTCTTTCTCTCTGGTTGTCATTGCTACATAAATTAATGCTACCTAATTCGCAAATAAACGTGTCATTTTTTTCATACAGTATAATGAAGCACAATAAAATCGTTTGTATTGTTTTATCAATTCTTGTGCAGAAGTCTAAAATGACATATATTTATTTAAAATCAAATAGAGCATTGGTCTTAGCATATCAACACGAGGCTGTGAGACAAAACGGGCAGTTTGAACTCACTTTACTTTTAGAGGAGGCCCGGGGTTTTGGCGCAAGGCACTGCTAATTTGCTTTTTCTCACTTTCAAAGAAAAATTCGCTCTTGCAATTTTTGGGTGCTCTGACCAACCTTTTTCATGGTAGTACGTACGTACTACTACTTTGTTGTTGGGAAAGAACACATCAATATCGGTTTCTACCGAAAGTCAAAACAGAGACCAGACAAGTTGAAAGGATCATATCTCAAATTGTTAATTGGTGCATGCATGCACAACTGCACAGCTCTACCAGCATCTCCCATCGTAATAACAGTTCAGTTTTTAGTTAATAAATACAGTAGCTAAATGGCTAATGCAATTTGTCACCGGGGGCCGAAACGAGAATAAGAGAAATCACGGGGGCTTCGGTGCGAAAGTGGCAGAAAAATTAAAGGTGGCGACGTCTTCTGCTTCACCTGCCCCTCCATCTCTCTCTACTTCTCTCTCAATCTAGAGAGAGAAACTTGAGAGGAAGAGAGGAGAGAAGTCGGCTGTTTGTAGCAGTATACCATTAGATGCAGGGAGCATGGAGCCAAACAGAAAGTCTGTTTCGCCATTAATGGCTCTCTCACCTTTCTCTGGAACCCATAGCCAAGATCATCAGCAACCATATTAGTGAGAGAAAATCAAAGCAGTAGCAGCCCAAGAACAGCATCATAACCATCATCAAAGCAGTAGTAATCAGCAAAGAGAAGTAGTTTGCAAGTGCTGCTAGTGTCCAAGGCGCCATCACGAACTAGAGTCCTAGATAGAGCAAGGTCATGCATGGGGTAGTTGCTGGTGTGGAAGAGAGAGAGAGAGAGAGAGAGAGAGAGAGAGAGGTGGCGCCTTGGCTGCTAGCCTCCTAGAGTCAAAGAGTATTTAGGCCTTGCAGCTATGGCTATAGATAGATAGAGAGATAGACACATACGCATACGTATATAGCTTGCTACCTAGCTTGCCCTCTGTGTATGTGTCGGTGTCTTCTTCTTCTTCTTCTTCCTCTCGATCCCCTCTGGTGAATTGAAGCTCTGAAGGTTTGATCGGTGGTGATCGATGATGAGCGGGAGCGAGAGCCAGCAGGAGAGGGAACATCGTCAGCATCAGCAGCAGCAGGAGATGAACATCTCCTTTGGGATGATGAACCACGGCCACCACTACGGCCAGCATCAGCATCAGCACCAGCACCATCATCATCCGCCTCCGTCATCGTCTTCCTCTTCCTCCATGCATGCCGCTGCCGCAAGCTTCATGTACGGTTTTGTTTACTGAATCTCTGCTCTGATCCTGTTTGCTTGCCTTGATGCGTACGTCGATCTCTTTCTTGTTCTTGATTTGGCCGTGTCTTGGAGGCTTGGAGCTTGATTGATCTGATTATTAGTCATGCTCATGCATGGGTTGTTTTGCATGGTGCGGTTCTTTCTTGCTTGTTTTCTCTGTCTGTTGTGCTGGTTCTTCTAATCTTTCTTAGCCATGGTTTCCTCTTCTCTTTTTTATGGAACTTGGTTTCCTCTTCTTCTTCTCCTCTTTGTTTTGACAACATACTAGCCGCGGAGAAACTAGGTAACCAATCTTTTCTTGGACTGAATTTTGCATTCTACATGTTGATGATTTTGCTGGTTCTTCTAATCTTTATTTGCCATGGTTTCCTCTTGTTCTTCTTCTTTTTCTGGAAACTGGTTTTTCCTCTTCTTCTCCTCCTCTTTTAACAAAATACTAGCCACGGAGAAACTAGGTTACAAATCTTCTTGTACTGAATTGCTGCATTCTACATGTTGACGGTTTTGCTTTTTTTTTTTCTTAGAATTTTGCATTTTACATGTAGATGATTTTGCCTTTTTGCTAGATGATTGGGAATTCAGTGATTGTTAATTTGACCGGATGCAAACAGATCGGTCCTTTTCTTTCTTCTTCTCCTCAAGAAAAAAAATGATAGACGATTATCAGAGCAAGAGTTCAGATTTAATAATACTGTACTTGTGAATTAATATCTGGAGCAAGGTATAGTTGAATTGTTGCAACAACTCTCTAGTCTTTCTTTCAAATTTTGGGAGGTCAGCGATTCATTTCCGAATAAGTACAAGAGCATTACCTAAGACATATTTATGACCAATTGATCATATATATCTGCCCAAGTTTTTACATTAAATTTTCAGTGAGCATGACTTGCACACATGAAATTTGGAGAGTTACATGGCCATGCTTATTTTCTGGGCTGTGCCAAATAAATGCCACAGGGTAGAGTAGATTCATATTATTCTCCTGCTCCTACTCTTGCAGTCTTGCAGAGGTTGGACCAGACAAATAATTAATATAGCATCATACATAATAGGCTTAGAGCAGCATGATTTCATGATGATGTGTGATGCCTTCACTACTTCCTCAAACCCTGTGCATGCATGCTACCTGCATCTATCTCACACATACATATAGCTACACCTCTCATCACCAACAATTTTCGCTTCTGTGTTGCACCACCAGGAGCAGCAAGGAGGCATCTGCAGGAGCTTATGACCATCTGGGGGAGCTGGACCAGGCCTTGTTCATGTACCTGGATCATGGCAGCCATGCGGCGTCGCACCAAGAGCAAAGGCGTACGTATGCGAAAAAACCGCAAGTTTAAATTCGCCGACCGAAAAATCACCACAATTTTTTCTCAACACATGCATTCAACATTTCCATGCAAATTAAAAGTCCAGATTTTTTTTCCCAAAGAGTATTAATGCAGGTGATGAGATCAGTAGTAACAGTTTCAGTTGTTCTTCTTTTGGCATTATTTAGCATTAGTAGTAATAATAGCAGTAGCTAGGCCCAGAAACAAATGTGCCAAGTATACACAAGAGTAGCTGTAGACTGTAGTAGTAGTAGGATATGTGTGGAGAGTTTTTGGCAACTGCAGCTTCTCTTATAAGCAATCCCAAACAATTCAGCTTTTAGTCTAGATTTTTAGTCTAGATTTTGAGAAGTTGTAGTTGTAGAATTCAAAAAATGAACTAGAAAACAGAAACTGGGAAACCCAGATTTTCTGATTGTCAGAAACTAGCTACCAACTAGTTGTTGTTTCTCATAATCTTAACCTTTAGGCCATAGGAGGAGGAGGGATAATTCCTATAGTTGCAGAAAGTTGCATCCTTTTCAGGGGTCATCAGAAACGATCATGTATACTGCCGGCCGGCCTGCATGCAGCAGATTCTCAGGTACTCCATTTTGACCAGGATCTGCTGCAACAAATCTCTGCAATACTACTAGTACTAAACTCCTGTGGAGATCGATCGATCACCAGGACCAGGGAATCAGCAACCTAAAAGTCCATGCATGAAACCAACAATCTCTACTTCTCTCTCTGCCTCTGACTGCTAAGATCTGGCCGGCCGGTTTGGACTGTGACATGTAACAAACTGCTCAATGATTTCGCCGAGATCGAGCTGCATCTGCATGTGGCCTGGTGCAGAGAGAAGAGGACGTACACATACACGCCGAAGAGATGATCGATCGATCGATCACTACTGGGCAGTTCTTGTTGCTAGCTACTAGCAAGATGTACATTTGTTCGAGTTTGACCCGATCGATGCTATCCACTTCTGTTCCAGCTTCAGGTACAGTCAGTGTGTGCAGGCTAGCAGCTAGCTTCAGATATCTGTCCTTGGCTCCCGTATCTCTCGTAGCCCCAGCTTTCTCGTGTTGCCTGTGCCTGCACTGCCACTGCTGCTAGCTAGCTTAGCTTTGGACGTACCTAGCATGCATATATAGTACACTGCAGCTGCACTCTCTGCCATGCAATGCATGATGAGTGGCAGTAGCAGTAGCAATAGTGTCTTGTTCCTGCATGCCTGCATATATACAGCCTCTCTTCATCAGTAGAGTTTTCAGTAGTAATTCGATCAGTTTGTGAGTTGTGTGTGAGTCTAATCAGCTTAGCTACTCTTCTGCTTTGCTCGATCTCTTGATTTCTGTTGCTCATGGATGATGCAGAGACCCTCAACATCTTCCCTTCCCAGCCCATGCATGTGGAGCCATCACCCAAGGTATTTAATACATCTGAATCTCACATTGGTTATGCATGATATTATATCATTTGTATTTTCAATGTAGCACTTGTGTGTATATGAAATCAAGACTGGTTTAATGTTTGTGGATGTGATGATTGATTGATTTGGCAGGGAGAGATTAGTTTAGTGCTGTCCCCAGCAGCTGTGGGAACCAAGATAGCGAGGTCACCTGATCATCACCACCACCACCAGCAAGCAGCAGCCATGGAGGATCAGTTGGCGACAGGAAGCAGGAGACAGGATCACCACCACCTGCAGCACCAACCCTTCGCTGCCGAGCCTGCAGGGATCAACAGGGATGTGAAGCCGGTGACAGCCAAGGTCAGCATCATCACTTAACCACTTATTTAACCAACTACTTGTATATCTAACCCTGCTAGCTAAAGAAACACCCTGATTAATCTATTCAGAACACTGTCCTTAATTGTTTTAGCTTACATTAATGTGCATATTGTTTCTGTTTTGTTTTGATTGCAGAAGGACCACAGGAGGGGTGTATCTACTGGTGAACGCGACCCAAAGGTACTATACTAATGATATCCTCAAGAATTAACTAGAGATTAGTTGTTGTTTTCTTTTTGTGCAGTGTGCATATCAGTGGAATCAAGGACAGTACTAAAAATGATTTGGTCTGATCATGCTTACTGTTTGCGTATCATTTGGTGATTAATGTACATGCATGCAGACGCTGAGGAGGCTAGCCCAGAACAGGGAGGCAGCAAGGAAAAGCAGGCTAAGGAAGAAGGTGAGTACTGAAGCAACAGTTAACACAGAAAGAAGAAAATGGCAGGCTATATATATAATATTCAGAACAAAAGCAATAATCACCCAAATTTGATCAAAACCAAATTAATTTGTCGTTTGTTACTACCACTCTTCATTTCAGTCTCAATGTGGATTAATTACTTAACTGAATCTTGACTGCAACGACAGGCTTACATCCAGCAGCTGGAGTCCAGCAGGATCAGGCTTGCTCAGCTCGAGCAGGAACTGCACACGGCGAGAGCCCAGGTGAATTTCATAATTTCAAATTCGATCACCATCATATCTGAAGTTCTGAACTGCACCTAAATCGAATCGAATACAACCAATTGAAAATGTGTACTGTACGTGCAGGGGGTGTTCTTCCCCGGCGGCAGTGGCCTCCTCGCCGAGGGAGGCGTCGTCGCCGGCGGCAAGGGCGTTCCCCTCGGCGGGATCGACGGCGCCCTGAGCTCGGAGGCGGCGATGTTCGACGTGGAGTACGGGAAGTGGCAGGAGGAGCACCACAGGCTGATGTACGAGCTGCGGGCGGCGCTGCAGCAGCAGCTGCCGGAGGGGGAGCTGCAGATGTACGTGGAGAGCTGCCTGGCGCACCACGACGAGGTGGCCGCCATCAAGGACGGCGTCATCAAGGGCGACGTCTTCCACCTCATCTCCGGCGTCTGGAGGAGTCCCGCCGAGCGCTGCTTCCTCTGGCTCGGCGGCTTCCGCCCCTCCGAGGTCATCAAGGTAGGTGGCACCCACCCTTCCACACATTGGATTGGATTAACCCTAACCCTAGATGCTCGTAGCAATTGACAATGGCGTCGTCGGGAGAGAGAAGACAAAACGGATCAAAGAGGGGGGGTGGGGGAAATGGATATATGCTTAGGAGCCCCTTGAGTAATTGTTACATTGCGTATTAGTCCCTGAAAAGAAAAGAAAATAAATTACAGAAACAGACCCAAACTCACCTTAACTAACTCGGTTCTTCAGAGTGCTGAAGAAAATAGTTGCTAGATTTGTTTGGAAAATGGCGATTTTGTGGAAATTATGCATATGAATCATATACTATTACACTAAATGGATATAAATTAAATAGTCCTAGAATTTTCCTTCTTTATAAACACTCATACATTTGCATGGCATTGTTTCATTCAGTTTTATCTTTGTGCTTCAGACTTTGGCTGCAAACTATATAGGAACGAGCCACATAACCGAAAAAAATGAGATGCACATTGTTCCTCTGAAATAAACCAAATTTTGTGGGTTTAAAAACAAAACATTAGTTCTTTTATTCACCTCTAAATTAAATCATTATCCTACTTTACATTGTTTGCACATGTATAAATTTGATCAACGATTAAAACAGTAACTTAACAAAAAAATCTCGGTACAAAAATAAAAAATATCCAATACTTAGCTTCACCATAGAAAATGATTTTTACGGATGCCATATTATCAACCATCTGTAAAAACGTATTTTCAGATGCGGCCGACTTAAGGAGGCTGCTCGATCAGGTGGTTGAGTTAAGCCGACTCCTTGTGAGACGTGAAAAAAATTGTTTCCACGTGTGGCCCGTCGTCCGCATGTGAAAACTTTCGTAGGTCTTTTGTTAGGAACGATTCCACCTTTGCAAATGCATTTTAATTAGCTTCTGTTAAAAAAGAAGTTTTTTTTACTACTACTTACCAGCATCGGCAGTATATCTGATCTCGCTCATCTCATACATGGGTGTTCGATCCGATCCGTTCGGCACGGCGCGGCTGCACTGAATTTGACAAAGCCAAAACACCCCTGGTAGCTTGTCGTTTCCAGCAATGGGTAGGAGAAGTTGTGCACTTCCCCGGCGCGTTCATCATGCTCGCTCCCTGACGGCACTGAATCTTGTTGATCTGTCGCCGCGCGCGCGCGTGCGAGCATGCCCCGCCATCTCCGCGGGCGCGTGCGTCTATCGATCGATGCGTTTCGACGCATTGAATGATCGATCGGTTCAGATACGATCAGATCAGGGAAGAACTGGGATTTCAGCTTTTAAAGTCAAGCCACAAATTAGTGAATCCAACCAGATGTAGAGCCGTAGGTAGCAGTAATTAATCAACAAAAGAGATCATTACGGATTCAGGATTTTACAAGCTAGGCTCATTCTGAACTAACGTAACTATGCTTGTGGTGGGCTTCAGTGGAAACTGAACTGCTATATCGGTTGTTATATCACAACACCTGCATGCACACATGAGCCTGAGTATCTATCTATCTGACCACTGAAACTCACCACTCAATGTAGCACGAAACTAGTTACAGAACAACACAGTTTGTTTCTTTTGTTCTCTTCTTTTGCTTTGGATTTGGTGTATATATATCGTGATTAATAATTGTGGATGTGATTAATAACTCGACTGGGATTTCAGCTTTTCAAGCCAAGATACAACTGAATCCAACCAAATGTAGAACTGTATTTCTAGTAAATCAACAAAAACCGTTACTGATTCGGATTTACATTCGTTCCGAATCAATTATGCTGTGCTGGGGTTCCATTGTGAACTTGCTCGGTCGTGTACCGAACTGTTATATCGAGTTGTTATCACATCACCTGCATTGACGTAAATACATATGATCCTGAATATCTGACCACCACATGTACTCACCACTCAATGTACGAAACTGATGCTGACAGAGAGCAACAGTTGTGTGTCCTTTTGTTCTCTTCTTTTGCATGCTTTGCTTTACATAATGCATTTTTGTTGTGATTTAATGTGATGGACCGATTAACTAACAATTGAGATGTGGACGATATGTGGATTGGAGCGGATGCAGATGCTGGTGGCGCACGTGGAGCCGCTGACGGAGCAGCAGATCGTGGGGGTGTACGGGCTGCAGCAGTCGGCGCTGGAGACGGAGGAGGCGCTGACGCAGGGCCTCGACGCCCTCTACCAGTCGCTCTCCGACACCGTCGTCTCCGACGCTCTCAGCTGCCCTTCCAACGTCGCCAACTACATGGGCCAGATGGCCGTTGCCATCAACAAGCTCTCCACACTCGAGGGCTTCGTCCGCCAGGTAACCTAGCTACCCTACCTTGCGTGATTCTCACACACTCTAAATTTCTCATAATTGACCAAGCTCATAAACCAAACCAAACCAAATTATTACCAACCCTGCAATGTATCAGTCATTCATGCATTGCATGCACTTCAGTTGTTGCAGGTTTCTCTTGAGTTCCATCAGTTGTAGGCCCATTTGCCTTCCTCCTCTTACAGACTATAGATTATAGCCGGCTCACGTCACGTTTTCCAAGCTCCTAAAAAAATACGATTTTTACAAAAAAAAGGAAGAAAATCTATATATGAATTGCTCAGAAATTTTTAATAAAATGACTTTTTAATTTTATAATAGTTAATTCGATCGTTCGTTTGTAAGCTCGAATATCTCATAAAGAATCAGATAATATATCGATTATTTATTTATTTAGAACGATAAAACTGGGTTGTACTACATGTTTATGACTTTATTATAGTTTATATGTTAGTTTAATCCCCTGTCATTTCAATGGATTAGTTAGAGCTGGAGCCAATGGAACAATCACATCTATTTTGTTAGTAGTTGAAAGGTTCGATGGATGGTTCACCTAATTGAAATCGACACTGCAATATACTGAGTATGTTCATGATTAAGTTAGCTAATTGCTGTCGCCTAGCTAGGTGTTGTGTCGATCGATCGACAGAAGCATATGTGGATTAGGTTTTTGAGCTTTTGAAAAGCACCCGACTGTCTCCATCCCAGAAACGGGAGAGCAGAGGTTGGATTTGATATAAAAACCCTGAAAAGGCTGTGTAACAAACACCACAAACATGTATAATTTATGAGGGTTATTGCTTGACTAATTGTTAGTTTGTTCATCAGTCTTTCCATGTTGGGTAGATGTGCCAGGCTGCTCGGTTTTTATAGGCCGCCCTTCAACTGCTCATGGATGCTACAAACAGACTAGACCACAGATTTCATATCATATCACACTTTGCAACTTGCTTAATTAGTTACTGTTCGTGCTTAGTATAATTAATCAGCCAACTAATGAAGTCCACGTAAAGGTAATATTCCTACAATATGTGTAACTAGTTGTTCCTTTTATATAATTAAAATAGGAGGACAACTTCTTATCCATTTGAGATGCAAGTATGAATTCATATATGTTTTGTTTCTGAAAATAGAAAGGATTAGTCCCGGTCTCAACACATAGTCTAGCCTATTTTCGTCTATTGTTGTCTTATCAACCGTGTCTAATTTAAATTTCAAAATTTAATTTTAGAGTTGAGTTGTAGTTTTTCTACCAATGTCTATTTTTTAGCCTTGGCTTTCAAACCACGAATAGCACAAATATAAAAGTTTTACTATAGGCCTATTCAGCTCTAGTTTCATATCTCATGGCGTTGGAAGCCATCCAAACAGTTTCAACTCTACCTAAAATATGAGTTGAGTAGGTTGAAATGCAAACGTTGTTAGAGAGAAATAAAAAAGAGTATTTAGGAGGGAATTTATATTCTATGGTTGGTGCGTGATTTAACTGGATGCATGGATATGCAGGCTGAGAACCTGAGGCAGCAGACGCTGCACCGGCTGCAGCAGGTGTTGACGACGAGGCAGATGGCGCGTTCGCTGCTCGCAGTCTCCGACTACTTTCACCGCCTTCGCACCCTCAGCTCCCTCTGGGTCACCCGCCCCAGGCACCCACCACACGACCAGCCACCGCAGTCTGGCGGCCCCCACACCTGATCGCCGCCGCCATCGCCGTTGTCGGCAACGGAAACACCGTAGCTAGCTAGCAGCTGGTAGATCGAGAGATCAGAAAGCGATCGATCAAGAGAGGACTGTGAAACCCATGGAATGGATGGATGAACTAGTGTACTGTGTTTACATTAACCTTGCTGTAAAACAAGTAGGCGTGTTTGACTGCTTGGTCGATCGATCGAGATCTACCGATCTTAATTAGCGGATCTTTCTTCAGCTGGTTCATCAAGTGTTGATGCAGCTCAATTAAACTTCTGATGATGAATGCAACCTATCGTTGTCAATTCGTTTAATCTACAGCAGTGCTCCCCGATCAAACCACATTTGCAACGTGAGGTTTTCCAGTATTTTCGCTTTTGAAACCTTCAAGCCCACAAATATCCAAAAGTCCAGGCCATTACAAAATGGATGATCAAACTGATTATAAAGCTATAAGAGCATCTCCAACAGATATTATATATCTCTATTAATCTCAATAATATATAATTTTACATAAAAACTAGTCTCCAACAAATCTTGTATATACCTTTTTATTTTTGCTAACCCTTCATCCCGAGTTTCTCGTTGGCTTTTTATAGCCAAGCGCACACAGAATCACTATTTTTGTGAATCTATTGAAGGATGTTAACACAAATAAAAACCAAATTTTGCATATGCTCTTCAAACAGGGATTATACATAATTTTTATACAACAGCCTTTGGAGATGCTCTAATACGTAACATATTTAGGTCAGAACAAAGTTATCTGATGAGGACATCCTTACCTTTGATACAACCATGCCTATTGCACAGCAAGGACCAATGACTCGAGCTCAAGCACGAGAACTCAATTACCAGGTTAAGTCATTCCTCGCTGTCCAAACTAGTTATTCTCTGAATGGGGTACTACTAAATCCTTGTGATGATTTTCTTACGCTTAGGTACATGGAAGGAGCCAGCTGGGTGCAAAGGTCACCAAGATAGCCATCAAGGGGATGCTGGTATAAACAACAAGAACATACCAAACATTTTGGATTGTATGTTCAGACCTTGAAGCAGCACCAGATTGTTTTCATCATAACTCTTGACTCCGAATGTTCTTGAAGGCCATGAGTACTTGTTGGAAAGATCGCGATGTCTACTTTCAGATGGATCCAACTGCATGGCCAAACTCCATCGGAGATGAGCAAAATTGACAAAATGACGTTTGGACCTTCAATCATTGGCTAATGTCATCTTATCAAGTTAAGCCCACTATGGGCCCATTCTAAATTAGGGTTTCTACCTCCACGCCTCTTGGCTGTTTTCCTCTATAAAAGAACTATAGCAGTCACTATTTGATGTGTTTTTTTTCAAATGCAAGTTTAGTTTTAGCTACTGCCTTGTAAACGCGTGTGTTGGCTAGACCACCCGATTTACTTGAATCAGAACCCCAAATTTGTGTCTAGATGTAGATCCGTGAGTTGTGTCTTGTTTATCTTATTCTTTCTTGTTATCGATTGTTTGCATGTTCAAGGTTGTTTTTGGCACGGCAAGAACAACAACAAATCCGAGCCTCGTGTACTGTTGCTAAGATGCAAAGAACCCCGCCGGATGTTCTAGGTGGACAATCAACGTCGAATCCTCTCCAAAATGGATGTTCTAGGTGGACAGCCAACGTCGAATCCTCTCCAAAATCAAAGTTACCCATCCTCTCATCGAAAGATCGAGAACAACCTCTGCTAAATAATTATCTAAACAATTAATGCTGATGTAAAAAGTTTTTGAATAAATTGTATTTTTTTTGAAACACGACACGAACAATCCGCATATAACCCATCGGCCATAAGCTGAAAAGAATGCAAGCAACATTAATTTTTTTGTCCTGAATTACGTGAAGCTCATAAGAAAAATAATGTGAAATTCATGCGTGCGTTTGAAATGGGGCCTTGCGTGCGTTTGAAATTGGGCCTTAATCTAAATTTTGGGCCGATTATGATCTGTATGTCCTTCGATATTACTGGCCCAATTTGTTGAGCCCATTAACGATCTGTTGGTACCAGCTGACATGGCCCTACCATATATTTGGGCCAAAAATTATGGGTGTACAGTGGGCAGAAAAATATAGGCCTAAAATGAGGCCCAAATATATTGCCCGTTAATGGGCCAAAATGTGTTGTCTACTAGTGGGCCCAAAGCATATGGGCCCAACCAAACGGAGTAAGCAAATATCCCCGTTGAGGAAAACGGAAGCATCCGGAGAACGAGGACCAGAAAATATCTCCTCCGCTTTTGCGCTTTTTCCTTCTCTTTCCTCGCCGCCGCGAACCCCGATGGGCGGCGGCGAGCCGCCGATGCCGGCGCCGGCGTCGGAGGCGGAGGAGGGGCGGAGGGCGGAGCTGCTTCGGGAGATAACCGAGGAGGGCGGGTTCGCGTTCGTGGCGTCCGCGGAGAAGGCGGCGGGCGGCGACCTCCGTGCCGCGGAGGCGGCGCGGGAGATGGCGTGGGAGCAGCTCCACTCGGGCCCCTGGAGCGAGGTGGGCGCCGCGTGGAGGGACGCCTACGCGCTCGCCTGCCTCCACGTCGCGCGGCTCCGGCAGGAGGTGGCCGCCGACCGCCGCGCCGCGCTCAGGGCGCTCGACATGGGGCTCATCATGGGGGCAACCTCCTCCGGGACGACCTCGAGGCCGCCATAGCGCGCATCGTTGCCGACCCCGGTGACGGCGGGGACGCGGAGGCCGTCGATGAGGAGGCTCGGAGGTGGAGGGAAGGGCTCGACAGGAATCGAGACATCGCTGATGTGAGATCGCTGTTGCCTTTGTAAGATTCCGTGTTTGTTTTGCACGCTTTTCTGCGCCAATGCTAGTTCGAACCTAGCTTAATTTTTTAGTGGCTTATTGCAGTATGCGTAATTAACTATGACTGCAACTATATAATTCATATGATCAGGCTAGGGAACAAACTGGTGGCGATAAACTGGTAATTATACAATTCATATAGTTGCAGTGATGGATGCGGGGTTGGGATGCTACAATTATTAGGGCATAATAACTGCGGTACATCAACTCAGAAATTGTAGGAATATCTATTTCTGGAATGATCAATGAAGATCTGTAGATTACTCCTTATGGCTTGTAACATTCGTTCTAGTTACCACTTTGCACGCTCATTTTCTGAATCTGTTGTATGGATAAGGGCATTCATAATCATTACCTTCTGCTCAGCTTGTATTGCTACTGACAGTACTTTTTTCAGGCACTTAACATTCTCCCGGCAAAGTCTTTATCTTGTAAGAAGGTTGAGAGGCGATCATGCATTTCTCTGGAGGAATTTATATGTGATTACTTTTTACGCGAGTCCCCTGTTATAATCAGTGGAAGCATCGATCATTGGCCTGCAAGGACAAAGTGGAAGGACATCCAATACCTGAAGAAGATTGCTGGAGATCGAACTGTTCCTGTTGAAGTAAATGCCTTTTGCTATTTACACTAGATGCTGAAAGACTATTATATGGAAACAAGCCATTTCTGTTTAGTTAACTTTGTTTAAACATGATTATTCTATGCTGTTCGTTTTTATAGTGCATTAATGATCATAGTAACAAATTTGAACATCAATATTATGCCCGTTTCAATTGAAGTAAAATAATAAAGTGCATCTAAACTTGGTGCTAAGTTTTATTACTTATTTGTAACAAGCAAACTATATACATCAAATTTGATCTTTAGTGAACTTGGTCAGTTGTCTGCGAGTAACATTAAGTTACAGTAGAACATTTTGTATCTTGTATTTTGTCTCTGACTCAACTTGCTTGTACAAAGGTGCAATTTTGAGAAATGTGTTACAATCTATTCTTCCGGTTGCAAGTCGGAACACTAATCTTTTGCCTTGGTGATCAGAACACTAGGTAGATTGAACCTATTTTAAACTGTTTCGTTTCATATATGTTGGTTTCAGTTTGATGCCATATTGCCATGGTTTTTGGTTCAGTCTTTTAACTTACTCATATTATGTTCAATGCTCTTTCCGTATGAACTTATTTTGCCGAAAGATTTGGTTTACATGATTTCATGATTGTTTAACATGTACAGCTAGATTAACTTTACGATGCTCTTGCATGAACTATCTTTTCGTACATACATTATTATTCACAAGACTTCTATGTGATGGAACATTTTCCTGAATTTTGATCACAGTATAATAGTTGTGTCGTAACATATTTCCCCATTAATTTAGTATCTCAAAAATGCTATTTATTCAACTGAATTACATGGCTAATCCAATTAATATGCAACACTTATTGCCCTGTAGTTACCTTTTTCATGCATCGAGTAATTATGCTTGCTCAAAGACATTTTATGATGAAAGTTCCTCCTGTATTGACCTACCTCTGAATACTTCTATAGCACTAATGTAGTTGAGTGTCTGTCAGGTTGGAAAAAATTATGTGTGCAGTGAGTGGAAGCAGGAGCTAATCACTTTCTCTCAGTTCCTTGAGAGGATGTGGTCAACTGGCTGTCCTTCAAACTTGACATATTTGGCTCAGCATCCCTTGTTTGAACAGGTAGCCATGCTATCATTGTGGATTCTCTAGTAAGTATCTGAGCCCAATTGTCAGATTTTTTTGGGGTGCCATTTGCAGATAAAAGAGCTCCATGAAGATATAATGGTTCCTGACTACTGTTATGCTGGTGGAGGGGAGCTTCAGTCGCTTAATGCATGGTTTGGTCCACACGGGACAGTGACACCATTGCACCATGACCCACATCACAACATTTTAGCTCAGGTATAGTGTGAGTATTCCTTTTCATTGTTTTCCCCGTTTGGATCTGTTGTCAATAATTTTTTCTATGAGCAAGTTCATTATGTTATCATGTTACTCATCACATGTTATGATTAGGTGCTGTTTGACATGTCATCTATGTAATATCTAAATGCATAAATCGACTCAAAGTTACTTCGACGATACATACTTACATTCCGTAGTCAACTACCTGGTAGAAATAATTGAAACGGTTCTTCACACTTGGCAACAATGATCATTTGATAACTTTAATTGATTGGAGCAGTCAAGAAAAAGCTAATATTAGCGAATCAGATCTTTGTAAATGAAACATCGCAGTGCGAAGGATTGGAGTGTCCAAACATTTAAGTCCATCTGATACTCCTTTTCAAAAAAAAGCCCATCTTATACATATTTAAGAGTTTAACTGACAAATTCAGATGACTTTCTGCACATCATTAATCCATTGATGGTGGATGGCTGACCCATTTGAGATGTTTGCATAGGCAGTGCTATCATAGTTCATAACTGTCAGCAGTTCCTTTTGGTAAGTTTATCAACAGTTATTGGTTAATAATAATTGTGCTTTCTCCTTGATAGGTATTGGGAAGAAAGTATATTAGACTATATCCTGCTTCTATATCTGAGGACTTGTACCCACACACAGAAACTATGCTAAGTAACACCAGTCAGGTACATAACTCTGTTCAATTGGTTACATATTTGGAAAGAAAAATATATATTTGCAGGTCATCACCATTGTACATGTATAGATCGTGAGCCAAAGATTTGCACTCTTGGGCCCGTTCAGTTGGCAGTTAGGCGGAAATTTTTGACGTGATGCGAAATGAGACAAGCCATTAGTGTGTGATTAATCGAGTATTAATTATTACAAACTTAAAAAATGGATTTGTTTGATTTTTCAAAAATACTATTATATAGAAAACTTTTGCACAAAACACCCCGTTTATCAGTTCGGGAAGTGTGCTAACGGAAAACGAGGAAGTTGCCGATGAGTTGCTGAAAAGAACTCAGCCCTAGTATCCTCTTCTTGATGACTCTTAAGCATGACATTGCAAGCTGGAGTTATTTCTTTTCTGATTAAGATATAAATTTTTCCTCGGTTTTTGTTAGCATGCTTTTCAAACTGCTAAACGATGTGTTTCGTGCAAAACTTTCTATATAGAAATTGCTTTAAAATATCAAATAAACTTATTTTTCAAGTTTGTAATACTTAAAAGTCAATTAATCATGCACTAATGGTTTTTTCGTTTTACGTGCCATATCTTCATCTTCATCTTTGTCAATTTCAAACACCACAATCAGTGCATTTTAAAGAGCTAAATTAGGAAACAATGCTTGACTTCCATTTCCTAGGTTAACCTTTTCAGTCACCTGCTAGTCATAACCATTTCTCATATTATTTGGTTAAAAGCATTATGTCCAAATCTGTTGTGTGCGATGTGAGGATATAGAGTTTGGTAGCCCCGTGATAATTTTACCACTGCTTATCATTTCTCCTAACTGTCCATTTATCAACACAGCTCAAATGTTTGTGCAGGTAGATCTTGACAACATTGATCTGAAGGAGTTTCCGCAGGTAGAAAATCTTGATTTCTTGGACTGTATATTGGAGGAGGGTGACTTGCTTTACATTCCACCAAAATGGTGGCATTATGTCAGATCTCTTTCTATTAGTTTCTCTGTTAGCTTTTGGTGGCGTGCAACTGTTGTACCTTCAAAGGGTTCATAGCGTCACAATTCTGATCTTTGTACATCAGAACCAGACCACGGAACCTTGGAAAACTTGACGGAACCCTTTGATTCAGCATCCACTATTGCATGGATGTGGCCATACTATTGCAGATATACATTGTTACTTCCCCAGTTATGACTAAACATGTAGTTGCTACTATACCAAATGTAACAATGCGATGAACATTGAGCTTTGAGGGTTGATTTATTGCTCCTGCAAGCTTCATGTTCAATTCTCGTGGGCTTATTACAACCCATTTGCAGATGGGGACCCATTTTCAGAACAATTATCAGTAAGGTTATTTTCAGTGTTTCTCGACATGAGGTGATCAATGCTGTTTTAGACAGAAGGTGGTCACATCCCTGTCCTCTGCATCATGTATACACACCGGCAATGCCATCGATGCTATTATGCCTACTCCAAAATTGAGTGTACACCGTATGTCTGCCAGTGAGTACTTTTCCCCACTTTTTTTTCAACTGCAAACAGTAGTGAGCTAATTAATTCGTCTCTTCTAAAATAAACAAATATAGTATAAAATGTGACACAAAATCCTACGAATCTGGATAGGATGTATTATATTTTGTACTATAGATTTGTTTATTTTGAGATACAGAGAACAAGTAGTAGACTGTTGTGTTGGGGAGTAGCAAAGATTTTAACCGATACTGAACAAGTAGCCTGAAGTCGAACTTGTTAGACATTGACAGATCTATTCAGAGGAAAAAAACTCTACATAACTATCTATTACTCAGGTTAAACTTGTGGGCCTTGCATAATGAGTGGCGTTAGCTGTTAGCATGCTAGCACGATGTGCTAACACCACCATCCTGGAAGCTCGGACCTAACCTACCGGCTAATTACATAACATATCTTATCTTACTATTCCAATTCATTCCCTTGGAGGGATTGCAAAGACATTCCGGTGCTAATCTAGTACACGTATCTTACTGTTTCCAACTCCCAAGAACGACACTGACTGGGCATCCATTCTCTTGAGACGCACAAATGGAGTACTACAAACTACAGTTGCAAAGTAAGAGGAAGAAAAGATGAACAAAAGAAAACAATATAATAGGGCCCATTAGTAACAGTAGCCACAAAGCCTGCCCTGCCATGCCTAATAGCTTAACCACAGTGGCCAGTAGGACTGTCAAGACAGCCATCAACATTAATTCTTTTGGCACCTTGTCTTTCGGCAGCATCCTAATATCTCTCTCCCTGAAAAATTGTACACATGTGGCCCTGTTATGAGAGGCTTTGACAGCCACAACTCCTAAATCTTCATGCTCTTTCAAACAAATAAACAGTCTAGTTTTTAATTCAGATTATCTATCTATCTATCTATATAATAAATTAAATACCGAGAGTTAAAAAACCTAGTATTTTGTATTATCACCAGTTGTTTGTCAAAATTTTAAGCTTCTCAAACATGACCTGTAAAGACTGCTTGCAGAGAATTTTAGATTTTGAAAAGTAGTTGGTACGAATTCAGCTCATGAGAACCTGAATAAGCTAGAAAAACCAACTTCTCACTTCAAGTTCATTGTTTTATTTTCACAACTGCATCTTGTTAAAATCTAGACGAAAAAATTAGATTATTTAAGAGACCATTTGATTTAAAAGAAACTGCAGGTCTCACGAGCTCTCTCACACGATCCTAGTTTCTCTCTCTGGACCAGGCGGCGAAAGGCGCCGCGGAAAAGAAGCTGCACTGCAAATGCACCTGCACCTGCACCTGCATGACCACCGGGGCGTGGCGCCACCTCCACTGATCCGACGCCCTTGTCCGCGTCGTCTCAGAATGCAGTTATGTCTGTCTCCTCCTGCACCTGCTTGGCTTCGCACTCGCAGCTGTAGCTTTTCAGCTGCCCGTGCTGCTGTGCACAACATTGTACTGTGCACGCTGCAATCTTGCAGCAGCATTCACACGCTGTGCTTCCCTGTACTCTGGCCTGAACTGTTCGATTAATGGTGTGTTCGGTTTGATGCCAAAATTAACTCTGTTACTTTGGTTTGATACATTATTAAATTTTGTGCAAAGTTATGTGAATACGTTTATAGAAAATTATCAAATTTTGGTAATGCGCACTAAGGTATTTTTCCCCGCTACTTGATCGGATTATTTGCTCTGCATCTCTAAAATATGTTTTCTCATAAACTTTATTTCAATTTATTAGATCACTTGTTTTAAACTATTTGTTAAGTTTCTTTACCAAAATATTCAGTTTATCTCTATATTGTAGATAACCCATGGCAATAATATAGTGAATAATAATATTTTTAAACGGGGTAAAAAATTTGACAATTGAAGTATTAAAAAGGGCTAATTGGATCCATGTCATTGCAAATATGTCATATAAGGAAAATGTCACTAGTATTCGCGATATCGGCTACCTGCCACTGGAATTTGGGGAAATTAGAACCCTACCACAGTGCCACTCCATCACGGCATTGTCAAAAATCTTTGTTAGCCTCATCTGCATGTAGGACCTAGCCGTCAGTTTCATCTTCTTCACCTCCCTCCCTTCTCTTCTCTTTCCCCTACCTTTCTCCAGTCTTTCTCTCCAATGCTCCTCATCCTCCACTACCGTTGCCGTCGCTGCCATAAACCTTCTCCCATCCATGGCGAGAAGGCTTGGGATCCACCGCCGTTGCCACCGTCATCATCGAGCACCTCCCATCCATGGCGGGAGGGCTAGGGAGCCACCGCCGTTGTTGCCGCTGTCGTCAACCTCCTCCCATCCATGACAGAAGGCTTGGAAGCCACCGCTGTCGTCACCGCCATCATCGACCTCCTCCCATTCATTACGGGAGGACTCAGGAGCCACCACCAAGGTGGGAGGGCTCAAGAGCCACCGTCATCGCCGTTGTCATCTTCAACCTCTTCCCATTCGCGACGGAAGTCTCGGAAGCCACCCTGTCCTTGCCGCCGTCTTCGACCTCCTCCTATCCACGGAGGGAGGGCTCGAGAGCCACCATCATCACCATCGTCGTCTTCCACCTCCTCTCATCCGCGGTGGGAGGGCTCAAGAGCAGCCGCCGCCGCTGTCAACCTTCTCCTATCCACGGCGGGAGCCACCACCATCATCGTCTTCGTTTTCAACCTCTTCTCATCCACGGCGGGAGGCTCGAGAGCCGCCACCGTCGTCGTCACCGTCGACCTTCTCCCGTCTGCGGCAATCCACCACCGCGTCGGCCGCGTCATCTGCACTGGCCTGCCAAGAGGAAGAGGGAGGGAGAGAGACAGAGTTGACGGAATATTTGACGGCAATGGCATGGTTTCAATTTCCCTAAATTCTAGTGGCACGTAGCCAATATCGCAAATAATAGTGGCATTTTTCTAATATGGCATATTTTGGCATGGATCCAATCATCCCTATTAAAAACTGGTAAGGTTGAAGATAGTATTAAACCAAACATGCCCTAAATCAGTTTCTGCACTTCTATTTTTTTATTGCATTTAGGTTGATATATGCTATTTGGAAAGGTTTCTATGTTTTTCTTTTATTTTTAGCAAGACCACCGATGATTGAAGGAAGAGAGAACAGATAATTAACCTAACCTAACCAAGAGTGGACAGAAAGCCAGAAAGGACTAGGAGCTCACATGCACCTGTCATACTTAAACTAAGGGGTGAGTTCCAAATGACCTTAAACACCACTTTGTCCTGAACAACAGCCCGGACAAAACAAGATTCTATGGTTATTTTGTTGTGATTTGTAAAATTCAATCACAAAGGATTAATAATTAATTACCTTCAAACAAAATGGGCTCACACATCCCTAGTATAATGGGTGGGCATCACTGGAGCCCATTTGGATTAAACAAACACCATCATGGACACAGACATCCATTCCTTCCAGGTATGCAACCTGTGAAAAATCTGCAGCTAAGCTTGGCTTTGCATACTGCCCCCTAGCTGGAGTTTTTGTTCCTTGCTTTGTGCCAAGACAAAGGCCTCTTTGGGGGTATTGCCTGCCTGGTTTCGTTTTCTTGCTCTGAAAACTCCTTTAAAAAATTTGCAGATCAGATGCATGCAAGACAATAGAAAGGTTCACATCAAAGGTTATATAAGCCGCTGCCAAAATTTAATTTAAAAGTTGATTTTAAGGTCTTTTTATCGTAATTTATTTTCTAGCATTAGCTTTAAAGTTTTTCTTATAAATTATTTTTTGGTTGATAAATTGTACGGGTTATAACCAGCTCTTAGCCAATCGATGGGCTGTAAAAGTTAAGATAAGATACGCTCAAAGTGTTTGGTTTAGTGCCTTTTTAGGCTTTAGTGGCACACAGCCCCTGTGGTTAACTTGACAATGAGATGTCCCATCTTGTTCCTTCCATGCATTTATGCATGGCCATGGTGAGTCCAATGTGCTAAGATCCATCTAGCTAGATGACATTGGAAAAGCACTCCGATACAAAGGAAAATTCAGTAAAGGTGTAAAGAGGAGAAAAGGAATGGATAGATCACCTTTTTGTTGGTTGTGTTGTCTCTTGCCAAAACCTTTCACAGGTCACTTGTTGAGAAATTTCCATGGATAAAGTTAAGAATGATTAACCTACCCCCTTAACATATCTTGAGTCTTGGCATAAGATTCTTGGGCCTTTTGGATTGGACGTATGTACAACTAGGACCTTGAGCTTTAGTGTAGTACATGTTACGCTCTCTGCTTGACTAGCTACTTGCACTGCTCCGAGGGCTTTAATTTAAGATTCAAGTTAACTTGGATCTTGTAAACCTTTTCACAGCTAACTTTTGACCAATCATGCACTAAGCTCAAAACAATGCGAATAATTACAGTCTTCCTTGAGATCCTCCCCCTTTAAAGAAAACAATCAAGAAAAATCTATGACTTTGCTTCATCAGTTCATCTGCTCCAGAAGATACAATGATTTTACGTTTATTACATGTCTAAAGGTATAGCCTAATGTCCCCTAAAAATGAGTAAGGTCATGTTTAATTACAGCAAAAATGTGAAAAGATTTTAGATTTTGAGTACTTTTTGGTATTTTAGAACTAAACATATGGTGAAAAGTTAGGATGAAAAAATTTTGATTTTGGGAGAGATTTGACAAAAAAAGTTGAAATTTTGGATCGAGAGATGTGTATGAGAGTTGCATGCATCATGTATTTACTACAACCAAAAAATTTACACATGCAACTAAACATCTGTTCTTGTGAAAAGATTTTACCTAAAAATTTTTGGATGAAAAATTTTCACCAAATTTTGCAACTAATCAGGCCAACCTAATGTAACTATTACACAGTATATCTCGGTAGAGATTATCATCCTATAACAGTTAGACATTGAATGCTCTAATAATTACTACACGGAAATATGATTTTATTACCACCCTTTCTTCTTCCTACTTCTATGTTGCAAAAATTTCTTTTACAAACACTAAAAATCAATGCTAAGCCAACGTTAATCTTATATCGATATTTCTCTCTCCTCTCCCTCTCTCTTATATCAGTAAATTTCTCTAGTTGGTAAAACTGTAAGCATGTCATTAGAGAGTTGTATATGTGTCTGTGTCGGAAGGTACCAGAAACATGCACCTTAATGTTTATAAGAATCATTATGGAATACTGTTATGGAGAGATTTCAGAGTACATTCTAAGTTTGAGGAAATAGAACATCAACGACAACTGCATCTTATAAACTCTATTTTCTTTAAACAATCCACACAAGATAACGTGGGCTTCGCATTGATATAACATAAATAAAAAAAGATTATTTAGTTCTGAAAGGCTACGATGAGAAAAAAAACAAAACAACCGGTCACCCCACACGCCTACAACATAACAATTCATTTATTTTCCAAAAAGAAATGGTAGTTACAGCCCGGTTGCATTCCTGACGAAAGGTCCATCCTTTTAATAGTTTATCTCAGTTGTCTTTCAGAAGGAAAAAAAAAGCTTATCAGTATTCGCGTGATAGCTTAGCTGATCTAGGCAGAATGTCTGTCTCGTGTCTGAGCTAACAATAAAAAAAAAAGTCAAGTCCGAGCTCCAACCAGAATGTTGCCACGAGCTTAGCCTGGGCACGGCACAGGGTGTGTCACCGGCGGCGATCGCGGTGGCTGCCGGAGAGGAGAGCGACGGCGGATTTCCATTAATGCGCCGTCGCCGCCTCGGTTGGACAGCAAAACCAGCCACCGCGGGGCAAGCAAGAAAGCCTGCAGGGCATCGCTACAGAGATGTCCATTAATGGCTGAATTGTTGCAGATAGAGGTAGTGTTGGCATTGAGATTTTTGACCTACCTCCAACCAGCAACCATAAACCGGTGAAAAATAGTGACAATGGTTCGAAATTTGGGCAGATATACAAACTCATTTAGGACCGAACCATCTAACTCTATTTCAAGTGTATTTCATTCTTCATCTGTTTGATTTAGATTATTCAATTAATTATCTACTTTAACTATAGATATAAAATAAATATTTAAAAAAACATAAAAATAACTTAAGTGGACTAAACAATACAGTAGAAAAAAGTTTTCGAAAAAACGCATTTTTTCAAAACATAAAGTAAATAACCTGTCTTAATAATCCTATAAATAAACTAAAGCAACGTAACCTTAATCACCAACTTATCCGATGATTCTTCGACATGGGTCGGTAGCATATAATATACCTTTACAAGATTTTTGGCAAAGGAGGCCCGAATTTGAGGGGTACCCCCTACCAACCAAGCAAAGTATACACAAAGCAGCATCGAATCTACAAAGGGGAAAGAAAAGAAAGCCAAAAAAAGCTCAAAAGAGGGCTTTGCAACAAGCACTGGCAAATCTCTTCAAATGTGCAGTTCCCTCCACCTCACTCTCTCGCTCTCTCACACACACACACACTGTCACTCTCCTCTGCAACCACCACTCTCTCTCAAGAATCTACTGTTCCTTTCCCCTCTGCTTCTGCTCTCCTCACCCGTGCTCTGCGTTTCCAGAATCCCAAGAAGCACGCAGCGTCCGTCCGTCCGTCCGTCCAGTGGCTTCGGGGCAAGCGAAGGCGCAGCCTTTGACTCGCTCGACATGGCCATGGCCGCCGCCGCCGCCGAGGCGTTTGGCACGGCGGCGACGTCGACGCCGCCGGTACAGGCGACGCGGCAGGACGTGCAGGCCGCCATCGCCAAGGCCGTCGAGCTGCGGGCGATCCACGCCGCGCTGCTGCAGCGTGGCGGCGGCGGCGCCAGCGCCAGCCGCAGCCCGGCCATCATCCGCCTCCCGCCGGCCGCGTCCCCCGCGCTCTCCAGGACGGCGGCGGCGGCCACCGTGGAGGAGGACTACCCGGTGTTTACTCCGGTGAGCGAGCATTTGTTGGGCACAGTCGCTGCAATCTCTGCTCTGCTTTGATGCTGTCATGGCGATGTGCCTTCTTGGTTTCTCTTGTTTTTTATGGTCATTGGTGATACATTTGAGTCATTTTATTAGTCCGAAACTTGCATACTCTTCTTGCTGGCTTGCTGCTAGCATGTTTGTTCTTCCTATTCTTGACCGCTAATCCAAAATGTTATCACTATTACTCTGCAATTAGTAGGGCATGGCATGCAGTTAAGCAACAGTAAAAGTTGTGTTATTTCAGATTCTTTTGATGTCACATTGTCACCTTTTTCTGAAAGAAGATTGATGTCACATCCGTGGAGTAATCTCTTGCTCTGATTTAACCCATAGCAGCAACCTGTACTTGGTCTTGGTAAAAATTGGAAGCTTTCAGATTGAGAACTTGGTATAGTATCAGTTGCAGCTCCATGCAGATTGCAGAAATGTTGGGTTGCAATGTGCCGTTGTATTTGGATTTCTTCACATTTTTCTCAATCTCACTGTTACTGAATTGTACTGTTCTTTTGCAAGATTTTGCGACCAATCCATGGTTGAAAATAATAGTTTTTGGCTTGAATGTCTTGTTAACTTGTCAGGTTTACGATGAGGAGCAAATGGCCGGACTCAGCCACATTTGCCAGGACAACCGGAGCCGGTCGGAGAACTGGAGCGGCATCGCGTTGGGCGGCGGCGACGACGACGATGACGCGGCCTTCTCCGACTACGACAACCTCAACGCCTTCTCTTCCTCGAACAGCGAGCTCCGCTTCCCGTCGTCCACCGACCATCACCGGAGACACAAGGTCCACCCGGCGTTCTTGCACTCTGCGCCGTCGGCCGACCGTTTCCTCGCGTCGGCCGGCAGGGCGACCATGACCAGCACGGCGGAGCTCAAGCCGCCGGCGACGTGCAGCAGCGCATTCCGGCCGGCGACGATCGGCAGGGACCATGGCATCGACGTCGGAGCTCTCAAGTTTCTCAGCAGCAGCGGTGCGCCGCTCTCCTCCATCCACCACGCCGCCGCGGCGGCAGCGTCGCAGCCCCGGCCGAAGCACAGAGGGGCGCAGATCCTCTCGTGGCTCTTCCCGAGGACGAAGAAGAAGGCGAAGCCGGAGGCGATGTCGCCGAGCGCCATCGAGCGGGAGAACATGTCGCAGCTGCTCAAGGAGTGGGGGTTGCTGTCGCTCGACTCCCTCCGGCGAGAGCTCGCCGACGCCAACGCGCAACGCGACGCCGCGCTGCAGGAAGCCGCCGAGATGAGATCATCCCTGGGAGATCTCACCACCAAGCTCGCCGGCCTCGAGGCATACTGCTCGGAGCTCAAGAAGGCACTGAGGCAAGCGACGAGCTCAACCAGCAACGCTCAATCATCGTCCATGTCAAGGAGATCAACGCGATCCATCGGAGCAAGCCGGGAGCTCCCGGGGCCGGTCAGTCATGAAGCAATGGTGGAAGGTTTCTTGCAGATCGCCTCGGAGGCGCGGCTTTCGGTGAAGCAATTCTGCAAGGCATTGATCCAGCAGGTCGAAGAACCTGAAAATGGCCTAGTAGAAAAACTAAACATTCTTCTCCAACCTTACCAGCTCATGATCACTGACAAGCATTGCTCCAAGCTGGTGCTGTATCATCTAGAAGCTCTGATGAACCAGGCCATGTACCAGGACTTCGAGAACTGCACGTTCCAGAAGAACGGCTCGCCGAGGTGCCTCGATCCCAAGCAAGGATCCCAGGAGAGCTTTGCCTCCTTCGTCGCGCTGCGCAACCTGAGCTGGAACGAGGTGCTAAGGAAGGGCACCAAGTACTACAGCGAGGACTTCAGCCGGTTCTGCGACCAGAAGATGAACTGCATTGTGTCCACCCTGAAGAACTGGTCCCGGCCATGGCCAGAGCAGCTGCTGCAGTGCTTCTTCGTCGCTGCAAAGTGCGTCTGGCTGCTCCACCTCCTGGCTTTCTCCTTCACCCCCGTGCTGACGATCATGCGGGTCGAAGAGAGCCGAGTGTTCGATCAGATGTACATGGAGGACATCCTACCTGACAAGCAGCAGCTGCACAATCCTTGTCAGGTAAAGATCATGGTAATGCCAGGGTTCTATGTCCAAGATCGAGTGCTCAAGTGCAGAGTGATCACAACTTGATTCAGTAGCATAATTGAGATTCATGGCTTAGCTCTCATTGACCAATAGCTTGTGTGGTTCAAGTGTAACAAACTTTATGTTCAGTACAAAGTACAGAAATGCCATTGTTGAACAATATGTTTGGGAGTAACTTAATAGGCCCAAAATTGGGATAATTATTAGATAATTATTGAAATGCTTATGTATTCCTCCAATGGCATGCTATGATCAACAAAAACATTGCATCACAACATAATGTTTCAGATGTTATGAAAGCCTCTCCCTTGCTATCTCCACAAACCTAGTAAGGCTCTGGACATTTCTAGACAGGCATCTACACTAAAATGGAACAAAACTGAGCATACTGCCCAAGAGAACTATGTAAATGAAGACATACATATGCACATTAGAAGCCTGCAGCATGAAAGGATCATACCCAGCTGCTTCCCACTGAAAGATCGTCGAGCCGAAATGACAAATCCCCCACATAATCCTCTTCAACATCTACTCTAGGTTCAATGCTCTCAATTAGGTTCCAGGGTACTTGAGGTAGCTCAGATTGTGGGGGAAGTTTTGGAGAGCGAATGATTCTTTCTATAGGACCACTGGGCTTCTCCCACATGAGCAGGTGGAGCTGGATGGGGCGCACCGCAAGGCGGTGCAAGGAAAGCTTTTGGCTGAGGGAGATGGTGTCGAAGCAGCGGATCGCTCCTGAGCTGGAGATCATCCAGGGGAGGACCTTCTCATTGGACACCCTTGAGATGACTAGCAGTTTTGATGCCTCCCTTGCTCGGTTGAACAGATCACGGAGTCCTGACCGTGTCGATGGCGCCTCATTGTCCTTGTCGTTATCAACCACTGAAGATATGAAGATAAAACCCTGGAGGAAAGAAATGTGTCACAGTATGTTCCATTGCTAATTCTAAATGTTCAAGTATACTATTGTTGGCATTGTGTACAAGTGTCAAGTGACAGAGTACCTCTTCAGTACGGCTGATGGCGAATCCTAGCCTCGTGTCACCTTCTTCAAGTGGAATCTCCAGCGGCATCTCTTCTGCTATGGAGCTGTACCAAAGTCGGGCAGCTTTCACCACCCCAATATCTACCCCATGGTAATCCTCAAAACCATAGAGGGTTGCATTCGTGACGTTCGACAAATCAGACAATGAACCTGAATTGACAGTTGCAGACGCTGTCTCTCCGGATATCTGTTCATTGAAGTGCAAAGATCACATCTTAAGTAGAATCAACCAAATCAAATCTTATCTGGGATTTTATGTTCATAGTCAGGTTCAATCCAACTGAAGGTTCACTTAAGCAACAGGAAGTTTAGGCTGCAAAATGCCTGAAGCAGGGAGATTGTATCTGCACCTTGGTGAGAAGAGCCTCACTCTGCACATTCATGAATTCGATGGGGATTCCTGAGACCTGCGAGGAGTAGAGCCATGCGTTGGCATGGGCAAGGGTGTCCTCAAAGGACTCGTATCGACATGAATTTAGGTCCAGAGCTTTGGGGAGGACGAGCATCGAGAGGTAGCTGCTGGAGTTGGGCATGCGCAACGAGTCACGCATCTTCTTCTCCCATGGGTATGCAACATAACCATCCTGGAGTTGTGCCTTGCTTAGGGCTGATGCAACTCTTGTGCTCCTGGTGCCTTCATGAAGGGAAAGTCACATACTTTGCATAGAAAGATGATCAAAATATTCAGAAAAAAACAGATTATATGTTTCATCATCCCAAAAGTTAACAAGAAAACAAATTATCTGTTTCTTACTTAAAACATAATGTCATGTGGGGCCAGAGCTACGGCAGGCGCAGGCGCAACCGCGACATTCGTCGCGCTGCGGAACGCGCGGAGCGCGACACCCAGGCCTTGGCAACAACCAGTGGCTAGGATAGAAAGATTAGATTTGTTATTCCCTAGAATCAAGGATTAGATTAGATTTGTTATTCCCTAGAATCAAGGATTAGTTGTTACTTTCCTTTGGTTGCAAACAGCCAAGAGGCTATATGTATCGGCACTCTATCAATTGAAAAGGCAAGCAAGAATATTATCCCTAATCTCCTACCTCTATCTCTAAACTAAGCCTGCGGCGGAGGGGTAAACCTCGCCGGAGAAGACGGATCGCGACTACGAACTACGTAGTCGAGGTCGTGCTATCCTAGGGTTCGACGCCCTTGACAACCTGGTATCACGTTCCAGCCGATCCTCGTCTTTCTCCTCCACCGCCGCCACGCCCAGTCCACTACCACCAGCCGCCGCCACCATCAGCCCCTCTTCCTCGTCCACAGCCTCATCCGTCGCTCTGCACCCCGTCAACATGGGTGACTTCAGTGCCCTACAAGCTGCCATCGAGGCCCTCACCACGAATATGGCAACCATGCAAGCATCGATCCAAGCCAATGCCACGGCGATCGCCGCCATCTCCAACAGCAGTTCGCCCGGCTCCGGGCCACGGCCGAGTTCTGGCGAGCACCATCAAGATCGACCGCCCAACCACTGGCGGCCCGAGTTCCCGCGCTACGACGGCAAGGGCGATCCACTTCCCTTCATCAACAAGTGTGAGTCGTTTTTCCAGCAGCAACGGATCATGCCCGAAGAGCGAGTCTGGATGGCGTCCTATAATCTCCACGACGTCGCCCACCTGTGGTACCTGCAACTCGAGGAGGATGAAGGGAGGCCGACGTGGGCACGCTTCAAGGATCTCCTCAACGTGCGCTTCGGCCCCACCATCAGAGCGGCGCCCCTTTTCGAGCTCTCTTCCCGCGCCGCACCGCACCGTTGAAGATTACCAGACCGCTTGCGCGCCGCCCGCGCAGCCGTTTGCGAAGAGCGAAGGTACAACTCTTCACGGGCGGTTTCTTGCCTCCGCTCAGTCTTCTCGTGCAGATGCAACACCCGCAGAACCTGGTGACCGCCATGAGCCTCGCTCGGCAGTACGAGCTCATCGCCGAATACGCTGTGGCACCGGTGAAGGCCCCTGGCCGCGGGACATTGCCCAACCCGGGAACGCGGCCGCTCCGGCCCCAGCCCACAGGGCCCAAGCTGGCCGATCCCACGGCCACCGTTGAAGGACGTCCCATGCGCCGGCTGAACCAGGCAGAGCAAGAGGAACGCCGTCGCCTCGGGCTGTGCTTCAACTGCGACGAGAAGTACAGTCGCGGCCACAACAAGGTTTGCAAGCGACTCTTCCTCCTCGACTCGATCGCGGACGAGGAAGACTCCGAGGAAGTTCCGAAGACGGAGGCCACGGTGGACACGGAGTCCCCGGTCTTCTCCCTCCATGCCGTCGCCGGCGTTCCCATTGCTGACACCATCCAACTCGAGGTGACCGTGGGCGGTGCATCCATGTTGGCTCTCCTCGACAGTGGGTCCACCCACAGTTTCATCGGCGAGGACGCG
This sequence comes from Oryza australiensis, assembly GCA_019925245.2. NCBI lineage: Eukaryota > Viridiplantae > Streptophyta > Magnoliopsida > Poales > Poaceae > Oryza > Oryza australiensis. Next base: position 402,240 of record JAIFGZ020000479.1, read on the forward strand.
GCGCAGCGCACCGGCCTTCCGGTCCAAGCCAAGCCGCGCATGACGGCGACTGTCGCCAATGGGGAACGTGTCCCATGCCCGGGCGTCATCGTGAACGCTCCATTCTTCGTCGCTGACACAGCCTTCTCCACCGTTCTGTTCGTGATGCCCCTTGCAGGTTATGACATTGTGTTGGGCACTCGTTGGCTCGGGATGCTGGGGCCGATCGTGTGGGACTTCGCCACGCGATCGATGTTGTTCCAGAGGGACGGGCGCACGGTTCGCTGGACGGGTATTCCGTCGGCCTCGGCAGCACAGCTCCGCACCATCGAGGCGGCCAGTGGGACGCTGCTGAATGAGCTCCTGGCCGCCCACGGCGACATCTTCACCGAGCCACGGGGCCTGCCACCCCAGCGGAGCCGCGACCACGCCATCGTCCTCAAGCCCGGCTCCGCTCCTGTCGCCGTTCGTCCGTATCGGTACCCGGTGGCGCACAAGGACGAGCTAGAACGCTGCGCGAAGATGCTCGAGCAGGGGGTCATCCGCCGCAGTGATTCCCCCTTCTCGTCCCCGGTCCTCCTCGTCAAGAAGGCCGACGGCTCGTGGCGGTTCTGCGTCGACTACCGCGCCCTCAACGCCCTCACCGTCAAGGACGCCTTCCCGATTCCCGTCGTCGACGAGCTCCTCGATGAGCTCCACGGTGCCCGCTATTTCACCAAGCTGGATTTGCGCTCGGGCTACCACCAGGTGCGGATGCAGCCCGAGGACGTCCACAAGACGGCGTTCCGCACCCACGACGGCCTCTACGAATTCCTGGTCATGCCGTTCGGGCTGTGCAACGCCCCGGCAACATTCCAAGCGTTGATGAACAACACCCTCCGTGCCTACCTCCGGCGGTTTGTCCTAGTCTTTTTTGACGATATTTTGATCTACAGCACGTCGTGGGCTGATCACCTCAGGCACCTACGCATCGTCTTCGAGCTCCTTCGCCAGCACCGCCTGTTCGTGAAGCGCTCCAAGTGCTCGTTCGGGGTGGACACCGTCGCCTACCTCGGCCACACCATCTCCGGGGCCGGCGTCGCCATGGACCCCGCGAAGGTCCAGGCCATCCACGACTGGCCCAAGCCTAGGTCTGCACGAGCAGTGCGGGGCTTCCTCGGCCTGACGGGCTACTATCGGAAATTCGTCCACAACTACGGCTCAATCGCCGCGCCCCTCACGGCGCTCTTGAAGAAGGAAGGGTTCACCTGGAGCCCTGCAGCAGACGAGGCGTTCGGCGCCCTCAAGGTCACCGTCACCACGACGCCGGTCTTGGCCCTGCCAGACTTCGCCAAGCCGTTCGTCGTTGAGTGTGACGCGTCGATGTACGGCTTCGGCGCCATGCTGCTCCAAGCGGGTCACCCCGTCGCGTTCTTCAGTCGGCCGGTGGCGCCCAGGCACTGCTCCCTCGCGGCTTATGAGCGGGAGCTCATTGGCCTCGTGCTTGCCGTACGGCACTGGAGGCCATACTTGTGGGGCCGATACTTCACCGTCAAGACGGACCATCACAGCCTCAAGTTTCTTCTCGACCAGCGGCTCGCCACCATACCCCAGCACCATTGGGTCGGAAAGTTACTCGGCTTCGACTTCACCGTCGAGTACAAATCCGGGGCGACCAACACGGTGGCGGACGCCCTCTCGCGTCGCGATGCGGAGGAAGACAGCATGGGCGGCCTCCGCTCTATTTCAGCCCCGCGCTTCGACTTCATCAGCCGACTCTGGCAAGCGCAGGCCGTCGACCCCGCACTGGTGGCGATCCATGACGAAGTAGCGCCGGCTCCAGGACCGCGCCGTGGGTGGGCAATGACATGGTCCTTTATGATGGGCGCCTCTACATCCCGCCCACTTCGCCCCTGCTCCAGGAGATCGTCGCCGCGGTCCATGACGATGGGCATGAAGGTGTGCAGCGCACGTGGCACCGACTGCACCGCGACTTCCACTTCCCCAACATGCGCCGCATCGTGCAAGATTTCGTGCGGGAGTGCCCCACATGCCAACGCTACAAATCGGAGCACTTGCTGCCGGCGGGCCTCCTGCTGCCCCTGCCGGTGCCCTCCAGCGTCTGGGCTGACATTGGGCTAGACTTCATCGAGGCGCTGCCACGGGTTGACGGCAAGTCGGTCATTCTCTCCGTCGTCGACTGCTTCAGCAAATACGCCCACTTCATCACGCTCGCCCACCCGTACACCGCCGAGTCCGTCGCGCAGGGCTTCTTCACCGACATCGTCCGCCTCCACGGGATACCGCAATCCATCGTCTCCGACCGCGACCCGGTGTTCACCTCCACTTTTTGGCGGGAGCTCATGCGCCTGATGGGAACCAAGCTTCACATGACCTCCGCCTTTCACCCCCAGTCAGATGGACAGTCCGAGGCGGCTAACAGGGTCATCGTCATGTACCTGCGTTGCTTCACCGGCGATCGCCCACGCCAGTGGCTCCGGTGGCTGCCCTGGGCGGAATATGTCTACAACATGGCCTTCCAATCGTCGCTCCGGGAGACGCCGTTCCACGTGGTCTATGGCCGCGACCCGCCCACCATTCGCTCTTACGAGCCCGGCGACACCAGGGTCGCTGCTGTGGCCCGCGACATGGAGGCGCGCCAAGAGTTCCTCGCTGAGGTGCGCCATCGCCTGGAGCAGGCGCAGGCGGTCCAGAAGCTACACTACGACAGGCATCACCGTCAGGTTTCCTACGCCGTCGGTGACTGGGTGCTCCTGCGCCTTCGCCAGCGTCCGTCGGCGTCCCTACCGCACACGACGACTGGCAAGCTGAAGGCTCGCTTCCTGGGGCCCTATCGCGTGATTGAAATGATCAATGATGTCGCTGTGCGGCTCGAGCTACCCCCTCAGGCGCGTATCCACGACGTGTTCCACGTCGGAACTCTCAAGAAGTTCAACGGCACTCCACCGGCGACCCCACCTCCTCTGCCGGACATCAAGCACGGTGCCGTGGTACCCGCTCCAGAACACGTCACCCAGGCACGACTGGCCCGTGGTGTCCGTCAGGTTCTTGTCTTTTGGCGCGGAGAACCAGCCTCCTCAGCATCTTGGGAAGACCTCGACGAGTTCCGCGTCTCTTATCCAGATTTCCAGCTCGAGGACGATTTGGGCCTCGAGGGGGCGAGAGATGTCATGTGGGGCCAGAGCTACGGCAGGCGCAGGCGCAACCGCGACATTCGTCGCGCTGCGGAACACGCGGAGCGCGACACCCAGGCCTTGGCAACAACCAGTGGCTAGGATAGAAAGATTAGATTTGTTATTCCCTAGAATCAAAGATTAGATTAGATTTGTTATTCCCTAGAATCAAGGATTAGTTGTTACTTTCCTTTGGTTGCAAACAGCCGAGAGGCTATATGTATCGGCACTCTATCAATTGAAAAGGCAAGCAAGAATATTATCCCTAATCTCCTACCTCTATCTCTAAACTAAGCCTGCGGCGGAGGGGTAAACCTCGCCGGAGAAGACGGATCGTGACTACGAACTACGTAGTCGAGGTCGTGCTATCCTAGGGTTCGACGCCCTTGACACATAAAGTTAGGGACAGAAGCATCTACCAATTGTTCAGAAGCACTGAATTCTACAGGAAAAGGCACATGCTTCCATAAGATTGACAAATAAAAGTTGCACCAGGGCACTAACATTCATAACTTCTAGGTAGATCAGAAGTCATATATATCCAGACCAGCCTAATCAGATAATAGTGCGGTAGTTATGTCCCAACAGTAATGAACAGAGTTTCCAACTAATCAGGAGGCCACAAACGATGACTGTTCAGTGTTCACAAGGACCACCAAGTCAATAGTCTACCATAGAAATTCCATCTTCCCCGGGGATATGAGAATTGAGAAAACGAGTGAACATTACGAGGTATCTAGAAATTGACCACCACCTAGACAAACGACCAATCTCTACCAAAGCAATTTGCTTGACATTGTTTCCGAAACGTCTTCCATATTCTCCCATACTTTATCACTATTTTCTTTCCACTTTGCTTCCATTATCTTTTGTCATGTAGTTACCATTCTTATCATCGATAACTACAGGCAGATTAGTTTTCTCTCCGTGAGAGGAAGACACACACTTATGCAAGGAAATTAGGCCTGCAACAACGCGCTGAAAGATCAGCTTATCAGAATATTCTTGGTGGGGTTTTGAACCTCAAGAGTTGACAGCAAACTTGTCTTTTTACAACAGGTGTAAAAACACATGTAGAGGGCAAGAACAAGAAGCACAAACTGAAAACAAGATTAGATGTGGCATATATTGACCAACACAATGGATGAGCACACAAAAAATTGTCCTAATGAAACGAACACACCAAACATTTCTGACATCGATTTGATCAGCAAAAGGTTCAGTTCATAACGCTAAGGATTTAATCAGGCTACCAAACCCAAAAGTAGGAAATTGAGCTGAAGCGGCAGAAAATTCCAGTGCTTGAATCAACTTGAAACAGTAATATTTTTTTTGCTGAATTCGGCTGGAACAGCAAAATGCGCGGCAAAACGAATGAACTGTTCAGACTTCGGAGTGATGAGCAGTGAGCAGCAGTTTACCTTGCAACAGGAGGCACTCACTCTCGAGGCGGTCGACGAAGCCGAGCACGTAGTTGGGGTCGTGCAGGGACCGCAGCACGTACTGCTTCTTCCCACCTCCGCCTCCGCCGGCGGCGGAGCCGGAGCCCCGCCGGAGTGCGGGAGGACGCAGGCCTGCAGCTCGCTGCCTCCCCGGACGCGCACCTCGACGGAGGTGTCCCCGCGCTTGAACGCCGCGTGCATCGCCTTGTGCAGCGCGGCGCGGCCGCCCTTGAACGGCGCCTCCAGCACCGCCGCCCCGGAGCCCCGCCCCACCCGGACCGCCTCCACCACGTCCCCTTCCTGCACCACGCCCCCGCCGCCGCCCCACTCCTCCGCCTTGGAGCTCCCCGCCACGCACTCCAGCACCACCACCTGCCCCTCCCCCGCCGCCGCCGCCTCCCTCTTCCTCCTCCCGTCCTCCTGCTCCATCATCGCTCTTGACCTGCAACGATCGCCGGAGACCCGCAGTTGTGTATCCCGTGGCCAAGTGGGCGCGGCGGCGGCGACTTTCTCTAGAATATACTCAGCCCTTCTCGTGCCCTCGCAGACTTTTTTGCGCCCGCGCGGCCCGCGGCCACGCGCGCGGCGAGAGGGGGGGAGGGCTTAAGAACAGAAGCGGAGAGGGCAAGTCGCCGACGCCGACCAATCGCGCCGCGTCACGTTTCTCCCCCTCTCTCCTCGCGCGCGCAGCGGTCGATCCTCGATCCGTTGCGGCGTGGGCTCCGCGCAGAGGTGGCCCGCATGTCAGTGGGAGGTGTTGCGTACTTGCGTGCGTACATCATCATTGGATAGATGGATCGACCGCGTGCCTCTTTGGATATTTTCATAATTTGGCCTTGTGATTTTGATGTGTCCACTTCCGAAATGAATGCGATTTCTGCTACTCCTGTAATCCTGTTCACTGGTTCAGGTTGCTCCAACAGAGTAGGGCGAGTGTGTCTCTCTGTATGTGTTTTTTACTTTTGCTACATATTTTCACGAACATGCAGAAAAAAGATTTTACATACATAAAACGCTCAACCAGACCGGCTGAGGCCAAGAAAAAAAGAAAAACACCACCGGGAGAAAACTGGAAAGAAAAAAAACTAAGCGACGGGAGAAAAAACAACTCCAAACACGAACACCCACACGGAGAAAAAACCCAAAAATGGTGACACCCGCTAGCGACCACAAGCGACCCTCCGCGAATGTAGAATCCAACACTACCGAAACCAAAGCTAAGCACGAGTTGAAAACTCCGGAGTTGCGCTTCCTCCAAAGCTGTCAAGAGATTAGGAGAACCAGGGAGTCGAAACCGGCTCGCAGGGACTTAGGAAAACGAGACCGGGAAACCGGCCACTAGTCCTGCAGCGTATTGCCCTGAGGGGGGAGGGAGACCCAGCCCGAAGATGAAAGCACCCGAAGCCAGAGTTGTCGAGCGAATACACACTCAAGAAGGATGTGGTTCGCTGTCTCCAGCTCTTGCATACAAAAGGGACAGACCGAGTGACTATCAAGGTCGCGCTTCTAAAGGAGATCGGTCATCCAGCAACGCTGCTGAAGCTCAAACCAGAGGAGAAACTTACATTTAGCAGGGCCCTTGGCACGCTAGAGAAAGGAAGCACAGGCAAGGGAGCGCTGCCTGACGAAAAAGGTCTGGTACGCTGAGCGTGTCGAGTATCGCTGATCCCCTGTCCAGCGTCACACCAGACGATCCTGGACACCCGACAAGAGCTGAACCTGCTAAACCACATACCACACAAAAAGAAACTAGAAGATGATCTGGACAGTGGCGACACCACATCCCACACAAGAAGAAACATTGTACATATGCATGTCCTTATAAACGAACGCACGCCCAGATTCGTTTTCCGATTTAGTGATAGATCCTAATACGACATTTCAACAAATTTCCAAAAAAATATTGTTCCAATTTTGAAATTTTAAACCCATTCAAAATTTCACTCAAAATCTAATTTCGTCCCATATCGAAACCTGGTTTTCATAAGAAAAACATAAACCCTGATTCCAATCGGTGCCTTTTGTCACCGGTCACAAGTTGATTTTGATTATTCTTTTTCTCTTAAGAATTTAAGATTATCACGGGCATGCTTATAAGCTTCTAAAATGATATGATTTTTTTTGTGAAAACTAAGTTTCTTAGAATATTTTTTTTAAACAGTTTTCAACCTTATCATAGTTAACTCACTCTTTTTACCCTCAAATATTATCACAAAACAAGACAATCCATCGTCCATTCATCCATTCAGAACTGATTTCTTTGTAAATTTGACTACTGTTTCCTATTAATTTCATGTGTTCCAAAATTCCAAGCTAAGATTTTGATGGTTAGATGCGATTGGTGAGCTTCCAAGGGGAGTCAACTTCGTCAGATTGGCCCCTGGATTTCCCAATCCAATGGCTATAAGTATAAACGACGATGAAGCTTGGAAGCAATGGCATGCAGAGCCCACCAGCAGCAAGCAATTCAGGTACTATCAAATTATGCAGCAAATACATCGTCACACAAGTTACATATATAGTTAGTTCTGGTTCTAAGAGTGGTATTGGTTAATGCGAATACTAAAATCTACTGGAGGGAAAAGAATCAGGAGCTCAAGATGAACAAAATCCAGGAGTATACTGTATATCTTACCATCTGGCACCTCGTATGAAGAATTTTTTGTGTACCTGATAAACAAATTATATAGGAAAATGCGCAGGTATGAACTGCTGGATTCCATTTGATAAATTAAGATGTTGATAAAATAAGAGCGATAGATTCAAGAGCAGAGAGACGCCGACTTGCAGATCCAAATGGCATATTATACATCGGAGCAGATACCAATGACGAAGATGAACAGCTTGAATTGGTCGGTTTCATCAGACATAAATAAAGTATGTAGCAACTTGCATCGGTATTTTTTTGTTTACAGAAACAGCAGGAGCCAGGACGCATCACCCTGACAGATCATCCATCAAGATCGACATGAAGCTACCGATTTCGTCTCTTCCTGCTCTGAAATGCCAAAACAATGGATTCGTCAGCGTATCAACCAACTTTTTAAAAGGGAAAAGAAGTGCTGTTGCGCCCTGTTCAAGAAAAGGGGACATGAAGTTAACTGACGTTTAATACGATGTGCATCTTAAAAGAAATACTATGGATATAAGTTTCAAGGAAGCAGAATGTATTTGGTCCATAAAAAGTGGGGAAAAGAAAAGGTGCCGCCGATGTGTTCTTAGATGTAATTTAACGTCCAAAAGTCAAAGTAATAAAGAAACAACTTAAAGCATGCCTAACAGATTCTAAAAAAGCAATTCTCAAAAAAACTCATTTAGAGAATTCCTAAAAAGTTTAGAGAATGACATCAAAAATTGATACGGCAGATTCTCAAAACTGATTCTCTACTTATTAACTAACCGGGACCCATCAACCGCTAGTGCATCAATATCTTTCCGAGACACGGCAACATATGCATGGGCTAGTACAGGCGGCGCAGGCGAAGCATCTCTGGAATTATCCATCACGCTAAACTTGCACACACGCCGGGCGGCAAACAGCAAGCTGATTGATTTCGTGACAGGGGCAGCGATTTATGTTGAGCAGCAAGCGGCAAAGCGAGAAGCAGCCGTGGTTAAAGCGAGAAGCGACAAATATGTTTTTTTTGCGTGCGCCCCACGGTTAAATAATCCTCGTGGTGATGGGAGCTATTTTAGAGAACCAAGACTCTATTCTCAGTTTTGAGCATGAAATCCTGATTTTAGAGAACCTCTAATTTTAGATATCCATATGGAGTCTATGTTGAAGCCAGTTTTTCAAAGAAAATTCTCTAAAACAGAATTCGAGATTCGTTTAGAGACACTGTTGGACATGCTCACCAAGTGAAATAAAGGTCTAGAGAATAAACAGATATCTACAGTGTATCTGGTAAAAGAATACCGAAGTGCAGTTAATAACAAATCAAAATGTGATATAGAATATCAATTTGTTGTATCTGTTTTTTTAAACGAAACGCACAAGATAGCGTATGTTCCATTGATATAACAGAAGAAAAGTACAAGACTATATCCCTGAGAGGTCATAGGCAGAAAAAAGAAAAGCAAGTAAAGGAAAAAAATCGCATGATTGGATTAAGACATCGACGCGGGAAAACGCTCAACTCGAGCCTCCACAACAACCCTATCTAAACCAACTCACACCACGTAGGCGACAGATCGAAGCCTTATATAACGGCACCCACCAAACCTACACACAACAGGCCGTCGAAACCTTACAGCAGAGCTCCCAGTCAACTAGACATTAGGAACATAGTTGGCGCGGTGACCAACCACCTTCACACGATATATCGACTATGGCGTGTGGCGTGGCGACGCCAAAGACTTTGCAACGTGACGATACAACCATAGTCCATAGCAATATATACGTTCATAGCACAAAATAGTCTAGGATAAGAAAAATTATCCTACATAATACACTCTAGGATAGCACAAAAGACATCAAATGATCAAATGTCTCATTGTTCAAGGCTTTAAGCATCAGAAATAAGCAAAGCGCAACCCTATCTATCTCACGAAAATAAACCAAATGGCTAGCGCAACCCTAGGTCCTGACCTCCTATGGCGTCCGCCACATCGCGCCGCGGGGATATGACGACACCACACGCGCCACAAGGACGCCACATGCATCATGACGAACGCCACAGACCATTGAGCTGTGGAGAGGCCGTGGCGAGCGGCGAATTCACGCCATGCCGCTATAGCGTCGATATGGTGACGATATGGCGACGTCATAATAACTATGATTAGGAAAGATAGACCACATTGCACTGAAAGGGCCCCTACCATGCGGAACCCATCGCCGCTGTGCCGCTGCAACGGTAAACCCCACCCAACGGGGTAAAAACCACCAGATCCGGATCTCTCATAAGACTCAACGCGCGGGAGTCTCGCCACATCCGTCGTTGGATACCACCTCGCCGCTCGCGGGGGCCACGCCACGCCCGTTGCTGCACTCCTCTTCACGGGGGCGACGCCACGCCCCGCTACTGCACTGCTCATCCTGGATCTGTTTCTTTTGTCGCCATCATAGCAAGAGAGAAGTTGCCCTGCTCCTCCCAATCTCCATCGAACAGTTGAGCCGCCACAGAGAGTCGACCTGGCCTCGTCGCCAGAGAGGTTGTCGTCAACTGAGGCTTCCCAAGATCCTGGGCCGCCATTGCACCTCCCCTCGCCATGCCACCGCACCCGCTCCTCCGAGTATATCACTGCCCACCACTACACCTGCACCCCCGTCGGCCCACCTCCGTGTGTAGGTGGGCAATCGGTTTTAACCGCACATTCGGTTCGTTTTTTCCTACGCAAAGTTCGGTTTGGGACGAATGAAGCACCGATCGGTTTTTGTAATACTAGAAACCGCATACTTCGGTTCGTTTTTGGTTCGGTTTTTGGTTTTTACCGGAAAACCGAAAGAAACAGAGGAGCCACTGCGCCCGAGCGCCGCCGTTGGCCCTCGACGCCCGCCGCCGCCGCGCCCCCATCCGCGCGCCGCGCGCGCCGAAGCGCCGCGCGCCGTCGCCGGCCCGACGCGCCCTCCGTGCCCGCGCCGCCGCCGCCCTCATCCACGCCGAGCGCCGCCGTCGGCCCTCCGCGCCTACCACCACCGCCACCCCCATCCTCTCCAGCCCGAGCGCCGCCACTCCCCCCACCCCCGGCGGCCGGCGCTGCGCCTTCACACAAGAGCTCAGTTCGGTTTTCCCGAAGAGAAGAAGAGAGGAGCGGTTTTTTTTCCGAAGCTAGGTTGGTTCGGTAGTTCGGTTTTCAGACGTATAAAACCGAACCCGCACCGAACTATGCGGTTTCTGTAACACCGTGAACCGAACCCGAAACCAAAAACCGCAAAATTTGGTTCAGCTCGGTGCGGTTCGTTTTTTTTCGGTTTTCGGTTTGAAAGTGCCCACCCCCTAAGGAAACCTAGGTCGCCGCTGGTCACCTCCGAGCGCGCTCTCTTTTTTCAAACTTCAAATGGTCCAGCATGTAGAAGTTTTTTGTGAATTTTGCTGTATCTGTTGATCTGGCAAAGGATGTCAGCCTATCACCAAGAGATGTATTGCACTAATATTGGCTAAGGTTCTAAGGACTAGCAACAGTAAAGATGATGGAAGAGGAAGACAAAAGTACATAGTACAAAGAAAACGAATATATATACATAACGAAGAAAGATGCAATGAATAAAGTCACATATTTGACAGATTCGATGTTTCTCAAGATAGTAGAATAAATTTAACAAAAGCTGTGAAATTGAATTTAGTCCTGTATTAAATGTACCTGTAATTGGTAATAACTGCAGTCTAAACTCTACATCCATCTCCTTGTAGCTTTGTTCCTTGAGTCTTGCTGGCTTTGTCGTCTAGTCCTTTTAAAATTGCCATTGGAGGATATACGTTGCTTCTGTCTACCGACCAAACTTGTTTCAACATTCAGGTCGATACGGTTCTCTTTTAGTGGACTAGTCGAAGGCAGCTTGCCAGCTGATGATTCTTTTGTTGGAAAATATGCATTTTCCATTGAGACTCTAGAATTTCCCTTGGATTCACAGTCTCCAGCAATGCCATCAACCTTAAGATGTTCATCAAGGTATTCTCTTGGTGCTACAGGAGACTCAGAATCTGATGATGATGGGCTAGTGCTGCTCATATCATAAAGAACATTATTTGACATCACTGGCAGTTCAGAGCAGCTAGGACTTAAACTGACAGAGGATGTTCTTTTAGCCCTTGTTAATTCAACAACCTTGAGTATGAAACATGACATGTTAGCACGTCACCAGAACACACAAAGAAAAATCACAAGTAGCAATGGACCACTTACCATCTGCGTTAAAGCTGACATGTCTTTCTTCAGTTTAGATATCACCATGTTTTTTCTTTTAAGAATTTCTTGCAACTCTGCTATTCTCTACGTACAGACAGATGGAAAACATAAGTATATATAATTCACATGGTTGGCGAAGGCAACTACCGAGATAATTTGTACCTTGGCATCAGCTGTGCTAGATGCATGTGCAGTTGCAGACAGCTCCTTTATGATCACATCCTTCTCTTCGCAGACCTTCTGAAGGTTATACAATTCCTGTTCTGCCGCCAGGGGACTTAGCTGGATGCAATTGACCACAGTGTCACCAGTCAGCAACATTTAAAGGCGGAGAAGTGTTCAAAGTATTTTTATCAAAGCACTCTGCTCCAGAATGAAGGTAATACTGAAATGTTGATCAATACTTCATACAATGAAACAATAAGCTGTCCAAAAACAATTTGGGCCTCTTTGAATCGCAGGAATGAGAAAATGGAGGAATAGAAAAAACACATGATTCTGACATGAATAAAAGTGCAAAAAAAAGAATTGCAAAACACAGAAAAAATACAGGAAAGACCGTTTGATTGGACCACAGGAAAAACGCAGGAATCGGATGAAAGAGATAAACTCAAAGGAAATTTTCTAAGAGGTTAGAACTCTTGCTAAGTTTTCTCCAAAATGTCTATAGGATTATCCATTCCATAGGAATTTCAAAAGATAGGATAAAATTCAATTTTTTGTTTCAAAGGCCTTAGGATTGAAATCCTCCAAAATTCCTATGCTTTTCCTACAAATCAAAGAGACCCTAACAATGATAACATTATGCATAAATAAGATGCTTTCACCACAGAATAGTGTAGGATTTACCTGATTGTCCCCATTTACATGATTATCCACCGATGACACAACACTCCAACAAAAGTCAGAGAGGTCTGACATCCGACGCTCTTCATGGTCCATATGACTTACGCTGGACCTATCAACTACATCAGATTTTGCATCGTCCATTCCACAGATATCCTGCACTCGTCCACCATATGAAAAGGAAGTGAGACGAAAATACCTCATGGAACATGCTCTCTATAAACACATCATACCTTTGTCTTGTGAAGAGTAGCATTAATCTCTACCCTTGCGCACTCACAGCATCTAGCTCCGTCATCGTCTCCTACCTTCTTGCTTCCCACCAACTCAGATTTTTCCTGCTCTGAGGAAATGAAATTGTTGCACTTGACATACTGCTGTTGCAGGGAGTTCATCTCGTCAAACAGATCATCAAGCTTCTGCTGCATGCTTTGAAGCACCTCATCCTGCAAACCGTAAACATTTCTTCGTACGATTACTTAAGGCTGCAAGAACAGCATGTAAAAGCCGAGATGTCTTGCATATAGCACATTACTGCAAACATTAGAATATGTAACATTCAAGTGGAACATAATCACCTACTATAATAGAAGTCATATACACATACCACTTGGGCGAAATGACAAGAACATACATGCTTCAGTATATATGAGATCACTAAAATCAACAAAGGGGTTCAACACTTCAATCTATGAAGTATTAACTATGTGACTGATAAATCTGGGATAAGACGGAATATATGATATCGGTAAAATCAAACCCTAATATGAATCGATCGCTGGAGTTGCTCGATGCGGCGGGCCTCGTGGGAGCGGGAGGAGGCAGCCGCGACGGTGGCGACCAGGAGCACGCGGTGGAGCGGGCTGAAGAGCTCCCACGCCACAGCCTCATCCGGGGGGAGCCCAGGCGCGGCCGAGGCGGCGGACGTCGCCTCCTCGGCGCCGACGAGGCGGCCCTGCAGCGACACCCACGCGTGCCGCCGCGGGCTCGCCGGCTCGCGGAAGCGGCTCGTGAGGGCGCACCGGCGCCTGGAGGTGGACGAGGAAGAGGACACGGACACGCGGGAGGGAGGCCCGCCCGGCGGAGGGGTCGCCTCGCCGTCGCCGGCGGCGACCATGGCGACGGGTCGCATTCCGATTTGGGGATTTTTTTCCCCCTTCTTTTTTGTTCGTTTGAGCGGGTGATTTTGACGAAAGTGGTTTTCGAAATGTGAAATACTGGAGACGTCTTCGAAGCGAAACGGCTGACAAGGAGGTGTTGGGCTTTAAGAAATCCAGCCCATTTTAGGTAGCTCATGGACTTTAAGTCCCAAGGCCCCCAAACCCATGCAGCTTCTAGTGGGCCCATCCTAAAATTAACCGAATTGGACCTCATTTAAGTCCTCGACTCTTCTGACAGACGCATCCTCGACTGGCACGCATGGAACAGCCGCTCCCCACCGCGGCGGCGGCGGGCGGCGGCGACGGCGAGGGCTACCGGATCCGGCCGCTGGAGCTCGCCGACATCTCCAGGGGTTTTCTGGACCTCCTCAACCAGCTCTCCCCCTCTCCGCCCCTCACGGAGGAGGCCTTCGGCGCGCGGTTCGAGGAGCTCGCGGCGCTGGGCGCCGACCACCTCGTCGTCGTCGCGGAGGACGCCGCCACGGGCCGCCTCGCCGCCGCGGGTACCGTGCTCGTGGAGCGCAAGTTCATACGGCGGTGCGGCCGCGTGGGGCACGTCGAGGACGTCGTGGTGGACGCCGCCGCGCGCGGCCGTGGGCTCGGGAGCGCGTCGTGCGCCGCCTCGTGGAGCACGCGAGGGGGCAGGGTTGCTACAAGGTCATACTCAACTGCACCCCGGAGCTGACGGGGTTCTACGCCAAGTGCGGGTTCGTGGAGAAGAACGTCCAGATGGGGCTCTACTTCTGAATTCTGATCTAGGTTTCGCCTTCTTGGATCTCTGCCTACTAATAAGGAATTTTATGTCAGTCATTGATCATTGTATGGATGGATGGATCACTGATCAATGTGACTAATTCCATTTGCATTGCCAATATGTGCACGTTTATTTAATTGAATGGATTGTTCTCTGCATTTATGTGCAAATCTCAGTCTTGCAAATGATTTCAATGAGTAAAAGTACCAGAGTAATCCCAAACAAAATTTGTAGTGCAAACCTGCGATGGTATGGTATCGTATTACATGGCACCTGCCTTTGAAAGTGAAACAATATCACTTTTAACAGATTTTGATTTCGTATATATGAGGCCATCAGGGGGGTTAGCGTGGCTGATAAATAAAGGTTTTGTTATGTTGCGGCACTTTAATTAATGGAGTATATCAAGCCTTCCTTATTTCCATCAATGGCTCGACACAGTGCGGTTTGATTTGAGCACGCCTTGTTTTTTTGCGCTGGGCTGGCGAAGAGCTGGCCGAAGTATATGATCACACAAGTTTATGTAGAAAAGATTTAAGGAGAACACATTCGCAAGTACTGGTTTTAATTTAGCTCGGTGTCTACTTTATGAGTAAGTGATGTTTTGAATGTATTCTTAGCTTAAGGTTGGCACTACCTGGCTTCTTTATCTGACAAGAATGCTCCCTATGTTCATACATCATTCTGTCTTCTTTATTATATCAGAATTTTTAGCATAAGTCCACATCCAAAGTACCCTTTAGAACAGTAAAGTTCAGTGATATACTAAGGTATATGAAACCAAGGAGGTGCATTTGATACAAGTACAAGTTCATTACTCACGAGGCTACAAGTAAATCATGGATGCTTGAGTTAGAAGAGCAAAACTTCTAGACCATGCAATGTCTAGTTTGAAGTTATTAACAATCCACTCTTTGCTCACTATGGGGAAGTTTATTTATTCTTGTAAGGTAAACACTTACTTTCATCTATCTTAATCCTCTGCTCCCTTAGTCTATTACTATGTTTAGTTGTTGATTACTTGATTTCATAGTCCAGTTTGTTGACAGTGACGGTCCTGTTAATTAGGGCATGATCATATTTTTTTAAATCAAGTCTAGAGGCTAAGATTCTTTCCATTGTGTTATAGTAGTGGCTCAGCGATATAGTGTCACACTAGTAACTACTATTTTGAATGCACAAGGGCAAGCCAACGGAAGTCCTAGTGATGGATGAATTATTCTGTGATTGTCTGGCATTATACCAAGGAGTAGTGGGAATGGAAAGGTGGAAAAATCTCTGAATAGCGTCAGAAAGGTCACATAATTCGAATAGCTGGTAGTGGATCCCTGAATCAGCTTGTGCTGGATTGCTTCTTTTATTTTCTTTTATCAGCCTGGTTTCCAAAATTTGAATTGACCTGACTTTTGATCATAATGATCTTCCAAAGAAAAGAAAACTTTTGATCATAATGCAACCAGCTGGTGATCTTGCCTATGCCACAAGTGCTCTCTGAAATTCACAGTTCATGAACCTCATTTGGAAGTAACATTATTACCAAAAGTTCACCTTTAAAATCTTCTAGAGCCAGGAGCTAGCTTTGACTGCTTATTGTCCCTATTAGTATCTGCTTTGCATAGTAATCTCTCTTTCGTGTTGTACTGTCAAAAGGTTTATATTTACTGTTTGTGCCATTGTGATAGATCATAGATGGCCTATTTGGCTCTGTCATGATGTAGGTGCAAGTGCAGAGCCGCCCCCTATCATAGACGCACCAAAGCAGGTTCTTCCCAGACTTTGATCACTCTGGAGTCTGGACCTTCACACATGGAGAATCCCCAAGGTGGAGGCATTATTGAGGATTTTGCTGGCACTGCATCTCCTGCGTCGTCTGTCTGAACCACCACAATGCATTGCATCGTATCCATTCAGAGGATGAGCCAGCAGCGATTCTCCATTGCCAGATCCACGCGACAGTACGTTTTTTCCTCCCAATCAAGACCTGACAAACCTGAAGGTACCGTCATCTGGCCAGCTCTTCTCCTCCTCCCTTGTGCTGTTCAAGTTGTCACAGACTCACAGTGCTTTGCATTGTAGGATCCGGGGCATGATTTCTCCCTGGTGGCCATGGCAACAAACAACTTTGCTGCTCGGTTGCAGCACGAGGTGAGAGTGTAGTCCTTTTAGTTGCTTGCCCGCTTTTAACTGGCTTCCACTGTTGCAGTGGCTCTCCTCATCATCCTTCCCACTTATTATCATAGGCACGCTGCTGCCCTTTTTACCACTCTTCGTCTCTCATCCATTCCGACTCTTGTGCATGCAGGCACTATCTCTATCGCATCTGCTTCATACCAAACCTACGCTTTTATCCTGCAGAAAGATTGGCAGGCAATATTGGATTCTTGCAATGACTAAACCACCTTTGTTCAGTGTTCATCGAGGACATGGAGGTACGATACCGTTGTCGCGTTCTGCGTTACATGCTTCTTTGTAGACCGTATGTATTGCTGACACCACCACGGCATGACGACGGCATGCGTGTGTGTGTGTGTGTTGCGTCCACAGCCAAACGCAACGTGATGTTGAAGCCCTTTTTTTTAAACGATGAAACTAGTTAACGGGTCTTTAGCCTATTGTTTGCACTATTTGGTAGGGTCTTCTGATGAAGCTGAAGTCTGGAGCGTAGCTTCACTTGCTAGTTCATTTTACTTGAGTGCTCCATCCAAATCTTTTTAGAGCTGGAGTATTTGGCAGTGTTTCAGCTTCACTCTACAGGATACTCACTCTACCAGGATCAGGATCTAAAGCTCTGCCAAACAACTCCTAATAACACATACCAGCTCCTGGGTCCGACTCTCCTGGAGAACGAAATTCTCGAATTTTTAGAGTTGGTTTAAGAAGCCACTCGATGGTATGATCAAAACACGTGTTAAGAAACTATTTAGCGTGGACGTCCTTAGTGTATGGGATAGAGACCTCAAAACACGAATTAAGGCCGCGAATCTACGGCTGAATATGGTTGATTGATGAGATCCCGGTCGAGTTTTTTTTTTAAAAAAAAGAAAACGATGAAACTATCTCTGCGTCATGGTGTTTGGGCTTGTGGCTGGTTTTTGATCGGTTGCTGGTGACTTGCCTTTCCGGGCAAGAGCCAAGAGGGAAAACAAAAGAGCGGCAAGACGGCTGGGGTCGGTGACGGACCGACGGCTCAAGGCAAGGCGAGGCGACGGCGATGGCGACTCACCAAAAGTTTCTTCATGATCCCCTCAAGAAAAGAGAGAAAAGTTTGTTGATGCTGCCTGCTCGGCTGCTCGTCCTCCCCTTTTTAACCGTGTGCTGGATCTTTTTCTGACTTGAAATCACCGGCCCGTGAACGACCAGTGGCCGCGTGTGAGTGACAACTCTAATTGGTGCTTTGTTCTAGAAATATGTTTTTATATCAGTTAATCACATCCAGATCTCTACTTGGTGCTTTCTAATTAAGACATTATACTTCTCTAATTGGCACAAGAAGATTTGGACATGCCCTAAAAAAAAGTGAGTGAGCTCATGACTCCACATCGTTTTGTTTCGGCATGGGACGCAATGATCGATGGGCATAGTCCTGTTATCTGCATCTACTAACTAAAAAGTTCATTGCAAAGAGTAGCATGCAAGTCATCACCAGGGTATTTTTATTCCATTATTGTCACAGCCTCAAAAATCCTCACTTTTAAAAACCTGTGAATTAACATAGAGAATTTTTGCAAACAAGTGTTCTATTTCAAAACATTTTAAAATCTTCTAAAATTTATTTGAATTACTTATTTATTCTTCTTTTAATTTAAAAATCTCAAATTAACAAATTCTTGCTTTTTATTTTTAAAAAATCTCAATTTAATCTCTAATTCAGAGAAATTTTTGAAAATCAAATTTAAAATAATTTTAAAAACCCTAAATTGAATTCTTTCTAAATTTTCTCTAATCCTAATTTAGAAATCAAATATTATTCAAAATCCTATTTTCTATCTTTGAAAAATCCCAATTCAACTTTTAATTTGAGAAAATTTCTAAAAATTGAGCTTAATAGTTTTTAAATTTTAAATCAAATCCTTTCTAAAGTTTTTCTAAATTTTCCTTTTCTCCTATTTTTCCTTTCCTTTCCATTCTTTTCTTTTTTCCTTTCCTTTTTCCTTTTTCTTTTTCTTCTTTTTCTATTCCTTCTTTCTTTCCTTCCTTCTTCCTTCTTCCCTCCTGGCTCAGCCCAACAACGACCGTCGCTGCTTCTATTGGCACATTGCGGGCACTAACTTCGCCCACCAAAAGACCAAACCAACGCCGGCCATCCCCATCTTTTCGCACAAGTGGCTGCACACCAATAAAATGTCGTCGTCACCGTGCCTATCCCATTGCCGGACCGACTTTAAAGTTACCGCCACTACCATCGATATCTCGTCGTGAAGAACCGACTTAAAGCTCCTATAAAACGACCACCGCAGATCAAATTTTATATACAAGATTCCTTCCTCATATTCTCCTCAATCTTTCCCCCAAAGTTTCTCCAATAATCATACTGCACATTACACTGAATTTCAAAGAAAAAACAAGGAAGAACCGAGGAACCCTAGTATAATCGCAACAAAAAGTTCTCCAAAATCCATCAACCCCGATTAAGTTTTCTCCAAATTGAAGGTATCATTATGTACTTTATACTCAAAGCTTTGTTTCCCCTAACTTTTCCAAACTCGAACACTACTGAAAATCTATCACCGGCGAGCTGTCGCGGCTTACTCTGCTCCAGCCGCCGCCGCACGCACGATGCCAGGGCATTTTAACGCCTTTCCCACCAAACTAAACTCCTAGCTAGCATCTTCGTGTTCTGTAGATACTTTTAAACACCTTGTCTCGGCCAGACAATCACCGAAGCACCTCACCGACTGAGCGTTGTCATGCCCACTCTGTTCCGGCCATTGCCATGCACGTCGCCGACTCATTCCGATGGATTCCCGGCCTAACTAATGCCACAGTTAGCATCTCTATCCTCCGTAGATACTCTAGGACACCATGTTTTAACCAAACAAACACCGGAATGCTCCGGCGACGAACGCCACCACCGTCATAGCTATCACGCCGTTGTCGGCTTACCCTGCCGTCGCTTCGACTCAATCAAGTTTAAAAATGGATTCTATGTGTCACATAGATGGAAGAAAGGTCCTTTAATCCGAGCTCTAACCCTCCACGCCGTCGTCCATCATCGCCCTGTCGACGGCCTCACAGGAAGAAGAAAGCAGAGAGGAGGAAGAAGCACAGTGGAAAGGAAAGGAAAGAAAAGAAATAAAGGAATAGAAAGAAGAAAAGAGAAGCTAGTGCAGTGGTAGAGAGGCTGAGGGAGGAGTGAGAGAGGAGTAACAGGTCCTGGGTTAATCCAGCCTCAAGCCTTTTCTTTTCATTTTTTTCCTATTTTATTTTGATCAAGAGATAAAAATAGAATAAGGCATAGGAAAAACCCTAGAAAAATAGGTTGATCCCTTTGGTCCCTTCAAAATCTCATTTTCAAATTTTTGTATACTTTTAAACTTATTTAACTGCTATTTTAATTTTTCCAAAATATTTGTTTTAAAACTCTTTTATATTTATATTTATTCAAATTTAAAATTAAGAATAGATCCTTTTAAACTTTTTAAATTTGAATTTCTCCTAAGTTTCTTTACATTTATTTATATTCTTTCGAAATACTCTTAACTTCAAAATCTTATAAATTATTTTATATTAAGTTAAACCCAAATTTTAAAACTTTAGGATTTAACAAATAATCCTAGAAAACTTTTTGACCCCTTTTGACTCTTTTCGAATTTTTATTTCATTTTTATAAACCTATTTATTCTCCTTTTAAAATATTTGAAATATTTCTTTCAACTCTTTTATTTTTATTCAAACCCAAATTTAAACTTTAAACTTTAAAAACCTAGTAAATAACCTTTCTGTTTAAAACTTTAAAAACTTTAAAAACAAACCATTTCCCTTCAAAATATTTTAAATACTTTGTCTATTTTTCTTTATGTTATTCAAACCTAAATTTTAAGTTTAAAATCTAACAAATAAATTTTCCTTTAAAATCTTCAAAAATCATCTTTCAAACTCTTTTTAAATTTTTATATTTATTTGGTGTTTCATTAAAGTTGTTCGTCGATTTATTTTATCATTTATCAATAGATCGCGACGTCGAGTTCGTAAAGGAAACCGAACTTGACCATATTATCAATGCAAGTATCCTCGCTACTATTCAAGGAATTAAAAGAGTTGAGACCATTGGTATCGAAGGCAAGTCAAATTATCCTTGATCATCTATAGTATTTGAAAATAATGAATTCTATTTATTAAAGTATATTTAGTTAGAAATGTTTTGGGGATGGGTTAGATAGCTATAATTCATCATTTTATATGTTCCCTAGATTTTAGATGTTAATATTTCATGTAACTTAGTTCATATAGATAAATATCTTATGCATTAGAAACATTCTATCATTTCATGTATAGGAAAGAAGAAGTTTAATATTTCATGTGATTAGATATATTCTCCTTCTCCTTAGACAATATTCTGATAACCTGTATTAAGTATAAAATCATGAGAATAATAAAATGAGCATTATCATATGCATTAATATTTCATGCAATGGTCATATGAAATTATATCATTATTTCATATAATAGAATGAAAAAATGATCCATTATTTTATGTGATAGGAAAATATAAGTCCTATCATCTTATGTGATATAAGAATAATTTTGGATATATACCAGAAAGTATAATTTTATGACCTAAATGATTTTGGTTGTATGCTAGAAAATATAAAAACTCTTATGCCAGAATAAGGACATAGTTTCGCCCATCCGATAGACTGGTTATATCGACATGGCAATTATATATTTCTCTCTGATCTCCTTGGGGACTTAGGAGTTTTATTCATGCGACTCTACGCATGGGAGATTTGTAGTTTTGTTTTTGTTGAAGTCTCATTGGTGGACAGTTATGTAAACAGCGGATAACAACACCGATACTAACAAGATCGGTACCGTCTGTTAAGATAGAGATCCAGGTTCCACCAAGCGAGGGCAAGTGTGTGACGAACAACTATTAAATAGGGGTCGAGACATCAATTGTTGGTTAGAATTGGTGCCCTTATTAAGATAGTTCCCAAGATAGTTCCCAGGTCTCGTTCACATATCAGAAAAGGTTAGAACTATATAAATGCCATGTTACCTTTTAGTCTGGCTAACTAAGGTTAATCCTCGAGTAAAGCTGAGCAAACACTGCAGTTTATTGTATTCGAATACGTTGTACTCTCAGTCAACGGAGTTGTGTCTATGAGTGAATCCAGTTTAATGGCACGAGTAACTTTGCTAAAATGTCATCCCTAAAATTTGATATTCATATATAAGAAATTAAAAGAAAGAATAGGATCTAGATTCATGTTTAAGTTAGGCTTAGTTTATTTCCTTTTAGGACATCATGTATATCTATTTATGTATAATATGAAATCACATTAAAATTAGACTTATATCATATCATGCATATCTATATGGCATAAGATCATGTTAAGGCTAGGACTATATTATTCTTTTTAAAATATCTTGCGTATTTAAGGAAAGGGTAGAGTATAGGACTAAGCTAAAGTTAAGCTTATAATTGATGTCCTTAAATATTCACATAGAATATTTTAGAAAGAAGAATAGGATATATTTTATGCTAGAAACATATTCATAATTTGTTTCTCTTGTCGATATAGCATGCATATTTAAATAAAATTCTATTCAGTTTGGCTTGCTGAGTACCATTGGTACTCACTCTTACACCTAATAACTTCAGGAAATCTCGAAGCCAAGGAAGAACACGAACTCTAGGTCAACTCTACACTCGGGCTATCCCTGTGAAAGTGTCGCGGCTTTGTTGTATTGTATAGATCGTATTTGTACATTAATAAGTTTGTAATAATAAACGAAGTTTATGTATATGTACTATTTCACACATAACCAAATTCCTGGGAGGTTATGTGGTGGTGTGGAGTTGACCTCTTCGGAGAACACCCCACAATTATCTTAAAATGTAGTAGCATAGCTATCCTCCATTTATCCCAAAATATAATAACTTTAAGTCTTTAGAATTTATCTCAAAATATAATATTATTTTACCAACATTTTTTTCAACCTATCACAACCCTTCACCGTTAAATTTTCTCACATATTCTCTTCTCATCCAATCACAATTTTCTTTCATTAAATTTTACTTATTTTTTAATAACTATGCCTAATTCTAAAAGTCTAATTCTAAAAATCTTTATATTCTAAAACGAAGATAGTGAAACGGAGATAGTAGCTAATTGACCGCCTAGCAAGTTAGATGTACCGGTCTCTAGGGCATCCTTTCCCCTTAAATACCTAGGACTGCCTCTCGCCCTCGGAAGACTGCGAAAAAGGGACTTGCAACCAACTTTTGACAAAATCTCTGCAAGGTTACAAGCTGGAGAGGTAAAAACATGGGGTGGCCGAAAGATCCACTTTGGTCATATCAGTGGTAACAACCCAACCGATCTATTTGCTCATCGCCCTAAAGGTCACAAAAGAATCGCTTGCCTAATTGGACAAACAACGGCGAAAATTTCTGTGGGCCGGAACGGGAGAAATCACGGGAGGAAAATGTAAAGTGAATTGGACCAAGACAGCAAGACTTGCCTGCCAACTAACCTTGGGGGTTTGGGCAAGACTTGATCTTGAAAAGTTTACAAGGGCACTACGATTACGTTGGCTCTGGCATGAATGGAGGGACCCAACAAGACAGTGGGTATGTTTGGAAACGCCTTGTGACAAGGATGACAAGGACCTCTTCACAACATCAACAAGAATAACAATTGACGATGGAAATACGGCCCGCTTTTGGGATTCAGCCTGGCTAGATGGGCAAAGGCCGAGGGATCTCATGCCACTAGTTTTCGGGTTGGCTAAAAACAAGAGGTGCTCCTTGAGGCAAGGAAAAGAGGAGGACCACTGGCTGCACGACCTAAGCTTGCATGACAATACGACTTGGTCGGTGAACCTTATCGATCAGTTAGTGACCTTATGGGGAGCGACACGCCGACTACAATTCACAAGTGGGGAGCAAGACCAAATCACTTGGAAGCTCACCAGCCACGGCGAGTACACGGCTTCCTCAGCCTACAAAGCCTAATGCTTTGGGACTCCTGCTGCGCCCTTCAAGCAACTCATCTGGAAGGCCTGGGCCCCAGGGAAATGCAAGCACCATGCGTGGCTATTCATACAAAACAGAGTATGGACTTTCGATCGGTTAGCGACACGGGGTTGGAGAAACAACGGTCACTGTCCTCTCTGTCGTTCCTCTCCCGAGTCAGCCTTACACCTTGCAGCTGAATGCAGGTACTCGTCTAGGATTTGGAATATGGTAGCTGACTGGGTTGGCTTCCAACAGTTGAGAACAGACAGCTGGAGAGAGGCTGCATCAATACAACATTGGTGGGAAAATTTAGGGAGCACCTCGGGAGTGCCCAAGAAGGCACTGCAATCGCTAATCATTCTGGTAGTCTGGGAAATATGGAAAGAGAGAAATAGAAGAATCTTCGATCGCATGGAAGCTTCGGCATAACATGTCCTAAGCGTTATCAAAGAGCAAGCGAATCTTTGGGGCCTTGCGGGCGCCCGGTATTTGCGAGAGCTAATAGGTTTCCCTGTATAGTCTCTTAATAGTCTAACCTTTTCTTTTTTTTCTAAGGGTATATTTTCTTCTTCTTTATGCAATGAAAAGACACAATCGTGCCACATTTCCTTAAAAAAAAGATAGAGACGATTGCAGAAATTTGACCTTGAAGATAAACAATGAGACTTTAGAATTTTATTGATTCGAACTTTTACTTGTGTAGATATTACCGTGCTGACGTGTTGATGATAGACTTGCACTATCTAATCATGGTGTCTTTTATGACCATCATTCACTTAATTTACCTTGACTTTTTCTTTCCAACTCCTAGATCGGCCTTTCAAAGTAGTAATCTACATAGAACTGAAAAAAGAGAACTTTTTGACACTTTGATGAAACACTTTACCTCATAAATAACCAGACACTATAAAGTACTCCAAGAAGCAACAAAAAATCAAAAGTCCGGAGGAAATAGGCGAGAAAAATATTGGATGGCACAGTTGCGTCGCTTTCATTCACCGTGGTGGCCCTCGCGCGCGCGAAACATATGGGGGCCTTGTCGCCGTCATAATCACGGGAGCGGCTTTCTTAGCCGTCGGATTGGCAAGGGACACCGATCCGACGGCTGATGTTGCGCCCACAAGACAAACCGGTGATGCAGACGTTCACTCAAAAGATACCGCCGCCTCTGGGAAATTGCTAGGTACCCTCACACATGCAGGGATCACTTTGGCTTTTCCACTCCTCTACAAGAAATTAATATGTTTTCTCTAGAAAACATCTTCAATAAATATAAAAAATGCTAAAGGATAGGATCTTATATCACACACGCGGTATGCCCCTCGCACGAAGGAGAGTGTCAGCCACCACCACTTGGCTAGCCAGTGAGCTGCCTACCACAGTGCTCCTTTTCTTCTCTCCCTTCCTCTCCTGAACAATCACAAGGGTCAATATGACCAGGCGTACTTGGCACCATCGAGCATCGGACACCTCACGTCGCAGATGGACAGCTTTCATCTAGGCCCCATCAATCACTACGGAAAAGCTCATGTTTGCCGAATATAAAATTATTTTCGAGAGCTTTATATCGGACACTCGACTAACAATCTATTTGTCGAGTGGGCTCTCAACAAAAAGTACATTTTGCCGAGTGTTTACACTCGGTGAAAAACACTCGACAAAAATCCCTTTTGCCGAGTGCCAATAAGGACACTCTGCAAAGCAAGAACCGCCGTCAACGAACCACCGTTTGTCAACATCTTTGCCGAGTGCCAGGGCTAGGCACTCGATAAAACACCACATTTGCCGAGTGCCAGGGCTAGGTTCTCGGCAAAATACCACCTTTGCCGAGTGCCTAGGCTAGGCACTCGGCAAAATGCCCCTTGCCGAGTGTCTTGCCACGGCTCGACAAACATGTGAAAATTTTTCCGATCTATCCTTCAAACTTTCTCTATTAAAACTTTCTCTATTATGTAAATACAACATGTAATCCCTAATTATCAAATTTGGTAATTTTTCGATTGGTTTTGCTATATTTCTTTGATTTATTGTATTTTCATATTTTTTTGGCAAGTCTCAAATTAGAACGCATGTGGTTAAAAAATAAAAAAATTAGTGTAAAAATTATATTCATGTTATTTAGACCCTTTTGAGTCATTATGTGGTAAATGAACAGAAATTTTAAAACTATTCTTCATGCAACATGGTTAGGAACATGTTGACCGAATGATTTCAAAATTGTAAAAATAGCAAACAAAGTCAGAGAATCATAAAATTTGTTAGGATATCATGATATCATACGTCGAGGCTGGGGTAAAAAATCGAGAAGGTTTCGAATATTTTATCAGATACGACGCTCATAAAACCGAAGATTCTCTCAAGAAGATTATAATTGTTGAGAAGGATTGGTTAGATTTAGAGAGAAAGTGACGGCCAAATTATCGTTTCATTTCAAATCTTTTTTCCTAGGCAATAAATATCATATATTGGTTTATGCAAAAATTTGGTAATTTTTTGAATCCGTTTGATAATTTTTAAATTATTAGAAGCATAAAACTAAAGTTTTTTGCCGAGTGTAGCTCTCGGCAAAGTATCACACACGGCAAAAATTGTACAAAACCCTAGTGCGCAAAACTTTGCCGAGTGCCTAGAGCATGGCACTCGGCGAAATTAGTCTTTGTCGAGTGCCACCGATCCGGCTCTCGCAAGCCGGTTTTTGCCGAGTGGCTAGATCGGGGCACTCGGCAAAGCTGCGACACACGGCAAAGTTTTTTATTATGCCCGCCTCCTCCCCGTGCCACGCTCGGTTTCGGACTTAGAAAAATTAATAGAACACGCACCGCCGCCTCCCGCGCCCATCTGCGCCGCCGCGCGCCGCCGCCGCCTCGCCCAGCCGGTGCCCGCCGCCGACCGCCGCCCTGTTGGCCGATGGGCTCCTCCTCCGGCCGACGCCCTCTCCGTGTCCGGTGCCTCCCTGTGGCCGGTGGCCTCCTCCCCGCCGACGCCTCCCGCCAACGCCCACCTCCCTACCCGGGCCGACGCCGCCCTACTCACCGCCGACGCCCCTCTTCCCTCGCGCCGACGGCCCACCGACCGACGCGGCCCCTCCTCCGCCGACGCCTCCCCACCCTCTCGCATTTTTTCGGTAAACACGTCTTTTAGTTATTGCAACATTTCTTTGTTATTGTAACATTTGTTCAAACAAAATTAGATTTGTTATTATATAAACATTTAGTTCAAACTATGACAATATTTAGGTTATTATTGACACATCAAAATAATATCATGTATTTAAGTGTTTATTAAAACGAGTAATATTTAGGTATTTATTAGAAACAAATCTATGGTAAAAACAATAGTATTTATTAGATACATATCTATACTCCTTTGATTTGAGTAGAAAATTTATGTTGTTGTTCAACAGGCGACACAAGTTTATTATCTGTCATATCCGTGCCAAACAGACGACCGTCTTCAGGGTTGGGATGTTGTGTCAAGGTATCGCCACACGGTAAACTACCTGTACCAAACAATGAAGACTACAACATGGACCCAAACACATATGACGGAGAGTTCTTTCAAGAAGATGGGCTACAAGGAATTTTTGAGATTGACTTAACCGAAGCGATGGGGATGGATGTGGCAATGAAATGGTTGTTGATGAGGACGCTGGAGATGAGGTTCGTAATGTGAAGGACTTAGAATTGCTTCAGCGGTCACATTTAGGAAATGAGAGGGACGACAACATTCCTCCTGCCGAGGAGGAACCTAATGATTATATCGACATGGCTGATAGTGATGATGACAATTATGATCCAACTAATCCCGACCATGATGACTATTTCTAATACATGTATGCACTGCGTTAACTATGTTCTATTTATTTTGCATCTATGTTCTATTTATTTTGCATATCTCTCTTCGTATTTTTGCATATCTGTGCTAATTGGTTTACTCTTTCTACGTGCAGGTGATTGAACAAAGATGGTGGGTGGTTTGACGAAGTGCGGGTCGGTGTTCAGAAGAGCCGCCGATGCCATTCGAGGGTCCGATGCAGCTGAAGGGTCTGGTAGGAGTCGCGGCAGGGGTCGACGCAAGGTTTGTCTTGGGGGTCGAGGGAGGATACCCTCCCGTAGCGTCCTCTAGTGACGACGAGCGGGAGGAGCGGGTGGAGGAGGAGCAAGCGGAGGGGAGGCCGAGGGTTCTACTGCCTCTAGTGAGGAGCAGGAGGAGCAGGAGGCTGGGGGGTTTGCCTCGGCTGGGGGTTCTGCTTCCGCAGGGGGGTCTGCCTCAACTGTTTGGTTGCGAGGTCCCTCGACCCTCCCACGGTGACCGATAACTTTCGAGAGACGCTCGATTCAGCTGAAGGGACTCGGTAAGTAACCTTGGATATTGTCAATACTTTGTCATTTGATTTGTTAAAAATCACAATTAAAACTAATAATTCATTGCATTTTCACTTGGAAGGTGTTGGACTGTGATCAGAGGAGGTGATCACAAACGCCAAGTCAACGACATCCCGGGTCTTCGTGCGGCAGTACACTTCCTGGCCTTGTTCAGACGCCGAAGGTCGAGCACGCCACACGTTTGACCACTACGTCGCCGTCCCCAATTTTCCTGATCGAGATGAAAGGATCTTCAACAACAGGGCAGAGCAGGTGAAGGCCGAGTTGTGGGTAAGTCTTCTGTCAAACCACGTCCCTCAATACATTACATTCATTGCACATTATTGAAACAATGGCTCAATACATCATGTGTTTATGCAGGATTTTTTTAAATGCCAGACAGGATACGAGGCAAGAGCGGCTGCGTTGGCTGACAAATCCTGTCACAAACTCGTGACTGACATGCATTACGAGGCGCGCATTCAGGCCATCATTGCATACAACGTTGCATATAACAACCTGAAGGTCACCAAAACCGAAGCAAGAACCATGACTCTGACAAAGGAACAATACATGCTGGTAAATATAACATCGGATTTTTGAACGATTAAGTACATTTGATTTGATCTAGGTATATCTCTTATACTTGGTGACGTGTAGGTGCATGTTTGGTGGTGCGGCCAGCTTCTCGATTGCTGGGAGCGCATGGTGGATAGGTGGTGCGCTGCCGAGTGGCAGGAGACGCACTCCGCTTGCTGGGAGCGGCGTTTGATGATGCCACGTGCACCACACCACCAAGGCAGCCTTAGCCTCAACCAGTATGCAGCTAGATGGGTATGTGAATTCTATTTTTCATTTCAACGACCAATGCTCAATAGCTCTATCTTGACAACCTATACTATTCTATTTTCCTTTTGTGCAGCCTCAGTCGACGGCATCAAATAACCCCAGTAATGACCACGTAGGTTGAGCGCCGTGGCCACCTCGGTAATTTTCTTTGAACAATTGTAATTGTGGACTACCTACTGTGAACTACTATGTTTTCTTCGAATTTCGTTTGCGAATTGTGGACTACGTCTTGTGAACTACTATGTTTATGTTTTGTGGATTGTGATGTGACTACGATTGTAGATTATATTTATGTCTTGTGGATTGTGAATTATGGATAATGTTGTGATTGTGGTTGTCGATGTGGTTATCTTGATTGGGGTTGTGATTGGGGATGTGGAATGATGCTTATGAGGTGGTGGAATGATTGGGGTTATGAATGTGATGTATATTTTGAAAATTTATGAAATATGCGACTGAACAAATAAAACAGGGTTAAAATTGTCACTTTGCCGAGTGTAACACTCGGCAAAGAGGGTCTTTGCCGAGTGCAGTGGCCAAAACACTCGGCAAAGAGGGCAAACCGAGGATCGGGAACCCTTTTTGCCGAGTGTTCAATCTTCGCCGAGAGCTTTGACAATAGCACTCGGCGAAATCCCCCACTTCGCCGAGTGTTTTTGTAAAAGCACTCGGCGAACTTTTCAATTTCGCTTCAATTTCGCCGAGAGCATTTGCAAAAACACTCGGCGAAGTGTGGGATTTTGTCGAGTGTTTTTGCCGGCTCTCGGCAAAATTAAAAAGTTTGCCGAGTGTTTTTTGTCGGCACTCGATAAAAATTTTTCGTCACCGTCCACCCAACCTAACATGTACTTTTTTTGTCGAGTGTCAAAGTGACACTCGGCGAAGATTTCGTCGAGTGCCCGATGAAAAACACTCGGCAAAAAAAGCGTTTTGTCGATTCAAAGTTCACCGTGTGAGCTATGCCGAGTGTAACACTCGACGAAGTGTTCGCCGAGGGTTTTAGAGTCTTTGCCGAGTGTCCCAGACACTTGGCAAACAGGGAATTTTCTGTAGTGAATGTACCAACAGGTAGTCAGACATCTGTAACGGTGGCGGGACTTCTCTATTCAGCTTTCACGAGTACAGCAGCAACAACTGGTGGTGGGGTGTTGTGGTGCGGCAACGCAGGGGAACAGAGGATGCAACCTGGGCAAAGGTGTTGGAGTTACGCTAGGAGGCGACGATGCACTTCAATGGCGTGAACCTAGTAGATGGTTCAACGCATCGGTGAGAGGTGGTGTCGAGTTAAGAGTGATCAGTTGGTTAAAGATAAGATGGAAAGAAATTCGAATAAAGATGTTAGAAGGAAAATTAATGCTCTAGAGTTTCATTCTTTTTAGATGAAATTTGATGCTATAATTAAAAAAATAATGAGGGGAGTATGATAGTGCGCGGTATGGTTTAAGGATTTAATTTAATAGTATTCTTTATTTCTTAGGGTGTATGTCCATGTTTGTGTGGTCTTCTGTGGTTGTGTTCTTTTTTTCCTTTTCTAACTTATTTTTCACGTGTAAAAAAATATAGGCGGTTGCTTTATAAAATATTATCAATCTATTTTTTATTTTTTAATTTAATATTTAATTCGTCATGCGTTAATCACAACTCTATTTTTCACGTTCGAACACACTTTGTATGTTTCCTTTCTCAAGGATTTAATTTAATAGTTTCCTTTGCAAAAATTCTCTATTTCAAATTTTTTGTGTAATATAAGTAAATATTTTTAACTTCATTGATTTTTGAAACTTTGAACATTTTCAGAATAACCAAAAATGCACCGTCAAAGAGCATATGGCTCAGTTGTTGCGCCTTGAGCAGTTGTGCTACGCGGGGAAGAAACCGTTATGACCTACGTGGCCGCCGCCGCTCCACGCGTGCGCCGCCGTTCTGTTTCCGCCGCCGGTTTTCTCACCTCAGTTTGTCCAATCGAATTGACAGCAAGTACTACTTCTACTAGCAGCAGCAGCATCAAGGCCTGAAGACTGAACTTTTCTCTCAGATCCCCGTCAGTCACCCGATCATGCCCACGCACGCATCCATAGCAGCAGCGGAAAACACACAGACGCTTGCCATACCGTCGACGCAACCAACCAAGCCAACGTCGGTCGCCGGCGGTAACCGGCGGCCGGCCGCGGCGCACGAAAAGCTACCGCCCGTGGTTTTGATCAGAGGCCAGGTTAGAGGAGATCGACAGCGACGAGAGAGACAGAAACACCAATCGATTCGACGCACCATTGACTGAAGTCACTCAACCTGAACTTTGAACCTTCTCCGGCTCTGTCTGGAACATATTTTTAGCGCGGATTACTGGGACCGATTGTTTATTTATTAACACGAAAGATAAAATACTCTAAAAAATAAACTTCTTAAATAACTTAGTAGAACAACACGGTAGATGTTTTTAGCGCGGATTAGTGGGACCGATTGTGACATTTTTTTTAAAAAAAGAAAAGCTAAAAGGAACACAATACTTAGACGAGAAAATTACATATCTACCATTGTAAAACAGTGAATTCGCTGAAATACCATCACTTAAACGAGTTTTGATATAATGCCATTCTTAATTAGAACGTCTTCGCTAGAATGTCATTCTAGACTGGCCTTTGGCTTCTTCTTCCTCCCTCAACCTCATGGAGATTCCTCCCTCAACCTCCTCATGTTCCTCCTTCCACATCACTAGTGGCCATGGCAGTGAGAAGAGCTCTGCAACCAGGGATGACGAGTGTCGCCGTCGCCGTCCACCACCGCCACCGAGGGCGCCATCACTGTCCACCGTCACCACCGCGCCTGGCTTGCACGGGAGTAGCGGCCCTGTTGCCGTCCACCGCCGCCACCTAGGGTGCCAGGCAGAGTAGCGAGCGTCGTCGTCGCCGTCCACCACCACCACCGCCTATGAGGGCGCCAGATAGGCGCCGACAGGAGTAGGGGCGTCGCCGTCCCCATCCACCAACACCACCAAGGACACCAAGCAAGCGCGAGAGTAGCGGGCGCTGCCGTTACTGTCCACCATCGCCACCGCGTCAGCTGGCGCGGGAGTAGCAGACGTCGTCGCCGTCCACCGCCGCCACCGAGGGCGTTGGGCTGACGTGGGAGTTACAAGGGAGCCAATGATGGATGGAGAAAGATGAAAAGTTGGAGGAGGAAGAAACCTAGGTGTAAAATGGTCCAGGATGACATTCTAGCCAAGACGTTCTGTTTAAGAGTGACATTCTATCGGAACCCGTTTAAGTGATAATATTCCAGTGAATCCACTCTTTTGTGATGGCAGATATATAATTTTCTTGACTTAGACCATATTTATGAAAGCTTTTGGCAGCCATAGCTTTTCCCGAAATATCCAGCTCCCTCAACGATTGGGTTTCTAAACTATATTTTGAGAATCTATATTTTAGAATTCAAAAAATAAACAAGAAACGGTCTGAGATTATAACCCAGATTCTAAGATTATGTACTTACATAATACACAGAAAATGAGCTATGGGACAGCTCAAAAGTCAAAACAGAGTGACCAGGATTATTCGTCAACATTGTTACGATGCATGTACTTCACAGAACAAGGGTGCAGCAACGAGAGGAAACAGGCTATAGAGGCTGGTGCTGGGATGCTGGCTGGATGTCATTTGTCAAGCAAAGGGGATGCAATGTACATGGGCATGCATTCATGCAAGCAGACATCTGCAACTTGCACTTTGGTGTGTACTATGACAAACAGAGATGAGACAACTATCTATACACTTGTGAGTTACTCTCATCTCCTTCATTATCAAAAGAACAGACTACTTAATTAATCAAGCTCGCAGCTACAGTAGTCTACCACTGCCATGTGGGACACCCCTCGTCTTTTGAGCTCTGAAGAATGCATGCGACTGCTCCAAAATCCAATGCACTCATGTTCAGTTTACCAGATAGATCAACGAAATCATCAAGAAAGAAGGAAACGAAGCTAGAAACTGCCGGTGCAGACGCTTCTGCATGCCTTCCGGCCGTTCGTGTGTTGCGCACTGCTGCACCTGTCATGGCGACTGATTGATTAATTTAGCCGGCGAAGTGCTTTTGCTTGCTCGCCGAGCAGGTGCAGCTGGAACGGCTGTCGTTTAACACCTTCAGATGAATCAAGAACAAGAACACCGTCAGCAACTTGGATGAAATTTGATTGATTTTTCTTGCAGTAGTAGTTATGTCTCAGTCTCAGACAAGACTATCTAGCTGGTTAGTTATGTATGGTTACTGACCGAACTGCAAACCTCATCCTCATGTGAGCATCTCAAAAGTGTTCGATAAAAAAAGAACTTTTTTTTAAAAATTAACTAGAGTAACTAGGAGATCGATGCAATCTGGATGTGCCTAGCTAGCCACCACCACCACTACTACTACTAGCTAATTGCAGTTACCCCTTCCCTCATCTGGAGGGT
The DNA here is from genome assembly GCA_019925245.2 of Oryza australiensis. Classification (NCBI taxonomy): domain Eukaryota; kingdom Viridiplantae; phylum Streptophyta; class Magnoliopsida; order Poales; family Poaceae; genus Oryza; species Oryza australiensis. Next base: position 435,288 of record JAIFGZ020000479.1, read on the forward strand.
AACAACAACAATCTACTTGATCTAAACATCTCCTATATCCCGGGACAATTAGGCAAGCTGCACCTCGGAATTTTGATCAAACAAAATTAGGACACATTTATATTACCTTGACCTGCTTCTGGAGCTCCTTGATGTAGTCGACGGCCAGATCCAACATGTCAGCCGTGTTGGTTTGCTGCAAGTAAAACCAAGCCCCAAATCACAAACGGTCAGCTCATCAGCTAGTAGTAGCTCAAACTGTTACACTGTTAATTTTTTTTCACAGTGGATCAGAGTTGTGGTCCTTCCATGGCAGCAGCTGCTGCGACGTACTAGCAGTGACACCCAAACAGGGGAAAAAACCAATCTTGGAGTAGTACACAAGGTGTTCGACCGATCGGATCCCCTCACCTTTTCCATGTTGGGGACGAGCTCCTGCAGCTTCCGTATCCGCTCGCTGATGCGCGTCCTCCTTACCTGCAAGCAGAGACGACGGGCTCGGTTTTGTCAGCTCAGGAAACGAAGAAATGGACGCGTGCCGTGACATGGCGTGTGCGGCGTCGAGTGGCGGAGGTCTGTAAGGTACGGACCCGCTCGGCGATGCTGCGGGGGTGGGTGGCGCAGCCGCGCTTGGCGCGGATCTTGCAGGGGACGGCGTCCTGGAACTGGAGGAACTTCTCGATGGCGGCCATCTCCGGCGACGCGGCGGCGGAGGAGGGGGGCTTGCTGCTGCTGCTCTTGGACGCCGGGAGGCTGAGCTGCCGCGGCAGGTTGTCGCGGGGGCGCTTGGACGGGAGGCTGTTGTCCGGGAGGAGCGACGTCGGCGGCGAGGGCTCCTCCCAGGCGGAGGAACCCATCGTGTACCCGCCGGGGATGCCGCTGCCGCCGTAGCCGCCGCGTGCGGTGGCGCCGTTGCTGCCGGGCTCCGGGCTGCCGCCGCCGGCGAGCTCCTCGTCCTCGCTGCCCATCTCCGAGATCTGGGACATCACCGACCCCTGCCGCGACGAGAAGCTGAGCTGCCCCTTGAGCCGTGGGTCGCCGCCGCCGCCGCCCATGCCCGCTCTTAGCATATTCCCGTATCCTATAATTGGTATGGATATTAATTGCGTAATACGACGCCTCTCGATTCCAGAAATGGAAAGGCAGCCACCTCATGATTGCTACTACTTCTTGCAGGATCGAGTGAAAGGCTAACTACTGAGCTACACATCGCGAGAACCAAGAAAGATCGAGCTGGAGTGGAGAGGAGGAAGAAGGTGCACCAACCGTTGTCCATGGTCAAATGGTTGAGGAAGCCGGCGGGGGAGCTGCTCTGCCGGAGGAGGCTGTTGCCGGCGGCGGTGGACTCCGTGCCGCCGGAGCTGACGGTGCGGTAGAGCCCCTCCATGGCAGAGGCCATCTGCTGCTGTTGCTGATGCGACTGGTACATGAGCTGCTGCTGCTGCTGCGAGACCATGGAGTCTTCCGGCGGGACGAAGTGGGCGGCGACGGCGGGGCGGGGAGGCTTGTCCCGGATCTCCGGGTGGCCGTGGCTGGCGAGGAAGCGCGCGAGGACGTTGTCCGCGGCGTGGTCCGGGCTCGCCGGCCGCTGTTGTAGCTGCCCCCCACTACCAGCACCACCACCCGGGAGGAAGTCCCCGCACACCTCCCCGAGCAGCGTGCTCGGCGCCGACCTGTACCTCAGCAACCCCGGAGAGCTCATCTGCGGCGGCGTCCGTACCCCGGCTGGCTGCTGGACTACTGGCAGGTTCAGGTCCTTGGACACCGGCGCGCCGTACATCACCCAACTCCCCCCCACCCCCACCTCGCTGATCTCTCCACACAACAAACCAGCAGCTCAACTCAGCTCGCACGCACTGTGTGACCAGACGACCGGATCGATCGAACGAGGAAGACGATCGAGACGAGGCTTGTGATTTCGCTACAATTTTTTTTTGTGGGGTGGAGAGGAGAGGAGAGTATTTAATGGCGAGAGGAGGGAGGAGATGATTGGGGGCGTGTAGCAGTGGGAAGATGTGGGAGTGAGAGCGGAGACGGGTATTTATAACGGTGGAAGTTACTGGAAGGAAGGGAGGGGATCGAGGTGCCCTCGTGGCTGGGTCTCTCCCGCCCGACTCAGCTCGTCGTCGACGACGTCGGCGGCGGCGGCGTTGCCTAGCTACAGCCACCGGCCTACTTTACTGCTTTACTCCTAATACTACTCTTGGATTGGAATACAGAGGTCAGAGTTTGTCCGACTACGAGAGGACAGACAATAAAAAAAATCGAGAAGTTACGCATAACATGATGACCAACGGTATATTAATTATAATTTTTATCTCCATTAAATAATATGTCACGTCATCAAAATGCTAACATGACAGCCTAATTAAAAAGGAAAGAGAAGGAAACTGTTTCTTTGAGGAGAAACCAGGTCTACTCTTGAAACGAGGCATATAGAAACCACATGTTTGCCATTAGAAAGAAACTATTGGTTTCTTCGTCCACACGCGCCCGGAGTTGCATCCTCCCCGTTCCCGTCCTTTGCTCCCCGTCGTCCGTCTTCCGCTCTCACTACCATCCACGCCGCCTTCCGTGCTCGTTGCCGTCCGCGTCGCCGTCCGCACCGCCTTTCGCGCTCACCCCCATCCGCGTCGCCGTCCGCGCTCACCATGGTCGGCATGGGAAGGCCGACGCCGTCGCCTCGCAGGGGAAGAAGGAGAGCCAGATCTTCGTTGGTCTCCGCCATCGTCGCGCCACTTCCTCGGCCTCGCCGCCCTCCGCCATCACACGAGAGCACGTCGCGTTACCGTGCCTTCATGGAAGCTCGCCGACAAGAGCAAGAGGAGAGAGTGCACTTGATGATGAAAAGAAAAAATAAATAAGAGAGAGAAAAATACTGTAGCATTTATTACTTAAAAATATCATCTACGTGTCACTATACAAACTGTATTGGGACTGTCCTTATAATTTATTAAGTATCAATTATTTTATATTTAAAAATAAATTATATAGGATCTTTTAAAACAATTTTATATAAAAAATATTTTTGAAAACGCATCGTTTAGAGTTTCAAAAAACATACACTTAAAAAACAAACAACAGATTTTTTTCCTTCCTACATATCCCTGACAAACGAACCAACGCAACCTTAATCCAGATTATGAATACCCAAAAATCGATCATTCTTTTTTTCCTGACTACTTCCGCCTATATTTACAGCCTCTTTGGATTGAGAGAATTTCACAATAATTTTAAAGAAATTGAAGTTTTTCTTTGAAACTCTTGTGTTCCTACTCTGTGGGGCCCCTTTAACACACCGACAAATATATTTAAACTATTCTTTTGGGTTGAATGGTTAGATGGATAAATAGCTAAGATAATTATACGAGGGTATACACAAATGAATTATATATTATACAATTAAAAGTAGACTTTAAACATTTTTCTAAGCAATTCATACAAAACATTTTCTTTTGCAAAAAGTGTGTCGTTCATGAGCTTACGAAGCGTGTGTATCCCATTGCTACTTCCATTCCTCGAAGAAGAACAGAACCAATGGCTTGTAATATTCGTGTATCCTGGGGGTTTAACGTACAGTAAGTAGGAATTCACGATGCTTCGTTAATCACAATCTTTCTTGCAAAGTATTGCTCGTACTCCATATATAAGGTTCGTGCGTATTTGCATTTCTACTCCAGTTTTGATTGGAAAAGGTAAAAACACACACAAAGGGTTACTTGCATGAACAGCACCGGATCAGAGTGGTTCCGGCCCAGCGACGTTTCACCGGCCCGGCCCGGCAAGCTCGAATACGTGGACCCACCGTAGCCACGATCTCGCCTGTCAAAAAGACTATTTTTTTTAAAAAAAATCCTCAATATGGTAAAGAGAGAAGATGCAAGAAATGGGTAAAAGGCAAAAGAAAAAAATCACGTTCACGAGGGTTGCACATGTGTGCAGGCAAAGATACAGCGGCTGTTGCCTGCCGATAGCGGCTGCACCTCGCTGCACTGACTGACACCTCCCACAAATAAGCATGATTAATTAAGATTTTAAGAGCCCAAAGTGTTTATTTGTTTAATTATTCAGTTAAGTCACTGTCAAGCTATGCTGTGCATCTACTCTTCAGCTCAGCATGCTTAGTTAGTAGTTCCTTTCAAATAAAAAGCATGCTTAGTTAGTAGTTACCACTGGTCAATGGAAAACATGCTACTTTCCACAAGAGGGAGGAAAGATCTTTTCTTTCTTTCTTATTTTTTCCTTTTACTTATATTTTGTATTGAGAAAATGGATGTTCATACGTTTGAGCAAACAAAATGACCAATGTGAGAGCAGCAATATCTGCAGGACATGACAGAAGCAATTCTGATGATGCCAGGGAGAGTGTGAGACCATCAGCCCATCACAAGCTGTTTCCTGGGGATATTTTTGTCTTGATATTACGTCCATATTTGGCTGCCGTACTCCTCGCTTTGGAAACCTTTCATGCTTTGGAAGAGCATATGAAGTTCACAGCAATTCCGAACGAGTACTCAGATTCACAAAATGTGTGAATTTTGCGGATTTTTTCAAGGATATCTACGAGGCGTAAGGTAATCAAGATTATGTTCTTTACGGATGATTGATATATTCTGAACAATTGTTTATAGTGGTGAATTAAATATTATATATATTACGAATAAATTGTCTAAGCAACTACAAAGTTTTATTAAAAATTATAGTTTGAGAACCGTGGTACGCATATATATTTCATTTACATAGCCTAGAAAGAACTGGTTCTAAGCAAGCTAGGACTAGAGTAGTTGTTAAGAGGCACTGTCATCTTATCAAGGGCGAGTTGGATGTACTTGTAGCCTCATCAATTCTTAATCCATAACAATCTTGGTCCTACCCTGTACTACAAAAGAGGCTGGATCTGACTTAACTAAATAGTATATTGATCATAATGAGTTGATGACACTGCAATCAAGTAATCAACTACTCCTGCCCTGCTGCCATCTCCCTCGGTGCGATTAATCAAACTCTTCTCCCCATTTGATTCCATCTGAAGGAATCAAAGGAAAATGCCATCCTTTTCACCCAACTCACAAGATCTTGTGAACCATGTGGCTCCACATGTGTCTGCAATGCTATGTTCTTCTATCCTTCTCTCTCAATCTCTCTCCTACTTTGTGCTAAGCTTGTGTTTTACTGTTCCATTATCCATGCAGAAATGAGAGGCAGGAAAAGGTGAGCAAGAAAAAGAAAGGCAGGCGGTGTGGCTCCCTCTGCTTTTGTTGGTGAGCCAACAAGAGACAAAAACATAGCCACACTTTGGAGAGTTTGGAAGGGTGGTCTCACGGCATAAAGTCCTACAAAAAGGAGGGAATAGGAGGTGATACGGTTGGGTTTGACACTCGCTATGCAGCCACTAGTCCTCCAGCACTGGCCAGGAGGGTCTTCATCAAGAGGTTGACTCTGCAACTTGGATGATGACACAATCAGTTCCACCGTTTGTGATTATATAGCAAAACGTTTATTAAACATATTAAATTAATTATGGATAAAATTTTGTACATGTGTTCTTGACAATCTAAAAGCCAGTGCTGAAAAATAAACTATGATAAAAAATATATAAAAACAACTCTAAAGTTAAGTTTTAAATTTTACATTTTTATTGCAGCTGAAAAGTTGAAGAGCAAATGATAGAGATAGAGCTAGATAATAATGACATATTGCTACACTATTTCTTATGCGGTTTTATACAGAGTTTGATTTTAAAAGTACAATTAACACTGTAGATTTGATGTGTTACTCTTACTCTCTTTATAAACACAAATTATTTTCTATACAACGTTATCGATCAACCTACACCGTCATAGTCTAGATTTACCACGGACGAAGTGTGCATGTCTCTCTGATTTTGAAATTTTTTCAAGTAACTTGATAGTTTCTATGCTTCTAGAACGAACATGGTTGCTCTTTTTCTCTCTCTTCTCGTAGAACAACATAGATTGTGACTTGATTTCTGTTCTCTTTTTTTAAAGTCGGTTATTATTCTCATCCGTCTTGGCATATAAAACCTGGCGTGTTAACACATTCCCATGTAGCAAAGTGTCATCAGCATGTCTGGAATAAGTTCAATTTGACATGCAAGACAATGTAATATGCATGTTTGAACTAGGTATACGTTCATCCTCCATTATGCAGTCTGTTATGGAGAAAGTTGCCATGTTTATTTTTAGTTCACTGTAGATCATGTAGGCAAGCTAAGATCGAAGACCCTTGTATTATCCATGAACTAGGCCGACATGTTCGTTCATTCCATAAGCCCAATCTTCGAAAGTCCTCATGGATAAGGTATACATTAATGCATTCATAAAGATGGTTTTAGAAAATATTATAGTCATGTACTAAACAATAATTCTTTTTTATGAATCTGTTCTAGAGAATAGTCGTATCAGGAATCGTGTGCTCTAATATTGATAAAGTGATGAACCATATCCGAGGATGCTATTCCTCGAGAACCCAACGGCAGTAAAAGGTCCCCCAATGCATGGAGTCATGGAGTGTATGTGCGTTTGTACATAAGATGGCATAATTATCGTGATAAGGATCTCTTGATGGCATAAGGTATCTTTGATCAACGTGAACGACCTCGCAAGGATGAATGGATGAAAGTGTTGCCAGCAAGAAAATCTTAAGTAATCCGCAAGAACAGTAGAGAATACTAATATATACCATCTGCAGATTAGTGCCAAGGGATTTGTGAAATGTATGTATCTCACAAGAATTTGGCTGTTTCTGGAACCTAATGTTCCCATTATTCCTACCGGTGGAAATTCCTCAATAATGCTCACATTTTGTTCGAATATACAGAAGTATCTATGCATTATTATCTGAAGCAGTCTATACCATTTATGTTCTAATGTTCTATGATATATTCCCCTGAGAATAATCTCCTGAATCCTGACAGCAATTGCAAGTTTTTATGTAAGAAAGGTCCAGATGAAGGGGGTGTTTGACGGAGGGATTAAATTTTAGTTCGTGTCACATCGAATGTTGGACATCAATTCGAAGGACTAAATGTGAACTAATTATAAAAATAATACAGAATCGGTGGCTAATTCACGATACGAATTTATTAAGCCTAATTAATCTACAATTAGCAAATATTTACTGTAGCATCATATCATCAAATCATGACATAATTAGGCTCATTAAATTCGTCTCGCATCGATTATGAATAAGTTTTATAAATAATATATATTAATATATTTAAACATTCGAAGTGACGGGGTGAGCCAGTTACCAAAGTGATCGTAGTGCAGGAACACTATTCCTCTCGCTGCCTAAAATCGCGTCACATTATTCTTTCATTGGGATAAGCTTCACATTATTGGCACCTTTGGTCAGGGCGTATCACTACAGGAGCATGAAAGGATGATAAGGACAAAGATAACGATATTACGTGTAAAGGTTGCATGGGTATTCATTTTGCAAAAGGAATTCAATTAGTTAGTGTGCTGATCTAGATTTTTTTGCTGTCCAAATAATAATATTTTCTCTACCCAGTATCAGATCCAAACACCCACCTTAGATAATACTCCCTCCGTTCCATGATGGATGTTTTATTTTTATTCTAAGTTATAAAAAAACATAATACTAAATTAGTTATATTAAATTTACATTTAATATATTTTTATAAGATATATGTTTCGTGTTGAAAATGTTTCATGTTTTTTCTATAAATTTGGTCAAACTTAAAGTTTGACTTCGGATAAACCAAAACATTTTACATTACGAGTATAATCTAATATTATTTTACTTTTGTACATTCAAATAACCATTTTTTCTCTTAAGAATCTGTATCCAAATTCAAATGCCTTGAAACTTATCTACTAATAAGCCTCAGTGGTTTGATTGTGCTTCATGTGGGCGTATAGCTAGTATTGACTAGCTGATGTGCGGAGTGCACAGACATAGGGCTCCCGAGGAACACAAAAATTTTACAGGAATTACTTTTCTAAAATAAATCCCCTTAATCTTAAGGAGGCCTAGATCTTCTACTCTTACTTGGACGCTAGTGCATGGCTCTTGCACAAATTTAGTTAGGTGAAGCTCTCTACTTTTTTGGGGGACAGGGAGGACTCCAATCTGATCTGAACAGAATGCCCACATAAACACATGAGAGTAAGACAACCAGCCCTGATGACAGATGAGTCCCTGACCTGACCAGCAGATGGCAAGTCCAGTTTTTATTGGCCTTTCAATGCGAGAGGTGGTAGTTGCCCACGTAACTGCAGTTTCCCCGTATTGCATAGATGTGAGGGAAGCCGGAGCCAGACGGGGAAACACCGGCCCGGGCAGGCAAGCATGGCGCGAGATGAGATCGCCAGCCAGCACTAGCTTCCCTCCCGGTGGACACAGCAGCATGTGGCTGGCTATAGGATCTAGCACCAATGCAAACCCGACGACGACCATGGCTCAGGTGGGTAGGCCGGTGGCCGGATTTGGCTGGGAGGTGCGACCTCACGGCCTTGACCAAAGACGGCGTCGCCTTGTGACCACCGGCCGGCTCACGCGGCAGGGAGGTTTGCAGGGTAAGCAAACTCAAGCTGCCTGCAGCCAACCAGGGTGCATTGACAGATGCAGACAAGACATGCAAGTTTTTTGACATGTACTACAAGGGAGGCTAGTGCAACCAAAATAAAAGAAGAGATCAATTCAGCGGTTGGAACTTGCAACGTACAGCATTTTTAGTTTGTTGGGGTAAATTCTGGTTACATTTGGACAACAAGTGTATTGGGAAAAGAAAGGGAACAAAGGTTGGTTCAAAACTTACCATATGGAATCTGGGCTGCAAATATTACAGCCTTGACCTTGGACCACCCTTTCCTTGTATCTGGAGAGCGTCATAATGGCCAAAACCATGGAAAAGAACTTGAATTGGATCTTCTTTCCCGTAATCTTGACCATATTCTGCGATTGTTATTAATCCTCCAGCTTCCTTATCATACATATACACGGTAATTGGCATCCTGGCCACATTGGTAATGGCATATAAGATCTTTTGGTACTTCCTGTTTTCGAAAGGACAATACAACAGGACTACACATATATGAAACTATATATCCACTATCACTGTTGAGCTACATTAATAACCTACGGTCAAAAGCCTAACAAAAAAAAAGGCACATTAATGACTTTGGGGTTGTGTTTTGCAAACAATGCTAAACGGTCATAACATGACAAAAACAAACAAACAGGAGAGTAAAAGCGAACAAACTTATCCCAGGAATCCTACAACAGAGTAAAACTGAACCAACATATTCCATCAACCCATATGTAGATATGACCAAGAGGGCATAAGCATTCTAACAGGATACTGCACTAATGTATATTGCATTTGAAATCGTGAGAGTAAAAAAACTCCAAAAATCAAGGCTGATACTCACCGAAGAACATGTGAAGCCATTAATAATTCTGGTTCACCTCCCCACACATTTGGCTTCCTAATCCGAGAGACATATGCATCAAAGTCCCCCTCGACAAACCTGTGAATTGATGTCATAGCAAAGCATAAGAATGCATAACTCAACAATATTAGGATGCAGAGTAACAAACAGAATAATAAGGACAGGTATAACTAACCATTCAGTCTCTGCCCGTCTCTTGATAAATTCATCGGCAACCTAACAGTGACACCATTTAAATAGATCTTTTACATGATAAATTCACCAGAAATGGTTGCATTGCTTCTAGAGCAACATTTAGTATTTAAGAACAGTATTTACTAACAGTACAAGTACATCTGCAGAACATTACAAACATACCATTGCTCTTAAGTCATCAGCCATCTTTCTCTGAAGGTCCTCATTAGGTGTGGGTTTCCCTGACCTAATGCATGCACCATGAGCCACAGAGCGGAACAAGCATCTTCCATCTCCAGGAATGCCTGTAGGTTCCCATGTGAATCAAACACAAATAACCAGACGATGCATGCTTTGACCACATGCATATCGTAAAATAGAAAAAAAATGCACTCTCACCAGTGACAGAATAATCCGTGTGAACTTTTTTCCCATGAGCATAACTAATGGACGATTCAGTAGTTTGGGGGCTATCAGTATTATTGTCTACAGGACCCCTGGCATTTGCCTTCGCAGGAACTGCAAAACTTAGGCAAAGTCCAGTACCTACACCTCCAACTTTTTGTCCTATGCTTCTTGAATCCCAGAGAGTACTATACAACTTCCGACAAGAGAGCATATCAAGCTTTAGCTTTAGGATATTATCTCTCACAGGTCGTCTGCTGCACAACTCTTTCCCCAAACTGGCAAAACATGTTTGCGGTGATTTGATGTTCATATTAGGAGGCAAACCAACTAATCCGGTCTTTACATGATAACTGACTGATTGTGAACGATAGTACTTCCATAAGACCATGCCCTGTGTCAGCCCTCCTTGTAACTGACTAGGCTGAGAATGCATGCTATAAGTACAACGTTGTAAACAGACAGTTGGTGTGTAGAGCAGCATCTGCTTAAGGAAGCACCAAGTATACACTGAAAAACATGTTTGGAGAACCATAATTAAGGGTTAGTGGAATGTTAGATCATTCTTATGACCATCAAATAAAGAAAGCCACCACAATGAAGTAGAAGATCCACCATGACACAATGGACCTATGATATGAATGATGTCAAACAGTAGCATCAATTGAAGAAGATTAAATTATTTTTAAGCATATAAAATAGTTTGTCGATGATACGTCCATGAAATAAATGTGTTGAAGATGGTGATTAGTGAGCATAAAGGCTGTGAATGTCTCTGACCTCTACCAGTTGACCACTTTCTGCTGAGATTCGACGAAATAACAGGAATGATGGGCATGCTAAATCATAAGAACACACTTGGTAGAACAAATGCAATTTGTTCTCCTTTTCTTTGTAATGTTGGTCACACTTGCGTAGAGAATCCATATTATCCTTGTGAACTTCTCAGGATGTGCTACATAGAGAAATTGCCCTCCCAAATCCCGGAGCATTCGAGGGCATGGGTAGCAACGAATCACCAGAACACTATTCTCATTACGATTATTCAAATTCCTATCTTGGCCGCGAAGCTGAGCTTTCGTGCTACCAAGGTACCAAACCATTCCCTGTCCGTATTCTCAAGGCTATAACCCATGATTACGATAAAGCCTAACGCTGGAGAGAGAGAGAGAGAGAGAGAGAGAGAGAGAGAGAGTGCAAATGCAAGTGTGCCAATGCATCCAACCATTCCTCGCCCGGAGCAGATAAATCGGAAGATGATACTCAAATTAGTCACAGAAAGCAGAGCATAAGAGGTAAATCTGCACCTTAGCCTTCGGACTGAAGCGAACGGAGCCGAGGAGACACACCGCGAGAAAGAGCTTCGGAAGAAGAATTCCTGCGGGAATTAAGCTGACGAAAGTGGACGGGAGCGGGAGCCGAAGAGGAAGGGGTAGTGGGGGTGGGAGAGGCTGCCTCCAACCTCCTCCGATTCCCGCGGGGGCGAGGCGAGACGAGGGCGAGGGGATTCGCCGGTACACGTCGCCGTCGGCTGAGAGTCACGGCCACGGGCACGCCGCAACGCGAGGAGGAAGACGATGAGACGACGCCCAATCGATATCAGCCGCGCATGGTAGATCGGACGGTTCAGGTAAACCCTCGGATATGGTAGCGAATCTTATCCCACGGTGGCCCACACGGAGGCCCAGCTTCCGTTAGTTGCGATCCATCTTTGGTGGGCCGAGAACAGAACAAGGCCCAGTTCGGCCGGAGGTGTGGACTCGGAATAACCTCATTTTAGATCCCTCGTCTTAACGCCAGTCATCCCTGAACCGCAATATAGGTATAACGCGTCTCTCAAATCATAAAACTGATAGTACCCGAGATCTCACGACAGTATAATACCAAGTTTCAGCTAACATGGCGTCTGTCAGCATGAGACCCACATGTGAGGACAATTCAGTCTAAATAAAAAAAATAAAAATTGATGGACTTCACATATGAGTGACACATTTTCTCTTTTCCCCTCTGTTTGTCTCTACCTTTTTCTCAGCAACGCCGTCCAATCCCCTGTCATGTCGGCCACGTCGTTCCTCTCGACGCCGTCATTCAACCTCCTCCCCCTCCTTCTCCTCCTCCTGATCCGTCTCACCATCTAACCCCGCAGCAGACAACGCGGGCGTCGGATGCACCTGCATGGAGCGGGAGGCGGAGGAGCGGCTGCGGGAGGCCACCCAGGAGCTGCACCAGCACCATTGCATGTGCTAGCTTTGCTCATGGTCTGTGTTGCTGATCCTGCTCAATATGGCAAGAGCATTGCTCGCCCCACGCGCTCCTTCTCTAGTTCCACCCGCCTCAGCTAGCGCTGGGGATGGACAGGACATCACCTTCTTGTTATTCTTCCCCTTCATGGTCCTCTACAAGAATGACTGCATTGTGTGGTTCATTGGTACGGACACTGTGCTGGCGTCGATGGACCCGGCTACTGGTGTGGCATCCAAGGACATGGTCATCGACGCCGCGTCCGGCCTTGCCATCCTTCTCTACTTTTCGAACATCACCAACCTCACGACGGGGAAGCACAACGGCGATGGTGATGTTCTACCACGGCGACGCATTTGTCACGAAATCGACCTTCTCGTTGATGTACCAGCAGTACCTCAAAGCACTGGTGTCGAAGGCCGGGGTGCTCGCCGTGTCCGTGGAGTACTATCTTGTGCCTAGAGATAGCAATGGGGCCTCGCGACCCAAAACCCGTTGGGTGTTATACTTTATTAGGAGGTAGATACGGTCCAAATGTCATACCCATGGGTCTGTTAATGGGAAAAACCTTCACTCATCGGGTATATCGGGTGTGGGTACGTTCCCTCGTCACCTGAACCTGTTAACCCATAGGTTAGAAAGCCCCAAAGGCTTAACCCAATACCTTGATGGCCCAAGGCCCACAACCATCAAAAACCTAGGTATAAAATTATCCATCCCCCAGTGCCACTGTCAACCCCCCTTTCTCCGTAGGTCCACCACACCCGCACTACTGCGACGTCGCGCATAGGCAGCAGGCTGAAGCTTGCATGGGCACGACGCTTTGCATGATGCAGGCGCGCAGCCGCTAAGCTACGAAGCATGCTCGGACTCATGCGGTACGGGTAGACAGGCAGGGGCACAGCGCAGGGTGCCTCCCATCGCCGCATGCGTCCCTCTATCGACACCACGAAGACCCTTGCTACTAGCCGCTGGTCTTGGGTCACTTGATCTGTGTCACATGCCTGCAGCTAGACTCGCCTCTTGGCCGGATTCCTCTTGCAAATTTTCTTTTTTTATGTATGAAATGATGATCTAAATCCAGAAGGAATAAAGCTTCTGGGACATGACTTAATTTCTTACTGACTGTGAATCATCTTAACCTAAATAATTTGCGTCCTTTTTTGTTAACTCTAATTTATGCATGTTCTTGTTAATCTATTCTAACAGTGTTGGCTGCTCTCTCCTATCCTCTCCCTATTCCCACATGTGTTGCTGGTATGGGTAATGTCACACGCACCGGTACAGGGAAATTTTGTACCCATAAGCCGGTGGGGTATTAAAACGGGCATATTTAGTTTATACAGATGTGGATACAGGGTGAATGAACTCGATGGGTGCACACCCGTTGCCATCCCTACTCACACAGGAGCACCGGATCTCAATGGGCTATGACGATGCCTAGGCGCCGCTCTGGTCGGTGCTCACAAATGCAGTGTCCAGGCTGGAGCCATGGCTGTCGTACCATGGCGACATGATGAGGTTGTTCCTTATTAGGGACAGTGCCGACGGCAACATTGCGCACAACATGGTGATGCGCGCCAGTAGGGAGGGGTTGCACGGCGACGTGACCATCCATGGCATAGCTCTCCTCAACCCCTACTTCTGGGAGAAGTGCTCGGTGCCGTCAGAGATGCGAGACCAAAGGTGCGGTGGTGGCGAGAGCAGACTTGGAGGTTCGTGTGCACGGGGCAATATGAGCCCACCCTTGTCTCGTGCTCTCCCCCTCCTGATCCTTGTTGGTATTTGATATGATCACAGATAAATCCGTAAGCGTACGAATATCGCTGTAGCATTTCACCTCAGAGTATTCCAAGGGTATGAAATCACACGGAACGTTTGTGTATTATCTACGAATGAGATTCTATCCAAGGACAACAACTGATGATATGATAGGTTTAGAGAGGATTCCTATGGACTTAACTAGCTGACTTAAGTTAAAAGTAAAACTCTATCGAATGTTTCGGGCACCGGCCCTCCCCTAGTCTGTCAAGCTGAGTTTGGCCTTGAACTCTATGATGTACCCGAACGTGGAGGGATACAAAACACGGACAAGGCTGTTACCACCTGTCGTCTACCTCACTTTCCATGGAGCACATAACAAACGAAGGTAATGGCCAACCTAGACACCATGCCTAAGCTATTGACTACTACTCTAGCCTCGCGCAAGAACTTTCTTCTTTATCCAGAGTCCTAGTACTATAGCACTTAATTATAAACTAAGCAATGAACCCGCACCGATAAGAATATATCTCACTTAAATAAACTAATTAAATACCATAAAGGAGATCTCAAACACTTACTTTATAAAAGAAGCATCAGAAGTAGGCCGACAATTCCGGTGCTTCTTCGAAACTCCGATGGAAGAATACTGACAAATCCGACACTTCTTCCGAAATTCTCGGAGAAAACTCCGATTATTCAAGGCACTCCTTCTAGAGCTTCCCCTCACTCTCTCCTTAATCCCACATACTAGAGCAAAGTCTAAGATATGTAAGTGAATTGTACTCTACTTTGTTGTGTGTTTTGGAAGTGTGTTGAGCTCCTCCTTTTATAGGGCAGTTGTGACAGTTGTGGAGGTCGGTTCACCCAAAACCGTCATAGAGGAGCAATCCTAGACCTCCACGTGGAAGGTGGGGATGAGTGGCGGCCCTGGTGGTTCGACCGAACCACTAGTTCGATCGGCCCCAGGGTCCCACACTTCTCCATCGCCTTTCTCTAGAGACTGATAGGTGGGTGTTATGCCCAGAAATTCCTACCCGGATTTTCCGAAGCTGAATATGTATTTAAATCCATGTCCATGACCAGCCAGGGTACACAAATGACAAATTGCATATACAAAATTTGCGTCTTAAATACATATAAAAGTCTTACAATAATGCAGCGAAAAAGGAAAGAAAACGAGCTAAACTCCATCTTGACGCTCGTAGCGTGGCAACTACACTCTACAGGCATCCTCAACAGTAGCGACAAGCCTACTAATCCTCGAACTCATCTGCAGCTCCAACCTCCAGCTCTTGGGAGAAAGAAAGCAAGACTGAGTACTATCCACTGTACTCATCAAGTCATACCAAGAGGAGGTATGATGCAAGAATAATTCCAAAGGGAGGCTAGGGGTTAATTTGCACAAAGCAGACATTTTTGCATAATAGAGTTGAAAGCAGTAGAAAGGTTGACTTTATTTAATCAAGATTAATCATCACTGTTCAACCCTACATCACGTTGAGACAAGCCCAAACCATCCATCTACACTAGTCAGTTCCATTAAATCGAATTATTATTAAGTGGGACTAATCATGGTGAATCTAGCTAACCATCCATAACCGCGAGCACGACTATGAATAGTTCTATTCTGATCAGAGGTGTACGTCTGTACCCACAAGACACAGCCCCACGGCATGTTTCCATGCGTCGACATGCCACCACGACATATCGAAAAGGGGTCTGTGACAGGACCATTTGCATAACCCTCCCTGACCAAGCGACACCACACTTCAGGTTTCGCCCTTACCCTAAATCCAGGGTACAACCTCTCTTGTGCTTAGGTAAATCCGAAAGCCGCATAGACCTTTTCCAGTCCATCCAAACACCATCACGCTCACCCTAGCCTGGGTGCGTCGGACAGGAATGAGCTACACTACAAGCCCAGCTGTTGCCTACGCTGGCTTGTGGTACGCATGATTAGTTCTTCTAGGGTTTTCCGTGAACCGGTCCTTAATTACCATGGGTGCGTCTATCAAAATCGTGCACCCACAACCCACCATTTATCATATTTTATTTATCATCTATACTAAAGTAAACTGCTCCATGACCATCATTTCATATCACTATAAACTAGTAGTAGAGTTCTCCCAATAATGAGCTAGTTAAACTAGGCGGGGCTAAGCATGTCCTAACCAAACATCTCATCATATTAGTTTCCAGTTAATCAATAAATTAGGATAAACAACCTAGGCTGAGTACTATAGGTCTCATCCACATGACATTATAAAACAATGCAATTTAATAGATAAAGTGAGATAAATTTGTAAAATAGAAAAAATATGATCAAAAGGTAACATGACTTGCCTTTATCTTGCGTTTGCTGAACCTTTGTGACTACTTGAAAGTAAAACGGGGTGTCGACAACACCGGAATCTACTCGACAAACAAAGCACGGCAAAAATAGGCTATAAGATGACAAAAACAAACAATTAAACTATTTTTAATGGATTCTAGACATTTTTATGAGTCCACTAAAACTTGAACAGACTAAAACGTAGTTCGGATGAATTTTATATGAATTTTAGAAGTTTTAATGATTACTAATAAAAGAAAAATGGAAAATTAAACGATTTATTGCACCAGCGTCAGTTAGGGCTGACGTCAGTCGACCGACGGACCGGCGCCAATAAGGCGGGGCCTACGGGTTAGCGGCGCATGGGAGAGAGGGCGCACGGTGGACTCGGTCCACCGGCCGGCGAAGCGCACCACGTGGCGCTTGCGTGGCTCCTACGTGATCGCCACGTGAGCAACCACGTGGGCGATGGTGCCATGGCAACATGGCCACACGGACGACTCGGATCCATCTGTCAGATGGATCCGATGGCTAGGAGGAGGGGTGGCGGCGTGAGCGGCCGGCGGCGCAGCGGCACGCAGCAGTGCAGGCGGCGCATGGGGCCAAAAGGCCACCGACGAGCGGTGTAAGAGGCGCGCACGGTTGCACACACGGGCGCAAGGCGGTGGCATGCGACGGCATGGCTCGGGACCGAACGGATGGGGAAAAAAGGAGAGGAGAGAGAGACTCACCAGAGATGGCCAGACTTGGGGAAGAAGACGATGACGAGGCAAATCGGGCAGCAAAAACTTGGGGAAAACGGGTGATCGACGTGTTCCAGGAGGCGGCACACGCGATAGTGGCGGTGGATTGGCGCGGCGAGCGGCGGAGGGCGCAAATTTAGCGATCGGAGAGAAAAAGACAACGCGGCTTAGGGCTCTTTGCCGCGGGAGTGCAGGGAGCTCGGGATTGCGCAATGGATTGAGGGGAAGAGCTCGGCCGGGCTCGAGGGTTGATTATATATGGTTGGGAGGACATGAGGAGTCTGGGACGTGGGGGTATGACAGCGCAAAAAGGCGACGGAATCCGTGGCACGCTCGGACTCCACGGATCGGGCGTTCCGGCCGTTGCGCGCAGGCAGGCGAGTGGGGGAAGTGGCACGGAGATTTGGGACGACGCCGTTAACAACCAAATTTGGTTAGCAAATCCCGAGTTTGAAGCAAGGATTGAAGCGGAATCAAAGGAGCGTTTGAACTTGAAATGAAGCTGCGTCGGCGAGTCCGAATCGGCTAAGGAGTCGGTTGGTGAGTTCGAGTTGGACAAGATAGCCGATAGCCGATTCCAATTGGGAAAAGTGGATGAGACCAATCCTGGAAGGAAAGCGTGAAGATAATTATTGGATTCAGTTTCCAAGTGCTTTGAAGGTATTGCCATCTACGGATAACGTCCTACAACGACAATTGTATCTTTAAATTAAGATATTTTGTATAGTTTTATTATAGATAATGTCGGTTTGTTTAGAATATTTACAATCCAATCTGTAATAGGGATCATGTCCGTTACGGACTCATTGTATATCTGGGTATAAATATGACCCGAGACCATGTAATTAAAAACACACAACTCAATACAATCTTGGCGCGTCGTCACCTTTTGTTTTTACTTTCAATTCTCGACAAGTTCTTGCCTCGTCTTTGGGCTGCATCAGGTTCTGATCTCCAAGCAAGGTAATCTCTTGTTACAAGTGGTTTGTGCTATCAGGGTTAGTGCTTCCATCATCATGACACTCTGATCTTGATGCTACAAATTGCTTAATTTATCATATACGACATATAAGTTAGATCAATGTCTAGATCTATCTCACGATCGACTAGCATCTCCCTGAAGATAATAGCCGACGAAGTTAGATCCAGGGGTTGATTTAGGTTATATGGCATATCCGTCATCTTGAAAGGTTTTCATTAGTCTATATAGATCTCATGCTTCTTTTTGTACTTAATGCTGCATCAGTTTGATCTATTAAGTCGCTCTTAGAATCATATAGATCTATTCGGCTCAATGACTGCTATTAGAGATAGTATCGGGGTTTCAGCCGATCTTACCTGTTTTAGCCATCTTATATATTTTATTACTGCTAGATGTGTTAAAGCCGCCTTTTATATTAAGACCTTATTCTAGTTAAATCTGCTAAGCCTGATATCAATCTGTTAAGTCATATTAACAGCCGATTGATCCTTGTTTAGTATATTTAGCTTAAAATAATATCTTAGTATAAAACTGTATCGAAGTATTAGCGATTCACATTAGATCTACGACATCGCCTAAGTTATAAATATATATAATCATTGCTTTAATGCGTTTTTAGATATAAGTAATTTATACTATCTCGGTATACTACCGATCTATCCCAATCACTTACTCTAACATGCTTTGGAATAGTAGTTATGTATTATGAATATCTATAGCCGATCGAGTAGGATCTAATCATAATTTAATTATCTATTTTTTTGTTTTTGTTGGTTACGGGATCAAACCAAGCGGCACGCTCGTAAATCACCAAAGGCGATCCAATTTGGACTGCACTAGAGTTAAGCAGACCTCTCATGCCAGTGCATGAGAAATTTCTCATCAACAGACGCGGAATAGGGCGAGGCAGCACGAGGTGGCCGAGAGGCGTGGCGACGCAGGGCGGCGGCGGCCGAGAAGATCGACGGGAGGTTGGGGACGAAACTGACAGGTGGGCCCCACCTGTCAGTGTCCTAACCGAGAGGGAGGCGCGATGGGCCTCGACTCAGGCCGGCCCAGCTGAGGGAGAAGCAGCGCGCGGGGGAAAGGACAAGGAGAATGGGTCGACGGCCCATGGCTCGAAGAACAAGAGAAAAAGGGGAAAGGAAGAAAAAGGAAAAAAAGGAATTTCTTTTAGGAATTTAATTCCGATTAGCCTAATTCAAATTTTAAAATTGTTTTTCTTGCTTTAAAAATTTTGCTAAAAAATCCTATTAGTGTATTTTTATATGGGGAATTTAAGAAAAATCCCACCAAGCCTTTTCCATTTATTAAATGGATTTTATTAAAGATTTCTTGCACTTGCTTAAATTCCCGGCGATTTCATGTGCGCAATTTCACAGGTATATTTTAAACTAAGGGAAAAAGCGGGGCGTGACAGTGGGCCCCTATGGCGGTTGAGGATGGTTTGGCCCTACTTTAGGTCGGTTTTGACTATCATGTGGGCCCTCCAATTCTTGTGCTCGTGTATGATTGGTCGAAGATACATTTTGTCGCGTGGCGGGTGTGTTTTCATCAAGAATTCACCTCATATTTACCAATACTAGTGGACACGATTAGTAAAAAAACCCCTACCACTAAGTTTGGTATTATATTTTGTATTTTTTTCATGCTGTAGTTGACGGTTAAAGTTTGCACTTAACGACCGTCAACAATCCCGCTCACCAGGAGCCGGGGAGGGCATCGGCGACTCCTGTCCTTTATCTTCCTTCCTCCTCTCCTCTTGAGGTCGCGGCGTCGGGGACGTTGGAGACGGTGGAGGATGCATAAGTGAAAGAGCATCTATGCCTCCAGTGGGTTTTTGTTAATTGATCACGAATGATTAAGAGACTAATGCGCTTATTGAGTGTATAAGCAAGTGATTAGTATGATGAAAAGTAGATGAAGATGATGAAGAAGATGTGATATAAAAAGGTTTCATTGTGATCCACGCTACAAGTGATGGAAGATGGCAAGAAGCAGTGAAGGGTTGTCAAGACTTGGCTACGCGATAGACCATGCATGGGAAAAGGGCAAACGGAGGCTTGGTGCCGAAGGACCCAACGCAATGATGAAGGAGCAAGTGCTTGGCTGAATACCAACGAACCCGATCGATGCTATAGGATGTCATAAGTTGCTAAAGATCAACACTTGGTGAACAAGAAGCGCAACATGAAATGTCGAAAGATTATGGATGAACATCAAGCCAAATTATATATTAGCATTGATCAAGGCAACGAAAAAAGATGGTATAAAGGTATTCATATTGGTATAGCTTTTCTATTTGCTCTTGAGTCAACAGGAAAGCCATTCTTTTAAGGGGGATGTTGTCTTGATGTCTAGGTATGAGTTTTGTACTCAAAATCTTTTTTTTAAAGTAGTTCTCATTCCTTATTTTTTACTTCTGCTCATTTTTGAACTTGTCCTATAATGATTTTAGGAATTTTCAAAAATGACTACGCATCGGAGTTTTGGTACTGGTCATTTTCAAAGTTTTGGTATTGGTCATTTTTGGACTTTGTCGTAAATTTTTTAGAATTTTTGAAAATGACCGCGCATAAAAGTTTTGATAGTGGTCATTTTCGGACTTGTCGTCAAGTGATTTTCGGAATTTCCAAAAATGATCGTGCATCGAAGATTTGGTACTGGTCATTTTCGGACTTGTCCTAAAGTGATTTTCGGATTTTCCAATAATGAGTTTTTGCTCTTGAAACTTGGTGTTGGTGTTTTTCAGTACCTACATGTATCAGTCTGTTTACAACCAAATTTGGCACTTAGGAATCAAAATAGGGGAAGTTGCAAATATTTGGAAATGCCGGTTTCTTCGGAGAGTCGGTCGACCGCCGTGTATAGGCCGGTCGAGCCGGGAGTGGGGCCGGTCGGGCCGGAGGCATGTGGCCGGTCGGCCGGCGAGTCCGAAACCTAGACGACTTCGTCGGTATTTGGGTTTCCTTTCTCCATACGGTGTATCTAGGGTTTCCAAACATGTTTATCCTAGTTGGACGTGGAGAAGCGCCTATAGTGGGCAAGACCAACCCCTATATAAGGACCAAGGCCGGTTCAATTATAAAAAAACACACAACATACAATCAATCTATTTGAATCGTTTTCTTTATTTTCAGCCCTATTTTCTACTTTGCCCTAGTTTAGTCCATCTTTGTCGGTTTGTGCCGTAAACCGTCCGCCGCCGCTGCGAGAGTGCGACACTTCTTTGTAAGTTTGTCTTGAAAACTTTCCGTTTGCTCACGAGACGAGTAGTTATCAATCTATCCATCTAAATCGGTTCCGCTAGCCGATTTGATCTACAAAACCCACTCTATTCTAGTTTTTGCTAGATTGAAGTGGTTGGCGACTGTACCAAGAACCACCGCAAGGCTTTAGGTGATTCGATCGTGTTCGTGCCTTTTGCAAAAAAGGTGCCAACACGAGTTTTTGGTGACTCCGCTGGGGAAGACACGACGCCAACTCGGATTTGACGCAGCCATGTCCAAGCAAGCGGCGCAAGACGTGGAGCCATCCAACGTTGTCCACATCTCGTTGGACGACTTGGATGGGGAGGCTCGCCAAATAATGGAGGAGCGCATTCGAGCGATCACTCAGGAGGTGCTAGATCAATCTTGCACCAAAACGCGACAAGGCGTCATCATCAAGCCCGGGAGCCCGCTCAAGGTAACTCGCGGCGAGGTAAGCGCTGATCACATCTCTATGCCTATTCAAAAACTTGTTGCTAGTACGGTGGATGAGTCCGTTACCGCCGCCGTAAACAATAAGATTGAATCCGCTATGGAGGCATGTGTTAATAGGATGTTTAAGGCGCACATGAGCGGCAAATCCCGTCTTCCCGTGACCGATTCGCCGCCTACCTCGATTGCAAGTGGGAGTCAACCCCCTGTGAACCACATATTCAGTAAGACCAACGAGGCAATTGCCCAAGGCCTCGGCGAAAGTAGTTTTGCCGCCTCTGTCGGTCTGACCGGCCCTCACTACGTCGGTTCGACCGGCCCATCGTATCTCGGTCTGACCGGCCCGACGGCCGGTCTGACCGGAACACAATATGGCAGTCTGACCGGCCCTATGGCCGGTCTGACCGGGTCGCCTTACGTCGGTTTGACCGGCTCGCCATACATCGGTCAGGCCGGCCGTCAGGCCGGCCCGCACTCATACTACACCGGTCTGACCGGCGGCTATATGGCTGGTCATACCACGCCTTACTTAGCCAGTCAGACCGGGCCCATGACCGGTCAGACCAGAGCTCTAGTGCTAGTACAGGAGGTAGATCCCATCACGGGCAACTCGGTTCTATACCACGTTCCCGCACACGACTCCCCTGTGGCTACTGTCCATGCACCGATCCCCCCCGCATGTCCCCAATCAATATAATGATCCTAATGGGAATATCCGCGCGACATAAGAGATGGCCAATATGACAATATTGCGCCGCAACAACCACCTTTCAGGCCGCCGGTCTTGCCCGACCCGCCTAGGCCTGAAAATATGGAGGACCAAATTAGGAACATCATTAGAGAATCATTCGGAATTGAGCCCGTGAACCGTGCTAAGATTTACCAAAAGCCGTATCCTGACTATTTCGATAACATCCCATATCCTCGTGGTTATAGAGTCCCTGAATTCACCAAATTCAGTGGAGATGATAATAGGACCACATGGGAGCATATCGGCCAATTCTTAGCGCAATGTGGGGAGGCTAGCACTTCGGATGCTTTTAAATTGCGCTTATTTTCTTTATCTTTATCTGGTACTGCTTTTACTTGATTTACATCTTTACGGCTAACTCTATTCATACTTGGGCTCGGTTAGAGTAGAAATTTCATGATTATTTTTACGGTGGCGGGACCGAGCTTAGACTTTGTGACTTGACATCAGTTAGGCAAAAATATAATGAATCTGTTACAGATTACATTAAGAGATTTAGAGATGCTAGAAATCGATGTTTTAGCTTGAGTAAAACCGAGAGAGACTTGGCCGACCTCGCTTTCAATGGGTTGCTTGGTCCCATTAAAGAAAGGTTAGATGGCCAACAATTTCTTGATGTTAGTCAGGTAATGCAGAAGGCTCTGGCTCAGGAAAGCCGAGTCAGGGATGCTAAAAAGTTTGTTAGGCCCAGTGATAAGAAACCTCATGTTAGTATGATCGACTATCCTACTAGTGATTCTGAGTCTGATGAGGACGATTATGACATGTATGTTGAGTGGTCTTGGACAAATAAGAACAAACCCTTTGTTTGTTCTAGCTTGACGTCGACTCCTCGCAAGGATCGGCGAGTAAGATTAAGTACAGTTTCGATGTGGCCAAGTGTGATAGGATTTTTGACTATCTCTTGCAAGAAAAATAGATCAAATTACCTAAAGGCCACGTCATACCCTCATTAGAAGAATTGAAGCGCTGTTCTTACTGTAAATGGCATGATTCTTATTCGTATTCTACTAATGAGTGTAATATTTTTCGTCAACAGGTTCAATCGGCCATAGAGGAAGGACGATTGAAATTCACTGAGGGCCCGAAGATGAAGCTTGACAGCAATCCTTTCCCGGTGAATACCATTGACCTTGATGGCAAGAAGGTGTTGATTCGGCCGGAGCAAGCCGAATCGGCTAAGGGAAAGGAAGTTGTCATTGGGGAGCCTAGGCCCAAGATGCTTGTGCCAAAGAGCCCAGAGGTTGAGGCATGGAAGGAGAACAAGGCCAAGGCATCTACATCAAGGAAGCCCCACAAGCCCAAGGTGACCTTCGACATGCTCCTTGACAAGTACAAGAAGAAGAGTGCCGAGAAGGAGCGTGCCAAAGGAAAGAGACCAAGATCGCCCCCTAAGGAGCGATTTGGTCCTTCGTCAAAGGTTTTGGAGCCGTCGTTTCCCCATTGCTCCCAAGTCATGCCATGGGGACCATGCCCGATGCCGCCTCCAGGTTGTCTGTTCCCTTACTTTATGCCTTGGGGGGCACCCCCGCCTATGTACAACATGCCTCCAATGCAGGATCATCGAGGATGGAGAGGGGAGAGGAGATCGCCGCGAGGGCAAGCGTCTACTTCTAGTGGAAGCTGGTTCCCCACAAAGGACCGGTTTGACGGCGAGAAAAGGGCACACAAGCGTGCCAAGCCTGAGGAGAGGGCTTCGGAGGCGATCACTATCAAGATAGGATCGTATGATGTGCCAGTACCATCTGGCAAGGAGGCTAAGTTGATATTTGGCCCTCGAACTGAAGCCGCGAAGGATGCCGCGCAGAGAACAGTCAGACTGGACGCACTCGCCGGTCTGACCGCAGCTCAGTAGTCGGTCCGACCGAGCCTTCTGGCCGGTCTGACCGTAGTTCTGCAAGTGGTCAGACCGCGCCTTCTGGCCGGTCTGACCGTGGTGCTGTGGGCGGTTAGACCGCGCCGTCTGGCCGGTCTGATACTCATTCCAGTCTGATCGGGCCTGGTCGTCGGTCTGACCGAAGATACAACACCGGTCTGACCGGCCACCAGGGCCGGTCTGACCGACGTTCTGGTAAGAAGGGTACTAGGGCAATTCCCTCTTCGGGTAAAGGCAACGGGGGACATTATTTGCCTCCTGGAACAGAGCCGAATCCTAGGTGGATACCTGAGGATTTGACGGCTACTCAGAAGAGGAGGTTGCAGCGTCTTCGTGCTTCTGAGTTGAAGGAAAAGGAAGCCAAAGAGAGGAGAGACAGGGAGTTTGATGAGTTGCGACCACCGCTTGCGAAGGAGTGGAACCGTAAGTCATCAACTGCTGAGAAGCCGGTTCAAAAGGATGAACAACCGGCTGTGGAGGCATCGTCCGGCGAGAACATGGAGATCAACATGGTTTGCATGTTGCCCATGGAGTTTTGCGCCATGGACGAGGCCGAGGTCGCTCAAATGTCACTAGGTCCAAAGGATGCGGTTTTCGAGAAGCCCAACGAGTCCAACCGTCACATGAAGCCTCTCTATTTGAAGGGTCACATTGATGGGAAGTCGGTCTCGAGGATGCTAGTGGATGGAGGCACGGCGGTGAACCTGATGCCTTACTCCCTCTTCAAGAAGTTGGGTCGCGAAGAGGCGAAGCTGAAGAAGACCAACATGCTTCTCAACGGCTTCAACGGTGAGTCAACAGAGGCGAAGGGGATCTTGTCCGTGGAGCTTACGATGGGGAACAAGACGTTGCCTACCGCCTTCTTTATCGTTGATGTACAAGATAACTATAGTGTCATCTTGGGGCGGTGTTGGATTCATGCCAACTGCTGCGTCCCATCTACTTTACATCAGTGCCTAGTACAATCGGATGGCGATGAGGTTGAGGTAGTTCAGGCGGATACATCGGCTGAGGTTGCCATGGCCGATGTTTCTGTGGGATGGAAACATGGAGACATGCAGTGCTTATCAGGGCTAGATCTTTCTAGTTTTGATTTTATTAGTGTTTCCAAAGAAGGCTTTGTACTCGTTTGTACAGCCGGCTAGCTTAGCACGGCTTGGTGACATTACTTTGTATGATGAATAAAACAACCAATTTGGAATGGTTACAAAAAAGAGTTCAAGAATATCAGTCAACAAAGAATGATATTGGAGAAACTATAGAGGATTTTGACAAGGTAGAGAAGCTCGGTCAAGGGTTCACATCAGCCGACCCATTAGAAGAAATAGACATAGGAGATGGGAGCGTACCAAGACCGACCTTCATAAATAAAAACATGAGAGCCGATCATAGAGTTAAGATGATCGAGCTGCTTAGAGAATATAGTGATTGCTTTGCATAGGAATACCATGAAATGCCTGGACTTAGCCGTGATCTTGTTGAGCATCGGCTTCCGATAAAGTCAGGGTTTAGGCCTTATAAACAACCTCCTCGTCGGTTTAACACACTTATATATGATCGTGTCAAAGAAGAGATAGACCGATTACTGAAAGCGGGGTTTATTAGGCCGTGCCGGTATGCGGAGTGGGTGTCTAACATAGTACCGGTAGAAAAGAAGGGGAGCGGCAAAATCAGGGTTTGCATAGATTTTAGAGACTTAAATAAAGCCACTCCTAAAGATGAGTATCCTATGCCTATAGCCGACATGCTATTAAATGATGCCTCAGGTCATAGAGTGATTAGTTTTCTAGATGGCAATGCCGGCTACAACCAAATTTTCATGGCAGAGGAGGATATGTATAAGACAACCTTTAGATGTCCAGGATTTGTCGGGCTGTTTGAGTGGGTAGTCATGACATTCGGGTTAAAGAATGTCAGCGCCACATATCAAAGAGCGATGAACCTAATTTTTCATGATTTGTTAGGTTTTATCCTAGAAATCTACATTGATGATATTGTGGTCAAATCGGATTATATGGATGGACATATGGCCGATTTGAGGTTAGCCTTTGAGAGGATGTGTCGGTATGGTTTGAAGATGAACCCACTCAAGTGTGCCTTCGGTGTGTCGGCGGGAAAATTCTTAGGGTTCATGGTGCATGAGAGAGGGATTGAGATTGATCCTAAGAAAGTTGAAAAGATTCAAGACTTCAAAGCGCCGACATGCAAGAGAGAAGTTCAGAGGTTGCTAGGTAAAGTGAACTATTTGAGAAGATTCATATCTAACTTAGCAGGTAAAATTGATGCTTTTGTGCCTATTTTACGCTTGAAGAAAGAAGCCGATTTTACTTGGGGGGTAGCGCAACAGGAGGCGTTTGAAGGTTTAAAGAGATACTTGTCTACTCCGCCCGTGGTGCGAGCTCAAGCCGGAATTACGTTTTGGCTGTATATTGCTGTTGAAGACAAAGTTATTGGAGCCGTTTTGACACAAGAGGAAGACAGCAAGGAGTACATAATTACTTATTTAAGTCGTCGTCTTCTGGATGCCGAAACGAGGTATGTATTTGTAGAAAGGCTTTGTCTTTACTTATACTATGCTTGTACTAAGTTACGTCATTATTTGTTATCTAGTACATGCATAGTTACTTGTCAGACCGATGTTGTTAAGCACATGTTGCTAAGGCCAATTCTAAGTGGGAGAATTGGCAAGTGGGCGTATACATTAATTGAATATGATTTGGCCTATGAATCGTTGAAATCTATAAAGGGCCAGATTGTAGCGGACTTTATAGTAGATCATCATGTAGACGTTAATTATGGAGATGAAGTCTGTTTAGTCAGTGTTACACCTTGGAAAGTTTATTTTGATGGCTCTTCGTGTAAGGAGGGTCAAGGCATAGGTGTAGTTTTAGTTTCGCCCAATGGTCAATGCTTTGAAGCATCGGTTCGTTTAGAATATTATGTACAAATAATCAAGCCGAATACAATACTTTGTTATTTGGTTTACAATTAATGGAGATCGTTGGAGCTACACATGTAGAAGCCTTCGGTGATTCAGAATTGGTGGTGCAACAAGTTGCCGGGGTCTACAAATGCTTCGACGGATCATTGAACAGTATTTGGATCAATGCCTAGATATTATTGCCAGTTTCGATGAATTTACTATTAAGCATATTGCTAGGAATGAAAATTCTAGGGCAAATGACTTAGCTCAACAAGCATCCGGTTATAGCATCAAAAGAGGTTTATTTTTCATATTAGATCGACCGGTGCTTGACTATGATTTTTTGGGTGAAATTGGCAAAGAGGCAGACCGTAGGCGGTCTGACCGGCGCACTGTCGCCGGTCTGACCGTGGATGGTGCATCCGTCGACCGGCATTCGTGGCGGTCGACCACTGGTGGTTGTCGGTCGACCGGCGTTGCTTTGCTTGGGCCGACCGACTTCACGAGGATGCCGGGGGCACAACTCGATACAGAGGCCGAATTAAGTGGAAATTCGGATATGTGTGCCCTGGAAACGGTAAATGATTGGCGAAGTCCTTTGATTGACTATTTGAAGGATCCTAGTCTTAGGGTTGATCGGAAAATTCGGCGGCAAGCGTATAAATATACTTTGCTTGATGAAAAGTTATATCGCCGAAATATAGATGGTGTACTATTAAAATGTTTAGATACCGATCAATCTAAGCTTGCTATGGGTGAAGTTCACGAGGGAATTTGCGGGACTCATCAATCGGCCCATAAAATGAACTGGTTGCTTAGAAGGGCAGGGTTCTATTGGTCGAGAATGATTGAGGATTGCTTCAGATACTATAAAGGTTGTGAAGCTTGTCAACGGTTCGGCAACGTCCAATTGGCACCAGCTTCGGTGTTAAATCCTATAATTAAACCATGGCCGTTTCGGGGGTGGGCTTTAGATTTTGTTGGTCAGATTTATCCTCCGTCTTCAAAGGGGCATCACTTCGTGCTGGTTGCTACGGATTATTTCACCAAGTGGGCCGAAGCCATACCGCTCAGGAATATGACGCATAAGGAGGTAATTGATTTTATTCTGAAGCATATTATTCATAGATTTGGCATTCCTCAAACATTAACTACAGATCAAGGAGCTTCTTTTATGTCTAAAGAAGTGAAGAATATTGCTGAATCTTATGGTATTAAACTGTTGAGTTCATCTCCTTACTATGCTCAGGCTAATGGACAAGCCGAGTCTAGTAATAAGACATTGTTGAAGCTAATAAAAAAAGATCGAGGAACATCTGAGAAGGTGGCATGAAGTGCTTTCTAAAGCTTTATGGGCACATAGAATATCCAAGCATGGTGCTACTAAGGTGACCCCTTTTGAGCTCGTTTATGGACAAGAAGCCGTTTTACCGGTTGAGGTAAATCTTGGTTCTCCTTGATATATAAAGCAAGACGATTTGTCAGCTGAAGACTACAGGTTCTTGATGGGTGATAACCTTGATGAAGTGGTCGACAAACGTTTGAAGGCTTTGGAAGAAATAGAAAAAGAAAAAGAAGAGAGTGGCTAAAGCATACAACAGAAGGGTGAAGGCAAAAACGTTCCAAGTAGGAGATCTAGTATGGAAGACTATTTTGCCTTTGGGTTCCCGATCTAAAGAATTCGGTAAGTGGTCGCCGAGTTGGGAGGGACCTTATCGGATATGCGGAATCGTTCGGGGCAATGCGTATTTTTTGGAGACGCTTAAAGGAGAACGGTTTCAGCGGGCTATCAATGGTAAATATCTGAAGAAATACTTCCGGAGTATTTGGCAAGATGCTTTGGAGGTGTTGTGGCCGGTAATTAAGTTATCGTCCCAAGTTAAAACATGTCTTGTGCTTTTAGATTCACGATGTTCATCATAAAAGGCAAGGGGCATGTGTTTACAACCAAATTTGGCACTTAGGAATCAAAATAGGGAAGTTGCCAACATTTGGAAATCTGCGGTTTCATCGGAGAGTCCGGTCGACCGCCGTGTATAGGCCGGTCGACCGGTAGTGGGGCTGGTCAGATCGGAGGCATGTGGCCGGTCTGACCGGCAGAGTCCGAAACCTAGACGACTTCGTCGGTATTCGGGTTTCCTTTCTCCATACGGTGTATCTCGGGTTTCCAAACATATTTATCCCGAGTTGAACGTGGAGAAGGGCCTGTAGAGGGCAAGACCAACCCCTATATAAGGACCAAGGCCGGTTCAATTGTAAAAAAACACGCAACATACAATCAATCTATTTGAATCGTTTTCTTTATTTTCAGCCCTATTTTCTACTTTGCCCTAGTTTAGTCCATCTTTGTCGGTTTGCGCCGTAAACCGTCCGCCCTGCGAGAGTGCGACACTTCTTTGTAAGTTTGTCTTGAAAACTTTCTCGTTTGCTCACGAGATGAGTAGTTATCAATCTATCCATCTAAATCGGTTCCGCTAGATGATTTGATCTACAAAACCCACTCTGTTCTAGTTTTTGCTAGATTGAAGTGGTTGGCGACTCTGTACCAAGAACCACCGCAAGGCTTTAGGTGATTCGATCGTGTTCGTGCCTTTTGCCAAAAAAGGTGCCAACACAGTCAAATACCTATATGTATCATGCTTGGTAACAAATAACAGAGCTAATAGGTATCATACGTGATACCCGGTATTAGACTCGGTACTCATACATGTTAAAAGCGAGACCCACATATACCATACTTAGTAGGCATAGGTATCAAATCGGTTTTGTACTTGATATGCTACCCATATGTATGATGCTAGATACTTTACGATACATTTGAGGTACCATTATACTTCCAAAATTATGTTCCAAATTAGCTACGAATAAGTAAAATGTGACCTTTACCCCATTACTCGTCACACTATCCCTAGTGACCTTATCTCGCAATAGCCCTTATCTAGTCCTCACCCATACTTATCATCAACCCCTATGCACAAATGATGGGTATTTTAGACCTTTCCTATAATCCTTAGTTTCACGAAAATAGTCTATAAAAGCTCATATTTTGGGATGAAAAAAATATCATACTATAAGAGTATCTCTGAGGTATCAACCTAACCACTGAGTCTAGCTAACAACAACATGTCAAATGGCTAAGCAAGCACTTAGAGAGCAGAGTTTATAGTGATGTGCGACCAAAAGAATAGACATACGTAATGTAGGGGTGCGTGAGTGAGGAGCACTTGTCATGTCATGTGTGGCAGACGCATGCATGTGCACATTACGTTGGGGGAGAACTAGGGCCTCTTTGGTTAGGGGTGACTAGAGATGGCTAGATGGGCCGTGTCGTCGTGGGTCGGCCCGGGCACAGCTGCACTGTTCATCGGTCCGGGCCGGCATGACCCATGAGGAGATGGGCCATGCCGGCATGACCCATTGAGGTGTGTCGTGCTTTGGCAGTCGCCCGAGCCCATGGGCCAGCACGATACGGCGTGGTCACTGTACCGTGCCGGCCTAGGCACGGCATGACCCACGGGCCATGCTTGGATAAGGAATATTTTTTATGAATTTTTGGATAAGCAATATTTTTTATGAATTTTTGGGAGAGAAATAGTTTTATTTTCAATCTTTATTTTTTCGGATGAGTAATAGTACTCAACCGGGCTCGCCTTGGCCCGTGGGCGGTTTTGGCCCGTGGCCTTAATCGTGCCCATGCCGCACGACACGACCCGACCACCCATGGGCCATTCTTGGGCCGGAGTGTCAGCACGTGGGCTGACACGGCACGGCCCTCTACAAGAGCCGTGCCTAACGGGCCATGCCGATGCTTGGGCTCGAGCCGTGCCGTGCAACCCATTTGGCCACCTCTAGGGGTGACTAAAGGTTAGTGACTAAAAGTGACGACTAAAATTAGTATTAGTCGGTATGTGTTTGGTTCTAGTGACTAAAAGCAATTAATGATGTTGGAAAAAGACATATCTACCCCTCATGCGGTACCCCTTGCCTCCAGCGTGATTCTGCCCCGCCAACCGCTCCCGCCAGCCCCCCCAACCGCTCTTGCGCCCACCAAAATGAAACTGCAATGCTCCAACATTCCAATACATCGATTGTTCAATAGAGCTCGCACGTTCCAGCCATGTTGCTGGCTTCCCATGGCAAAACAAAAGGTTCGTTATTACAAAATAATGTTAATGTGATACAGAAGTCCCTCTAATACAAAACAAAGGAGCTAAGATCTATTGAACAATCCATCGGCTATCCAATCCCGGAACTGGTTCATATCTTGGTCTTCGTCACTGTGTTGGTTATTACCGGTATTCCCTTAAAAGGACGATGCTACTTATGGTGACACAAAGTTATCATCAGCATCCGCCATATCGAAGTCGGCATCCGCTATGGCACTCTCTCTAATGAAGTTATGTAATGCCATGCAAGACATAATTATTTCGCTTTGTTTATTCATTGGATAACTTGGTAAGCTTATCAAAATCTGTCATTTCATCTTCAACGCGCCAAAATACCGCTCAATGGCATTCCAAATAGATGAATGAGAATGATTGAAAAGCTCCTTTTTACCTCTTGGTGCTCGGGCCTTGCCGAAACTCCGATAGATCGTACTTCGTACCCTTGTACAGTGCAAGGTAACCCGGTCGATTTGGGTAGCCAGAGTCCACAACATAAAACTTTCCTGCATGTACATATTGCTTATGTTAATAATAGGTAAAGGACTAGAACCGTGTGAATGGATATAACATAAAACAGGGCACTACCTTGAGGTGGATGTGGACACTTGTGTCCATACTTGTTCAATGCATCTTTGAAAACTCTCATATCTGGGTTTCTACCTAAACATGTCTCTTTCAATGTCTCTTTGTGGAAATTGTACAATGAATTTCAAGGACATATACTACATAACAGTGCACAAATGAATTAGGAAGTTACCACATTGGAGCTGTTGTCCTCTTCTTCCTCATTGTCGTCCTCCTCAACGTCACCTTCCTCTGGTGCATCCGCTGCAGGGTTGGTCATCCATGAAGCCACAAATCCACGGCCAACTCTTCCTCTACCTCACCCTCTACCACCCATTTATGGTAGGCTAAAGCCGGATCCCACTCCTCTACGGCGACCACGCATAGCCTGGGACCCTCCACGGCCAGATACAACCCTACCTCCTTGGGGTCGAGGAGGCTGTAATGCTACGCATCTCCCACCTTGGCTTCTTGTTACTTGGTGCCCCTGAAATCCTTCTGCATCTCGTAGTAATCCGGAGTAGTCATGGAGGAAGGGGAATCCCTCACTCTGGGAGTTCAGATCCAGATTGTGCATGTGAACCCTACTAGAAGAGAAGCTGCCTGCCGCCACTACATTCGACAATGCCTGGGACAGGATCTGCAGGTCATCGTCGGCAGGGACTTGGGCGGAAGGACAGATGGAGGGAGCATCCGAAGAAGTGACACCTTGAGAGAAGAAGTCCCGGTACAAGTTCCTCTCATCCATGGATCCGGTGTGAAAGCGCCCTGGAGCGGCGACGGACATGTGGGGAAGGACGGGGCCGACCATGTACGAGCGGGAGGACGACGCGGCCGCGATGGCGTAAAGAGAGCGTGAGGCGGCATCGAAATGGCAAGACCGACGGTGGGAAGGAGAGAGTGGAGGCGGCGGCGGAGAGGTGAGACTCGGCGGCGGGGAGCGCGAGAGTGGCGGTGACGCTAGAGAGGCGAATCTGGCGGGAAGCGTGAGAGTGGATGCGGCGATGACAGAGGAGAGCCCGACCGGTGACGGGAGCGCGAGAGTGGCGACGGCAGTAGAGAGGGCGAATCCTGGAGGCGAGGAGGGCGAGAGTGTGGCGGAGGGGCTTGATGGGAGATGGGAATGCGGGGTGAGAGGGAAGGGGACGGGGGATGGGGAATCCGGTGGGGAGGGTGAGCGATTAATGAGGGCAACCATGGTCTTTAGGCCCTTTTAGTCACCTTTAGGTGGGGGGTTGACTAAAGTTTTGAAGGGTGACTATTTAGTCACCTTGTTTGGATCCAAAGTGACTAAACCGACTAATTTTAGTCGTTTTCTTTAGTCACCCGAATCCAAACAGCCCCTAGCTAGTTAACATATGTGAATTGCATCCACGACAAGCACCGACGTATGCACGTAAACCGATGCGTGTCCGTCTAAAGATGGCAACGGTAAAATCCGCGCGGATACCTGTATCTCAAACCCATACCCACGAGATTAATTTTGTGCCCGCACCCGCTACCCACCACGGGTAGCAACATCCGCCCGCGCCTGCTATCCGTGGGCATAACATGCCCGCGGTCATACCCGCATACCCGCCACAAGTATAAGCAGAAAGGCTTATTCCACAACCGTAAACAAAGAAAAAGGCTTATTTCACATAAACAGAAAGCACTTCATATTGATATATGAAACCATATACAAAGGTTTATTCCACAACCAGAAATAAATTTAAATGGCTACACATAAGCAGCAGGTAGTATCATCCAGCAAGGGAAAATAAAGAAATGGTACCTTCTCTTATGCCGGTGGCCTACGGATTGGGGGGCAAGGGGGCCTGGCCGGCATCGAGGCAAGGGGGCCCGAGCGGCTGCGGCCAGCGTCGAGCCCCGCGTGAGCCAGTGTCGGCGTCGGTCGTCGAGCCGGGCGGCTACGGCCGGCGTCGATGGGGGTGTATTGGGCGATTGCGGCGGCGTCGATTGCGGCGACGACCTTCGGATTAGGGCGAGTCGCGCACAACAGTGGCCTTTGGATTGGGTGGGGCAAGCCGCGAGACGCACGCAGCAGGGATGGGCCGGCGGCTGCGTAGCAGAATCAAGAGGATGGGGTGGGGAACGGCTGAAATGAAACCCTAGATTGAGCGCTATATACTTCTCCTTTTGTGGTTTCACATGTCGGTGTGGGTACGCGGGTTTGCGGTACGGGCGTACTTAATTTTTATCCGTATACAAATACCCGTTGGGCACAACCCTATGCTCGCGCTCGTGCCGCGGCACAAGTTCGCGCCCGTCGGGTGGGTGCCCGCGGTACACGGGTTTTTCCGCCCGTTGCCATCTTTACGTCCATCATGCGCATTAGGGTGAGGGGTCCGAGTAATGATTATGTCGTTCCAACGGTATGCCGTGGGTTAGCAACCCTCCAAGTATTATTGATCGAGGAATCCATTATCCATCATCCTCAAGCGAGTCAAACAAGAAAGTTGCAGCTGACCCAAGGGCTATTTGGTTAGGAGACTAAAATTTTAGTCCGTCTCACATCGAATGTTTGGATATCAATTTGAAGGACTAAACATAAACAAATTATAAAAATAATTGTAGAATCGGAGGATAATTTGCGAGACGAATATATTAAACTTAATTAATCCATGATTAGCAAATGTTTACTATAGCGGCATTATATCGTCAAATCATGGCGTAATTAGGTTCATTAGATTTGTCTTGCGAATTATCATCTGATTATAAATAAGTTTTATAAATAATTTATATTTAATACTCCAAAATAGTATCTAAACTAGAGCTGGCCAAATGGGTCGTGCCTTCCCATGCCGGTCCGGACACGCACGCACTGTAGCGCGGCCCGACACGGGAAGGAGTGGGTTGTGTCAGCATGGCCCAGTCGGGTGTGCCGTGCTCAGGCCGACGCTCAAGCCCATGGGCCGGCCACGACACGACTCCCGTGCATGCCGCAAGGCACGGACGACCCATGGCCGACATGGCATGCGCGCCACCGGCCGCCCGCACTCCACCGCACCCGCACGCGCACACACACGCCCTTCGCCCCTTCCTCATTTCTACTGCGGTGCTGCCCCCCAACCCCCATCCTCGTCGACACCTAACGGCTCCCGAGCATCCAGCCTTCAGGTCACCGTCGCCTCTCCTCGTAGTCGTCGTCTCCGCGCCCGTCTCCCTCTCCGTCGCCGCCACCGCCGCTGCCGTCATCCTCGTCGTCATCTTCGTCGCCCTCTCGTCGCCATCGGGGAGATCTAACGATGGCGCACGTCCACGGGCCGCCTCCACTCGACCGCACCCCGACCGGTGACCGCATCCCCCATCCGCCCGACGACGTGAGCCCCGCCCGCGACGCCATCGGACCCGCGTGGGCCGGGTAGGAGAAGACCGACGCGAGGTCTAGGGTTTCCATCGCCGCCAATTTTCGGAAGGATTTTTTTGATTTTTGGACGAAGGTCACTAGTACAGTCGTGATCGTGCCCGCCTTTGCACATGGGTCGTATGCGTGCCCGTGTCGACACGACACGGCCTGGACAACCGCAAGCCGTGCTTGGGCCAGGGGGTTAGCACGTAGGCCAGCATGGCACGGCCCGCTATAGAAGTCATGCCTAACGGGCTGTACCACGAGCGTGTCTGGGCCGGGCTATGTCGTGTGACCTGTTTGGGCAGCACTAATCTAAATATTCGATGTCCCGGTCCCAAAAAGCCTCCAAACAAGAACAACCTGTTCTACACTCCAGCTTACCCTTCTCGTCTCATTCTCATCCACTGGCAACGAACTCCGTGCCTCTCGCTCCGATCGTCCTCGCGATGGCGGCTACACGATGAAACCCCGATCCAACTGAGAAAATCCCAAGCGACTCCTGCAGCTTTGAGTAGAAGAGAGAGTGATTCTTGGCGAGTCAACGTCACAATGGCGTCTCTGCTGCTGCTTCTGCTCGTCGTCTCTTCCTTCTGCTGCTGCCGCTTGCGGCCGCCGCCCGCGCCTTCTCCGTCGCGGACTATGGCGCGGCGGGCGACGGCGTACGGTACGACACGGCGGCCATCCAGGCGGCCGTCGACGCCTGCGCGGCGGCGGGGGTGGGCGCGTACTCCTCCCGGCGCCGGGGACTACCTGACGGCGACCGTCCACCTCCGCTCGCGGGTGGTGCTCGAGGTGGCCCCCCGGCGCGGCTGCTGGGCGGGACCAGGCAGGGGGACTACCCTCCCGAGTCCCGCCGCTGGTACGTCGTCCTCGCCGAGAACACCACCGGCGCCGGGGTCACCGGCGGCGGCGAGATCAACGGCCAGGGCGGGGCATTCGTGGTCACCCCCAACGCGCAGAAGAACATCATGGTGAGCTGGAACGCCACCGGCGACTGCGAGGGCGACGAGTGCCGCCCGCGGCTCGTCGGATTCATCGACTCCAAGGACGTCAGGATCCACGACATCACCCTCAACCAGCCTGCCTACTGGTGGTGAGCATTTCTTGATACCCCAATAAATTGCTCAATTCGTAGTAGAACAACCAAACATGACAACATTTTCCTTATCGTTTCATCCCAAAGATGATAACTTTGGCTGATTTGCACTCTGCTGTTGTAGATATCGTCCGATGATCAAAAATGCAAAACTACACTGTACTTAATGTGATGAGATATTCAGGCAAAATTAACAGGTGTATTCTCTTTCTGCAGTCTACATCTTGTCAGGTGTGACAATACAATGATCCACAATGTGTCGATATATGGGGATTTTGACACTCCCAACAACGACGGCATCGACATTGAGGATTCAAACAACACGATCATCACTGTTTGCCACATAGACACGGGAGACGATGCGATATGCCCCAAATCAACCACAGGTCCTGTTTACAACTTGACGGCAACGAACTGCTGGATTCGGACTAAATCTTGCGCTATCAAGTTTGGCAGCATTAGCACCTTTGACTTCAAGAAGCTGGTCTTCGACAACATTACAATAGTTGATTCACATAGAGGACTTGGGATGCAGATTAGAGATGGAGGTACTGACCAGTACTTGCTGTTGTGAGTTTATTGCCATTCAGTGCTATTAGGTAGTATTGCCGATTTCTCTAGCAAGCTATACGATTTCTGCAACAAGTAAATATTAGAATGTTTTCAAGTACATTTTTTAGACAATCTGAATCTTATGCGGAATTTGTACTGTGTGTTCATTCTGAATTTTATAAATTGCTTTAGCACCATTTTTATACAGCGGTGAACCTCTCCTGTATGCTGAAATATTTCCATAGTGAATTTTCATTAAATAAAAACTGGACTGTTAAGGTCTTTGGTTTAGAACGAGATTTGCTTTAGTTTCTTCTGAAATGGACTTTTCATTTCTGCAGGAAATGTGAGCGATGTGGTGTTCTCCAACATCAAAATGAGCACCAGGTACTACCATCCTTCATGGTGGGGGAGAGCTGAACCGATCTACATCACCACATGTCCAAGGCACCCAGATTCCAAAGAAGGCACCATTTCAGACATTCAGTTCATCAACATCTCATCGGTATCAGAAAACGGAGTTTTCTTGGCTGGATCGAAGCACGGGCTGCTTCGCAACCTGAAGTTCAAGAATATCGACCTAACCTACAAGAGATGGACAAACTACTCGGGAGGACTGTATGATTACAGACCTGGATGCCAGGAGATGGTGAAGCACCGAACCGGTGGTATGATGCTGGAGCACATCTATGGCCTCGAGATCGACAATGTGAGGATGAGATGGTCAAGAGGAAGCCTCAAAGGCTGGGATGTTGATCCTCTCCTCTTCCGGCCATCGACAGTTGACAAGCTGTCATTCCATGACTGGCAATCGCTGGATGTCAGTAGGTAATGGAAGAACAAGCCGACTGAACATCACATTTGTACATGTATCTGTATCACAATCTGAGTGGTGATTCTTTTCTGAAACGTGTAAATAAAGATCACATGAAAGGCAATGTTCTTACCATGTTGATAAACATCGCTTGAAAGGCATAAGGTTCTTACCAGTCAATAAAATCCTCGAGTCCCAACTCTCTGCAAATGGGTGAGAATGGCTACTGAATTTATTTCTGAGTACTGAACTGAACTGAACTAGATTCAGTCAAATTCAGTCTCAATTGTCTATAATAAACCTGTGCTGTCATTCTGATCTGGATTTCGAATTTTAATGTTCTTGGCTGTTCATAATTCTGTTCCAACTTCTTGTTTGCTTGTTGCCTTGTTGTGCACTCTCCACGGTAAGCACAACCACATCAAGTTCAATGGAGTTTCGTCATTTTAGTTCCAGATCTTGGTCCCGCTGAACTGCAAATTTTCCCAAAGAAAATAAAAATTTCAAGAAAGCTGCTGCCAAGATGTCAAAATTTTCAAAAATCCTCGGTTCCAAACAGTTCAAATTTTCTCGAATTAGGAGAGAACTAGTAATTTGCATACAAAAAGTTCTCATTGTTTCGCTTATGCTGGTATGCTTATACAAAATGCTTATTAGCAATTTAAAAATAATTTGTGAGTAAAAATTTTATATGCGCGTTTTCCAAAAGAAAATGTTGTCAAATAAACTACGATGAAAAATTCACATAATCAAATCTAAAATAAAGTTTTAAAATTCAAAATTTGACTTATAAACATAAACATAAGCGAAACAATGGAGCTTAAAAATCCAGGAGAAGAGTCCAAACTTCCAAATCCAAACAATGGAGCTTAAAAATCGAGGAGAAGAGTCCAAACTTCCAAATCCGGCCCATAATGATTAACCTGACCTTTTCAGCCCGGCCCAGTTTACGTGACCAAAGCCCAGCCCATTTGCACCATCTCCTGCAAGGCTGCAACCTCTCACCTCTGCCTCGTCTCCGCGTCGCTGAGCAACTCTCCCCTTTCTCCCCAAATCGACGACGACCTCTCTCTGATCTCCACCACCACGCGGGCGCACCAACCGGGCCTCGATGCGGGCGATCTCGTCGGCGGCGGGAGGGATGCTGCGGGCGCGGCTGCGCGGGGCGGCGCGCGTCCGCGGCGGCGGGCACGGCGAGGGGGCCGGGCGGTGGACGACCCCGGGCACGAGGAGCATCCCAAGGGCTACCTCTTCAACCGGCCGCCGCCGCCGCCGGGGAGTCGCGGAAGTGGGAGGACTGGGAGCTTCCCTGCTACGTCACCTCCTTCCTCACCGTCGTCATCCTCGGCGTCGGGCTCAACGCCAAGCCCGACCTCACCCTCGAGACCTGGGCGCATCAGAAGGCGCTCGAGCGCCTCCAGCAGCAGGAGCTGGCCTCCGCGGAGGCCCAGGCCGAGTGATCTGCGCGCCTCAGGTCACCTCGAACCCTAGAATACCGCATCCGTTTTGCTTCCAATAAGATATGGTTGAGATGTGCGGGCCAAACACTGTGCTCTTGTTTCTGTTTCCTTGTGGAATTTGTCCGATGATGGCGAATGCCTGAACATTTTGAAATGCAATTCTATTATTTTCTCTTCCTTTAGTTGTGCTGCTCTGCAAGTTTTCGTGAGCACAATTAGAATTTAACTTCTCTCTCCCATTCCCAAATAACTCAGTTGCAGATTGCACGTTCGGGTTAGGTAAGCAAAATCGAACGTTGCTTGAGCATTGTCGTGATGAATCCTGAAGCCAAACTCTAAACAGGAATAGCTACCCCTCTTGCCTAAATGATGGTTGTTACCTTGTTGCTAAACTGATCATGGGGTTGTTAAGCTATTTGAAAATAAACTTAGAAATATGTCACAATGGATGATTTTGTACTGCAGCACCGGTGGATGTTATAAATTTACCTCTTGTTTATTGTGCTTAAATTTCTCTCCAGTTCATTTGATGCCAAGTTGCCAACTAGCCTATCAATTTATTGAACAAATCCGTTTGCATACCATCACTTAACATGAAACATGAGTATATCAACGACATGCATTATAATGTCATTAGTTTTAAAAGACATATTTTCACCGTCACCTGGTGAACAAATACTTCATTTGCCTAAAACTAACAATCAGGTTAGGGAAGACAAGAAAATAGGCTTTTTGTCAATTTTGAATATTTTAGCTCACCAGATTTGTTATCATGATGAATAATGTCTGCCTTCCCTGCAAGGCTTCTGCTGTTTGAATGTTTTTCATTTATGCATAACCAATATGGAGCTGCTGATTCTTCAATGTCAAATTCAAGTTCCAACCTTGTTCTTGCATGTTGTACGAGTTGTAGAGTTCTTTTAAATATTGTCACGTTCACGTTTTTTGGGGGAAACAATTTTGAATCCTGATTGCTCTCCTATTGCCTGTAGGAGCAATTCCATTTAACTGTTTTAACTGATCTCTGGGTTACGAAGTTTGATTGACTTTGTAGAAGCTTCAATATTTTATGCAGCAAATTAGGAAATATAATCAGTTGTGTGCACTGTACTCTATAAGGAATTAGTTGCCTGCTTCCTGCCATGTGTAATATGTTTGGCTAATAATTTTACTTTAAGAGCAATAAGTAGAGGGAAAGCACTGCACCAGTGAAAGTTTCCTAGACATCTGTTTAGGCCTACAATCTTGCATTAGTTCGTTCCTTCCTACAATGGAGCATCATGCAAATTACGCTTTATATTTGAATAATCCTTATATCTTTTTAAAGGTACTTACTTCACTTTATGTTTTAGTGTCCTGGCCTGTGTAGACCTATGATACACGAATACGGCTGGGAGGCAGCGTATCGCGTATCTGATACGTATCCGGTACGGATACGCCTCGGATACGTGATGTATACGTTTTCTGGCGTATCCAGAAAATATGGATACGTATCGGACTGGATACGTGTATCCGACACGTTTAGGCCAGATTGGATATGGCCCAGACCAAATATACGGCCCAGTTAGGGCACAGCCCCATTACGTGACCTAGCACACACCATCTCCCTGCATCTTCCCGTCCAGACGCCCGCCTCCTCCGTAGCAGCAGCCGCTGCAACTCCCGAGTGCCCCCTCCTCTGCGTTCTCCTTCCGCCGGCGAGCCCCTCCCTGCAAAACAAGTAAGTTCTTCTCTGGACAGCCCCCTCTTCTCCTTTCTTTTGCTCTGCGCTGAAGACCCCTCTTCTCCTGTCTTTCTTTTGCTGTTCTGGTAGTACGTGATGGCACAGAATGATGAACGTGCTCCAATAGAACTAGATGAGTAGCAACTGAAGAATAATCCTATGTGGAATCATGTTGTGCTTTTAGAGAAGGCTACTTCTGGAGGTAATGCTACATGGCGATGCAAGTATTGCAAGTTGGAGTATAAGGGAAGTTACTTGAGAGTGAAATCTCACTTGCTTCGGATTTCTGGAGGTGGAATCAAGATATATGAGAAATTTCAAAGTCAATCCTAGCCCAGCTGAAGAATGAAGTTGCAAAGGCTGCAGATGTGAATGATTAATTATCCTAGCCGTATCCCCGTATCGGTGTTTTTTTGGGAAAGTGCGTATCCGTGTATCGGATACGTATCGTATCTGATACCCGTACCCGTATCCGTGTAACGTAGGTGTAGACTGTAGACACTAAACACCATCCCACCACTGCAACTCTGTTACCGTGTCACATATTTCTTCTTTACAAAATGCAACCTGTGTTTTTCACATAGGACATCTATTGTTACTACTTACTACTGTGAGCAAAAATATTGTCAAACTGTGTTGGCATTCCAACTTTTAGCAGACCATGGACTGCTAGATGAATTTGAGAACCAAAGGGGTGAACTGAAAGTTCTGAGGTCTAACTAAGCAGATGAATGAGATATAAATATGCCACTGAAATATGAAACTGGATTGTTAGTCTGATACAGTGCACATGAGGAAGAGGCATATCCGCATACAGTATCTATTTTCTTCTTACATCAAAGCTAGTAACATAGAGAATCACACCATAAGGACTATTTCTTGTTTC
Source organism: Oryza australiensis (assembly GCA_019925245.2). Classification (NCBI taxonomy): domain Eukaryota; kingdom Viridiplantae; phylum Streptophyta; class Magnoliopsida; order Poales; family Poaceae; genus Oryza; species Oryza australiensis. Next base: position 477,212 of record JAIFGZ020000479.1, read on the forward strand.
TTTGCGATTTCTTATTCTTTGAGCAGCCATCCTAGGCTCCTAGCCAGTCTCAGTACTGTAAGACTGTTAATTACTGCTCAAAGTGGAATATAGGTAATTGGAATTTGGGATCTACACAATGAAGATGTTGTCTTTTCATGCTTTACCATTTGTCTTACACTTTAGACCTGGATTGACAACTTAGATTCATCCTTTATGTCATGTAGATTTATTCTGCTTGCTTTGTTCAGGAGCATCTTTATGAGACCTCTTTCCTGAATTATTTGTACACACTCATAGCCTTCATATGAGTACAGATGCTAACTCTTGCGTAGATCCAAAGCTATATATGCATTTCATGAACTTTTGAACAGTTCTGCCATTCCTTTTACTGGATTCCTTTTGTGTTTTGTTATGCCTACCCAGCATTTTATTAATTTGTTCCTTGCCTTTTTGCGTTTCTTCTGTTTCTCAAATTTCCTGTAGTTTAGGTCTGCTGTGCGACCTCCATGCAGATGGTCCATAATTGCAACCATGGTATTTTTAACTCAGAACTTCAATTTCCGCTGAATTTTCTTGTAAAGCCCCATTTGCAGTAATCTCCCTTGCGATGAAATTTCGACAGAATTTCTGGTGATTCAGATGGAGTAGACTTTGCTGTAGTTCAATTACCATAGCTTGATTATTGTCACGCCCTAGAACTTTTTGGTGCGGTCCGTTATGTTTAATGTGCAGATGCGGAATAGGGAATAGCTGGCAAAGCTGTTAATGATTTAATACTAACCAACCACTGTCCACCGTCCATTATCTGTGATGACAATTCTTTTCTGTATACTTGTCATGCCCCACTGGACACAGAATTTGGTTATTGGTGACTTTGTGCTGGTCTCTCCTTTTCTTCTTAGCCAGAATTCATCTTAGGCAGCTGGAGTATACTATAGAGAGATATATGTTTGGAACTCCCTACTACTAGTATTTCTTAGTCTTTACTGGAGACTAAATTCATTATATCAAAATTTAGGGTTTGCTTTTGCATTCCAAATGATATCTAGGACATGGTCACTCCTATAGGAATTGGTTTCATATTCCATTGAAATTCGCTCCATCCAAAAACTTGTGTGGGTTCCTGTTATGTATGCTGGGGGGTATTTAAGGTCCAATTTGTTTGGTTCGAACAGATAACTGGGTGATATATTTTCTGGTTTTGTGATGGCATTCAAGGGCATAAGCGAATGAATTAACTATTACAAAAAAGTTGTTTAAAAAAGGTATTCTAAGCAACTTATATATTAAAAAAGGTTTTGTAAAAAAGTACCGTTCATGCCCATAATAACGTATAATCTCTAAGAGGAAAAGAACTGGACCTTGCTGAAACATTAATTGTGATTTCTATCTTTATTAAATTAGATGTCATATCGTTAAAATACTTGACATGGCAGCGAGGAAAGAGAAGCAAAACTGTGGAAATCGTTTCTTCGGTAAGAAACTGGGTCTTCCTTGACCCGATGCACTAGAAACGAGGGAATCGCCGTTGGGAAGAAACCATCGGTTTCTATTTGGGTGGCCCGCGTGTGCTCATCACGCCAACCGTGCTGCTGCCGTGTGCACTTGTCGGACAGCCGTCACCTGTGCTCATCATCGATGCTCGTCCACGCTCGCCCGACAACCATCGTGTGCGCTCGCCGATGCTGCCACGCTCACCCATGTAGCCCGCGCTCGCCCTGCTCGCCCGCGTGGCCCATGTCACCGCGCCCACATTGGGACTGCTCGCCGTTGAATCCTCCGTGCTCCCTGTCGCGCCGTGCTCGTCGTCGCTCAGGCCGCGCAGGACACGCTCGCACCGCGAGTTGCGCGCTCGCCGGCTCCGCTCCGTCGCGTCAGCTCGCTCGCGCTCGTTCCGCTCCGCCACGCTTGCTCTCCGGCGCTGGCTCCGCTCGATCGCGCCGCCGCGCCGGCTTCGCCCCGCCCCGCCTGGCTGCGCCAGCTCGCCCGCGCCTGCTTCGCTCCGCCACGTTCGCTCGCCGGCGCTGGCTCCGCTCCGTCGCGCTGCTCGCCCATGCTTGAAAAGGTCGGGGGAGAAAGATGGAGTTGGAAAAGAAAATGTCCATACTATTTATTACACGAAGACACCAGCACTGAATGAGCTATTTTTTTACTGACATGGTTACCATGGATATCATGTCGCTTGCCTTTGCAGTTAAAACAGCGCCACAAACAGTGTCGGTAGCATGGCATGCCCTCGCTGTGAGTACCAAGTAGTCGCAACGTCTGCATCACTGCATGTCATCTCATCTCTCTGCCTCAGGCCATTCTTTGGCCTAAAAATTCTTTGTTTGGCAGCTGTAATGGGCGAAGCAATGCTTTTAATCCGATAAAGCTCTTTAGCATCAGAGTTCTTTATCTCCAAGAACATTCCATTTTCCACCGTCCAAGTGTCCTGTAACGTCATCACATCACCCTCATGCTACGGTAAACAAACTTATATAATCATATTATTTTTTACTGACATGTGGGGCCGGTCCCAGGAGGTCCCGGACAATGGCAGCTGGACTATAGTGATCAAGTCCTTTGTTACAGCTTAATTATGCCTTGGCCTCTTGTGTGAGCAGCTAACCATGCAAGCGAAGCGTCCCTGTACTAGAAGCCATACGGCGGCGCTCCGTACGTAGATGCGTCTGCTGTTTGGTCACACTGGGATGTACTAATTCTCTCAATCATTTCGTGCTAATTTCCAAAAACTACTTCTACATGGTGGCTAAGGCATATGGTACCAGTACATCTCATGAATATGAGCTTCATTTTTGTCTGGACTCTGAATTCTTACAAAGTTGAGATAAATACTCCCTCTAGTTAAAAATAATGACGATATGGGGTAACTAAACTTAGTTCTAGTGAAGACGCGCATGGATTTGTTTTTGTGGGATTAAATTGTATGTAATTTACTCTGAAAATTTTCACGGGTATTTTTTTTGTTATTTGTGTGAATTTCACACAAACTCTACCGCTCTATGGTGACATCGACAGCAAAATAGCAATAGATCTATTTTTGCGGGGTTGCTGGAGAGCCTGTACGGCCAAAATGAAAGGCACAATGAGACAAGGACACATAAAAAAAGGTTCACAATTCTACCATAATCAACGGAGACCACAAATATAGATCAGAGGGACCGCATAGAACACAGAGGAGGCCTACTCAATTTATTCTATTGATAGTTGTTTTTTGCAAGGGAATTGAGTTGATTTTTGCAAATATTTCTCACCGCTCATGGCCATGTTTTTTTCTCAAGTTACTTTATCGGATTATTATAGTAGATTATGTGGTCTAAGAATATATTTTGTGAATCTCTGAATTGCAAGGACCATTTATGTAAGCTACATTTTAAGTTTATTTTTAAAATATATATTTTATCTTATAGTTATAAAGTAGATAATCCATGACAATAAAAGCAAATACAATAAAAAGCAACGTGAAGAGAAAAGATAAAAGAAAAACAGGATTTATAACTAGCTACGTGTAGAGAAAAGATAGAAGAAAATCAGGTTATAGATTTGTAATAGCTGTAGTATGAGTTTAAAAAATATATATTTATATAAAATTTAGAATATTAGAATGGTTATAGATGATATGTTAATTTTTAAAGCTATCGGTTAAATTCTCAGCGAAGACATACATCTGCGGTGCCAAGTGGTTATCGTGAGCTTTCTGCCAGTTTTTCTATACGCGTGTTTGGAGTGTTGAGAGGCATGGCTGCGTTCTTTCCCGCCGATTTTCACGAATAATTAGTCACCCGTAAAATTAATATATGATTAATTAAATATTATAATATAAATAAATAATAAATAAATTTATTAGATTTTTTAAAATAAATTTTATATAAAAAGTTTTTATACGAAAAACGGGAGGGACTAATTGAGAATGACGTGGCCATACAGTGTGGCTGTGTGGGGCTCAGTGAGCAGTGGGTGTTGTGACGGTGACCTGGACTGGTAACGTTGCCACCTGCGGCCATCCATGAGGCAGTCACCGACTCACCGTGTCCGGTTTGGTGCTCGCCGTGCACGGCTATCAGTCACACCGGCGGCGCATGACAACCGCGTGTTGGTTTTGTCTAATCACCGGCTAATGAGCGCCATTAGGTCATTCCGCCGCCTGATCCGATTCTGTGACGCCGGTGCCGGGTGGTGACCTACCACCACCGACAGCCTCTGCCGGTCTGGGATCCCCAGTAGACGAGTACGTTCACCTCCTGATCCAAGTGAATTAATTTCAAATTCTTCCATTCCTACTCCTATCTTCTCCATTCTCGTTGTTTACTTGTTGGCTTATAAGCCATAGGTAAGAGTAAATTTTCAAAGTCAATTTTAAATTCTGTAGGTATCTTTTTATTATTTTTAGCAGTAATTTTTAAATTGTTAAAAGTAAAAATATACTCTTACCCAAAATTATATTTTTGATGTCTCTATCAGTCGAATAAAAGAAGTGATACTATACCTTTTTTAATGCTACAGTACTAGTTATAAACCCGCACGTTGTTTGTATTTCGATGGTTGGTTCGAGAAGTTAAGAAGAGTGTTTTACGTGAAGGTGGAGGAGGAAGACTATATCTATTACTATTATAAAAGTCATGATGTATATTAACAAAAAATATTTTTTATTTATTATATATTATTATATATCTTTTACTCATAGTAAAGCACATTTATTTTTTGGTAGTATTTAAAAATACATTTAAATATATATTTCTTTTTAGAAAAAGAGACTAGTAATCCGTTGGGGATAAAATGGATGAGGTTGCCGTGGAAAGCGGCTGGTAGGCTGACCCTGTGCGGTGAACCGACTCGAGAGTGTGTGGCCTCGAAATGCACGTCGATATAACAGCAGCGAACCATCCCAAAGCCAAAAAAGAAAAAACCCACCACCCCACCCCCACGCGGTGCCAGTGCCACCGCCCCTGACGCTTCTCGCCGCATCCGCCTCTCGCTGCACCGGCCGGTGGCGGCGCCGCCGACCGCCGCCGCCGCACGGACATTCCGCACACGCCCGCGGGGGCGACGCCGCGTCGCTGATCTAAGGCAAGCACGTCCATCCATCCTCCCGCTCGGCGTTAATCCCCAAAAGGAATTTGGCGTCGGCAACCGCTCGGCTCGCGGCGCGGCAACTGAAGCGGCAAAACCGCAACAGGCGCAGGTGAGGCGAGGAGCATTCTGTGTTTTTTTGCTCCCACCTCCGCCGTTCCGCTTCCCCGAATCATCCCCAATCTAGCTCTTGTGCACTGTGCACTGTGGGATTTCGCGGTGTCGTATTGGATTCGAGATTGGGTTGGTAGGTTGGTTGGCCTCGTTTTGCTGTTTTGATTGTTGATTTTCTTCTCCTCGTAACTGCACGCGCTGATCGTTTCTGTACCTGCGACATGGATAATATGTCTGCATTTTGTTCGTAATTGGGGAGGGAAAGTCTAGCCGTGTAGCCGATTGTTAGTATGTTTTGATCCGCATTTGCGCATTGATCGGAGATGATAGTTTCTCATGTCACCTTTCTGTTTTTTTTCTTTACTTCTTTCGCGCATATGATTGGCTTGAATTCTCTTGCACTAGCGGTTACCTGATAAAAATTCTGCTCGTACGGAGCATCTGAATGTGAATTTGGGGACCATCGGTGGCATCCGAAATTTGTCAATATATACACTATGTGTTAATCTTGAACTTTTACATGGTGCATTGCTCTAGCCATTTGCTCCATCCATCCGAAGTAGTTCTACTGCGTTTGCCTAGTATTTAGCTGCTTCATGTGGTGATTGGTAAATGTGGGCAATGAGTAGAGGAATTGCAATTTGGTATGGAATCCAGTACTGGATAGCTCACTGTCACTGGTGACCAGTATGCATATTCATCATGGATTGTTGTTAGTTTTTCCAAATCTGCGGCTTGTCAGATCTGCCTGTAATATAGTTATTGTACAGCTTTATGTCTGGCGCTCTTTCGCCCCGTTGGGACCTCAATTGTCCAATGCAATCCAAGTCGCATGATGGTTCCAAGACCAGCGTACCCCACTGCCATGTGCCTCCCAACCACCTTCTCCCTGAGATCAACTAGACAAGGAGGCGCAATTGTACTGAATTCTCATGTTATTACGTCGGTTTAAGGTGAAAATCTTGCTTCAGATGCTTCTTTAAGGTGGAGATTTTGCTTAGCTGTACAGTTGTTGAGACAAGCTGGAGATCAGTAATTGCTTTGGTGTCCTATCAGTCGTTATATGATATGAAATTATGAACATGGGCTTCTTAGCGTTTTACTCCGGGTGCAGTGGAAGTTATTTCTCTTTACTTGTTACATTTTATTGATCTCTTCAGTTAAAGCAATTTATGCACAAGCTCTTTTGTGTGTGCCTTTGGCCTGTCCTAATCATTATTATGTTTCAGGGTTGGACCGCCCTTGAAATCACTTTTGCTATCTTTGACCTGATCAAGTTGCTACAACTTTGCTCTTGTTATTAACTTTCTTGGTGTTATATACAGGTATCAAGTTTCTAGTGCACTAATCAACCTTTGAGATGGGTGCTATAGAGAATGTGGAAGAGAGAGAAGAACGTTCGACTGATGTGGAACAAGATGGTAAACAAGGAAAAGAAGCTGGATCAGACTATGAACCAGCTAGAGACTCTGTTTCATCTCAGGGTGAGGCTAACAGCAATGAAGATACCAGAGTCAAAAGAGTCTCAAGGGTTCCAAAGAAGCTAGTGAAGAAAGAGTCAAAAGAAAACAGCCCACGCTCAGGCAGAATTAATTCCAATCGCCAAGTGCACACTAAGCTGCAATATATATCGTCAAACAATTTGCAGAACAAATCTCCAAAGCCAAACAAAACATCTGATGGTGCTCAAACCGTTGAGATAACAAAGCCAGATACTGTGACAGTTCCTTCTTGTCCTTCATCTGAGGTGTCTGAGGAGATGGATGATAAACCCATTGAGAATATAGTGACGGATGATAAATCCATTGAGCATGTAGCTGACGATAAGGCCACTGAGGGCACAGCCTCTGATGATAAGACCACTGAAGGAAAAACCGCTGACAATAAGGCCTTCAAGAGCAGAGATGCTGATGATACGACCGTTGAGGACAGCGCCACTGAAGATAGGGACATTGAGGGCGGCACAGACGATAAGACCATTGCGGGTATAGCAACTGATGATAAGGCCATTGAGGGTATAGCAGCTGATGATAAATCCAGAGAAGAGGCAAAGGAGATCGATATATTGGATGAAGCTCCAAATTGTGATCAGAGTACTGGTACTGACGAGGAAATACCTGATATTGAAGAAAGCGTAGCTTATGATGATAAATCAGCTGCGTATGAAAAGAATGAAGAATTAGAATCAAAATGTGAAAGGTTGGAGCAGGAACTACGAGAAGTTGCTGCCCTTGAGATTTCTCTTTATTCAGTAGTGCCAGAGCACGGTTGTTCATCGCATAAATTGCATACACCAGCTCGGCGTCTGTCCAGGCTATATATTCATGCATCAAAGTTTTGGTCCTCTGATAAGAAAGCTTCTGTCACAAAGAACGTCATTTCTGGGCTTGTGCTTGTTGCAAAGTCTTGTGGAAATGATGTTTCAAGGTAAAATATTTGTAATTGGATATAGTATGTGACTCTATGTAGCTTATATTTATGCATACCAGCAATTTTTAAAATATAATTTTTATGTAGGTTGACATTCTGGCTATCAAACACCATTGTCCTAAGAGAGATCATTGCACAAACATTTGGCATTTCACGCCAACCAAGTCTTGGTATGAAGGCTTTCAGCACAAATGGTAATGCAAAGATGCTTGGTAAGAACTCTTCACCAATGCGGCGGAAAAACAACTACAGTGGCAAGCATGCTAGACCTGCTATCTGGCCATTACCTGATGATTGGCGGGAAACTGGTACACTTGTGACTTCATTGGAAAAGATTGAATCATGGATCTTTTCTCGGATTGTTGAGTCGGTATGGTGGCAGGTAAAACCTTATGCTTTCTTGGCACTTTTTAGGAAATTGAGTACATTTTATTTTCTCTAAAACAAGGAGGATGGCAGATTGCATTTCTGATTCATTGTGTTGTCAATTTTCTAAAGGATGTTTCCTTTTAGGCATTGACACCCCACATGCAAACACTAGTGGAAGATATATCAAGTCCAAAGGGTGGGAGTTTGTTGGGACCTGCTTTGGGTGATCAGCAACAAGGGAACTTCTCCATTCATCTTTGGAAAACTGCTTTCCAAGATGTCTTCAGCAGAATATGTCCTCTTCGTGCTGGTGGACATGAGTGTGGATGCTTACCTGTGTTGGCAAAACTGGTATGTTTTATCATTGATATTTAATTTGAAAAGAATAATCATTTTTGTGAAGTCTATGCATGAGTTGTTTTGTTATTGTCAGGTGATGGAGCACTGTGTAGCTCGTTTAGATGTTGCTATGTTTAATGCAGTCCTTCGTGAATCCCCAAATGAAATACCATCTGATCCTATATCTGACCCAATTGTCGACTCAAGAGTTCTACCAATTCCAGCTGGTGACTTCAGCTTTGGATCAGGCGCACAGCTAAAGAACTCGGTATGTACCCAAATTGCAAAACTACTATGTTCTTGGATTAAAACCACTTACTTTGGAACGTTTCCTGTAACTGCATGAAGAACAAACCAGACATAATCATCTCTTCCTTGCAAACAAAACCAAATGTTCATGGATCAAATGCTTCTTAACTGCATGAAGAACAAGCCAGACATGTGATTTAAATCATCTCTTCCTTGCAAACAAAACAAAATGTTCATGCACCAAATGCTTCTTCAGATCGGAAATTGGTCCCGATGGTTGCAAGATAAGTTTGGCATGGTTGTTGTTGCCCCTGAGAAGCATGGTCAAGCAGGAGATGAGAGTGATGACAGAAGAGATGCTGCTGGTTTAAGTTCTTTTAAACTGCTCAACGAGTTGAGTGATCTTCTGATGCTCCCAAAGGACATGCTTATTGAAAAGTCCATCAGGAAGGAGGTCAGTAACTTAGTATTTATGCTTAGTTACTCCCTCACTCCCAACTCCTAAATCAGAACATTTATTCAGGTTTAATGCTATTGTTAAAGTTGTGTCATTCTGTTTAGGTCTGCCCTTCTATTGGCATTCCACTAGTAACAAGGATACTATGCAACTTCACTCCTGACGAGTTCTGTCCTGAACCGATTCCTGGAATGGTTTTAGAGGAGCTGAATGCCGAGGTACGACATCTCTTTGCTAAATACAATTATTGCCTCATTATGCTGTAGCATTACAAAGTCCAAACATAATCTTGCTCACCGTATGCAATGTATGAAGAACTGAAGTAACCAAGATATTTCTATAGTTACACTCCACATCTTCTCAATCAATGTTGGTTACTGAATTTTCCTGCAGAGCTTGCTGGAGCGCTTCACGGAGAGAGACGTGATCACCACGTTCCCCTGCGTTGCCTCTCCCGTTGTCTACCACCCTGCTTCACCAGAGGATGTCGCAGAGAAAGTAGCAGACGCCGGCGGGAATGCGGAGCCGGACCTGAGGGCCTCCAATGTGCAGAGGAGAGGGTACACCAGCGACGACGATCTGGACGACCTGGACAACCCCCTGGCGGCCCTGTACGACAGGAGCTCTCCACCCTCACCCTGCAGCGGGGCCTCTCGTTTGACTACACGGCAAGGAGGCTCCATGGCGAATGCGAGATACGAGCTCCTGAGAGAAGTATGGTCGGAGCCGGCCGAGTTTAAGTAACCAGTGAAACTGTGGAACGAAAGCCAGAGAGAGCCTCTTGGATTCCTGATTTACTGTGAGGTGAAAAAAGGGGTGGGAAATTGGTTATGAAGGTACTGCTTTGCAACAGATGCTGAACGAACAGGACGTATGGATGTTCGATTAGGATACCTCTCGGTTCCTCACGGCAAAATGCTACTAGTACTATTCCTGCCATGTATATTTGGATTATGATTCTCATTCTGTAAAGGAGCCTGATTTTCAATTGGCAAAATGGGATGGAATGGATGGATTATGTTGGAAGTAGCTGTGAGAGTGGCTAGGGTGAGCCGTGAGCGTGATTACTGCGTGAGCCAGCGTTTTATGTAGGGCTGGGCAATCGGTTTTAACCACACATTCGGTTTGTTTTTTTCTATACAAAGTTCGGTTTGTTCGGTTTGAGACGTATGAAGAACCGATCGGTTTTTACAAATAGTAGAAACCGTATACTTGCTCGGTTTTTTTCGGTTTCGGTTTTTACCGAAAACGAGAGAAGGCAGGAGCTGTGCCGCCGTGCCCGAGCGCCGCCTTCGACCCTCTCAATGCCTGCCGCCGCCGTCGGCCTCCTCCCCCCGCGCCGCCGCCGCCCCCATCCGCGTCGTGCGCCGAAGCGCCGCGCGCTCCGCGCCCCCTCGCGCGCCCTCGCCGACCCCTCCCGTGCCGTGCCGCGCGCACCAGCCCCATCCGCGTCCGTCATCGCGAGGATGGATGGGCCACAAAGGCAGCGGCGAGGAGGATGGAGGCGGTGCCGTGGCGTGGCTCCTGGAGGAGAAGGAGGCGAAGGTGGCGACGAGGTGGAGCGCCGCCGCCGATACGGAGGCGGCTCGGCGCGTTGAGAGAGGGAGCGCGCAGAGGCACGGTGGAGCGCTGGCGCGATGGCAGCGGCGCGCAGCGAAGGGCCGATGCGGAGGCGGCTCGACGCGTCGAGGAGAGGAGGCGACGGTGGCGCGACAAGGTCTCGATGGCTGCGGAGGGCGGCGCGAGCGTGGTCACGCCTAGGGTTTCTTTCTTCTCTAGTTCGCCGGTGCCCACTCGCTCGATTGGATCGTGTCTAGTGGATTTCTGGGGAAAAATTGGCTAGGGTTAGGTTGGCCGGGCCGGCCGAGCGTCCACATCGGTTTATTCGGTACTTCGGTTTTCATACCTCTAAAACCGAACCCAAACCGAACTAGTCGGTTTTTGCAACCCCATGAACCGAACCCGAAACCAAAACCAAAAACCGCAAAGTTCGGTTCGGGTTGGTTCGGTTCGGTTATTTTTCGGTTTTCGGTAGAAATGTGCCCAACCCTAGTTCTATGGGCCTAGCTGATTCGCAAATACCGCTCGCGATCCCAACCCAAGAGCCCGGATCACTACTGAACCACAGGAAAAAGTTCTCCCGAGGTCACCAAAGTTCACCCGAGGTCACCGAGTTATAATCATCCATGAATCAAAAAATCATATAGGTGACATTCCTCAACTTACAAAACCGGATCACTCTGCGTCCTTAGATGTTATTGATCGGGTTTATCCGACGTGACAGTTGAATCAATATGAGGCCTACGTGTAAACACCTCAATCTTCTTCCATCTCTATCTCCTTTCTTCCCATCTCAATCCAAGCCTCTAGGACAGCCGGCAACGGGCGAGGAGAATTGGAGAAGGATGACAGTCGGCGGGAGAGGCGTGCAACGGCCGACGGGCTCCTCGCCGGTGGAGACGACGCTCGCTAGCGAAGACGGGCGGGAGAATAGTAGCGGCGGCAGAGAGGAGTAGGGCATCGGCGGCAACGACGGTGTCATCGAGCTCGGGGAAGCTTAGGTTGGTCGCCGCTTGTCCTGTCCTCTTAGGTTGTCGTCGCCGCGTCGGTCTCCATTGTTGTGATTGGCTGTAGCCATGACAACGAGGGGTTCTTCATCGGCGTCGATGTCGTGCGTCGACACGCAGGGATCCTGGGGACCTCCTTTTTGGTTCGGCACGGGGAGCGATGTATCCTGGCTCAAACTCGTGTATAAAAAATGGAATAATGCAGATGAGGCGGGAATTTATATAGGTTCGGGCCACCGGCCATGGTGTAACACCCTACTCCCGTGTATATGCAATATATGGGAGGTAGCCAAGAACAATGAGAGTGTTCCTCTCCCTTAGACTTTGTGGTGGATGGGCGATTTTCGCAGCTAGTTGGAGAGGCTTAACCTATTTCTCGAACGTGTACTCCTCTTCTTGAACCGGAACGGAACCCCTGTCTATATGAAGGAGCTAAACCCCTTTTATGAAGGACTTGGGTCTCCTTTTATAGAACAAGGGAACACCACAGCTAGCCCTACCCTTTTCTCTACTTCACTCCACGTGAGAGAGTGGTTTTTGCTTTGTCTTGTCGGAGAAGACATTCCATTCCTACTCCTCCCTGTTTGCCGCGTCATAGAAGGTGGAAAAAGTACGGTCATCGTGATGACCATGCCGCCCAGTGCATTAAATGCGACTGGACGGGGCATGAGGCGTGCGCGGAGTGGGTGCGAGGCCATACCGTGGTCTTAGTCAAGGACTTTTAGCCCCTTTTGCCTCGTAATAGGCAAAAAGGGTGATGATGGGAGCAAATGACGGTCGCGCCTCACATCGCATTGAATGCGGCGGCGTACGCTCGCCTTTCCCTATTTGAGCATTGAATGAGTTGGTTGGTTGGGTTCGCCCTCTCTCGAGAGGTGCAGATGGAGGGTGAGGGTCCGGGCGATCCCGGACCCTTCCATGTGGAACCGGAGATCCTGACCGCCGCTTGGAAGTATGATGGCCTCCGGCAGCCTTCGGGCCAACCCCCTTCGGGGCGGCCACGTGGCCGCCCGTGGCCGAGACGTGCCTAGCCTTTCAGGGCATAACTTTGGCGCTCCTTGATGGGCAGGGGTGACTTCCTTTTTCTTAAATGCCACGCCCGCGACATACCCCCGGGCCCATATCACCGACAGTAGCCCCCGGCGTTGACCGGGGCCGAGTCGGGCTCGGGCGCGGTTGACGCCATTTCCTTGAGCATGTGGGCCCGGTATTTGGGTGTTTTTGCTATGGCAGTGGCCGATACGCGTCGACCGATGTCGCACCCGACCAAGCCTTTACTTAGGACGGGGGCGAGTTTGTCCTAGGCCGCGCGCACGGGGCCCATTCAAACCGCCTAGCACTCTCCGTCCGCGTAGTGCGCCCGACAGCGCGGAGCCCAGCGGCACGAAATCCGAATGGCGCGGGATCCAAGGGGATGCGAAAATCGAAAGGGCGCGGAGATAAAAGGGCACGGAGATGAGGGGGCGCTTCGTGCGGTAGTGGGGCGAATTTAATGCCGTAGAATCCGAGGGAGCGGCGGCAACTTATAAAACCAGATCCGCATGGAAGGGGACCGGTTTCTACGCTTTCCACGTTATCTCCTCTCCTCGGCAATCGCCCTTCGTCTACCTAGCGCCTCCGCTCCTTCCGCTTCCTTTCTTCCACCTTCGCCTTTCCCCTTCGTGCTTCCGCACCCACCCCCGCAATGGGCCGCGATTCACCTCTCGGAGCCGGGAGTGTGCTCCCAAGTCTTTGGTGCGCACTGCGGAGGCTCGCAGCCTCTTCAACAAATTCTTGCCGAACGGCACGCGCGTAGCCGGCGGCGACATCCGGAGGAGCGGCCTCCCCACGATGGTGTTCTTCGCCTCCTTCGTCATGGTTGGGTGGTGCCGCCCTTCTCCCTGCTTCTTCCTCGACGTCTTAGAGTTCTACGACCTCCGCCGCACCACCTCACCCCCAACACCGTCTTCTACCTCGTCGTGTTAGCCCACACCTGCGAGATGTTCGTGGGGGTGAGGCCTTCTCTCCACCTCTTCCAGCAATTCTTACGGATATGCCGGGCTGGCTCCCCCGGCGCGGTGGGGTACGTGGCGATCCACGCGCGGACGACAAGGCGGTCGGGACTCCTTCATCGACATCCACCTCGCTCCGGTGGGAGAACCGGAGGGCGTTCGGTTCTACACCGGCTTGGGCGACCACCCCGCCTTTCCTTGCCGACGGGGATCCCGGTGAACCGGAGGAACTGGGGATGCGCCACGAACCGGGAGGGAGCCGGACGGGTCTTGGATCGGATCTGCTATCTTCGGCGGGGCACATCCCGCCCACGCGGTGTTCCGCGACTTCGATGAGGCGCATAGCGCCGTTGAGGAGAGGTCGCGTCCCGCCTACATGTACACGGGCCCCAACGACGACATGCGGACCTTCGCGGCGCCGTCTTCGACTGGGACGAGAGGGACTCTCCGGACTGTCCGTCCGCCGCTGCCTCGACATCGCGGAGATGGATTTGGCGCAGCCTCCCGCCCGGTTGGTGCCGCCGTGTCGATTCCGCGCGCCGGAGATCCCGCACTGCCGCAGTGGTGGGTGACGGTGTGGGCTCCTCATCGCCGCGCCGAGGCCGCACCGAGGGCTGCTCCAAGGGTCGTTCCGAGGGGCGGAGGCGACGACAACGACCCGACGACCACATCCCGACGGCGGTTGAGCCGCCAAGGTCCGGGCGAGGCAATCCGAGGGGCCCGGATCCCAAAGGGAAGAGGAAGAGGCCGGAGGAGGACCCTCTCCTCCCCTTCTCCACCACGAGGCGGCGGAGCGTAGCGCGCCGCACCCCCGCAGCCGGGGCTCGCGGCGGCGGCCCATCCCCTGGGGCCACTACGCCGAGGGCCGTGCCGGCAACGCAGGCAACAACGGGGGGAGGGCCTCGGCGCGTCGCCGCGGAGCGCGCGCCAGCTGGCGGAGGCCTGTGTGGTACCTCCCCGACGAGCGCACCGGCGGCTGGTCCGGGTCCGCGGACTCTTCGGCTGGGGACGCGGCGGGCGAGAGCCCGCGAGTCCCCCTGCCGCCCGCGTCAAGAAGAAGCGGGCCATCTCGTGTGGATCTCCCGGGAGTTCAACTCCGCCCGCAGTACGCCTTGTCGATGTGTGAATGCCTATCGGATCTTGCTCCTTTGTCTCGCTTTCGATTTTTTGTTGCAATTTTGTTTTGTCTTCGCCCGCATGAGCACAGCATTTTCGCCCGAGGGTTGTCCCCAAGGGCTGGTTCGCCTCGGGCTCGGGAGGGCGCACAGAGAGGTCCGGGCGCCCGAGCCCCCAAGGTCCGGGCCGCCCCTTCGGGGCTCGGCCCCGGATCCGGCGGGATCCGGGAGGGGCCACCCAGGGCCGGAGCGCCGCCGCCCATGAAGGGCAGGCCGTGGCGGCGCCGGCCAGCAGGGGGCGGAGGGCGGCGTGAGAGCAACCTCGGGGTCCTCCGCGGCAACCATCGTCACCGCCACAAGCTCCCTCGCCCGCGCCACATTCGGCGGCGCCATCTCCGCCGGCCGCCATTGATCCTCGCCGGCACAGCCGCCGCGAGCCCCAAGGCAAGAAGCGGCGCACGCGCCCGCGGGGATCTCCCGTGGCTCGGCCGGCAGCGGCCGATCCGGCCTGCCTCGACTCCGAGTCCGGGGGTGCCCTTGGCCCGGTTCGCGCCGCTTTGGATACGGAGCCCCTCGTCCTGGCCGCAGGGCGGGCTAGGAGGTCGTCGCCGGGCGCTAGAGGCGGCCAACGCCATCTCCCTCGGGAGGGGCTTCGGGCCCAAGCACGTGCCTTGGCCGCCGGGAGATCGAGGTGGCGCGGCGGAGGCCGAGGTCGAGGAGGGCCGTCGGGAGTTGGCGGCCACGGCGAGGCGGAGGGCCTCATCCACAGCGGGAGCGGGCGGAGATCGAGCGGCGCTGGGAGGAGCTCGCCAGTGTTTGAAGACACCGCACAGCGGCACGCCGCCGACTTCCGCGAGCAAAGTTGCCACCGCCGCCGAGGAGAGGGTGCGCATCACCGCCGGCGCTCCTCCGTGACCTCGTGGAACATGCCCGGGTGGCCTCGACGAGCGCGAGCGCACCTTGTGCGACGCCGAGGCCGTCGTGCCGGCGCGACGCCGACCTCCAGCCCGCGAGGCCGGCCCGGCGGAGCGGGAGAGGGCCCTTGAGGCGGCGTGGCGGGCGGTTGAGAGCCGGGAGGCCGCCGTCGCCAAGGCCGAAGAGGACTCCGCCGCGCGGGAGGCCAATGTGCTGGCCCAGAGAAGGCCGTCGCGAGCGCGAGGTCGCCGTGGAGGGTCGAGAGGCAAGGCGGTGGTGGAAGCCGTGGAGGAGGCCTCCCGTGCCGAGGGGCGTGTGGGACCGCGGCAACTGCCGCGCCGCCGCCGCCGATGACGAGCCGGAGCGCCGGGAGCAGGAGTTGGCCACCCGGGAGCAGGTGGTTATGGACGCGCAGGCGCAGCTACGGGGGCCAGGGCTGGAACTGGAAGAGGCGCGCCGCCGAGTCGCGGATTCGGAGCGCATCCCGTGCCTAGGAATCCGTGGTCCGCCCTCGTCCGTCGGGCGCCGGAGGCGGCTCGCGGGGGGGTGAACTGTACCCCCAAGCATCCCTACCTTGGCGGGATTGGCCACATACATCGATGATCCGGCCGCGGGGATACAGAGGTGCTCGGATGAGGTCGACGAAGTAGCGAAGGAGTCATCGTATGACTTATCCCGCAAGGTCGCTTCCCTCATCCCGGCGAGCTACCAAGCCCGCGACCCCAACTTCGATCCCTACATCCCCACCGAGGACTTCTCCGAAGGCACCGAGGAGGCCGCCCGCCGTCGCGTCCAAGACGCCGTCGATTCCATCATGATGGGTTTCGACGGCACCCGCGGCCTTCCGCCTGCCCTCCGCGAGGACTCACCTGACGCAGACTCCCGTGGAAGCTCCCAAACGATCCGCCGGCCACCTAGGGCTCTCTTGCCTCGGCTTGTATCTCGTACTTGTGTAAAAAGACATTTATGCATTGTTTATAAAGTTATTGAACTTGCCTTGTGCTGCAACACTCATCGTGGTGCTTGTTGTTTTATGTATGTATATGTTGGGAGCCCCGGCCAACTTAGCGCGCACGTAGTGGCGGTTGGTTGGCCCAAGCCCTCGTATGTTAGCTTCCCGCAATTGGTAGCTTAAGACTTTAGTTATTGCGATAATATGATAGTGTTGTTTTCCCCGTGATTTGTCCCATGCCGGGGGCTGTTCCGGTTCGGGCAAAGATGCACTGGCCGTTGGTCGGTGCCTTTGTCGGGGTTCCGGTAGGAGCGAAGGCATAAAAGGGCCGAGGGCAAGCGGCAACGGGGCCGGGACAGCGTGTGTCATTCGCACCCAAACCCCTGTGCGTTGATCGCCCTGTGCGTGGTAGTATGCAAGATCGTGCACCCTCGACACCCTTAGGGCTCTCAGCTAAGGCGGGCAAGGCCGAGGAACTTATTGGAAAGCCGCGCCCGTGAGCACATGCTCGAGCACATGGGGGAAACACACCGTAAATGTATTTACAAGGGAAACATATGAAACATGATAACAAACACATTGCTCATGCCACCGGGGGCAGTGGATGAACTTGTATGCATGTCTCCGCACACCATGCGGCTTATGGGTAGAACTCGCGCAGTGGGAAATATTCCACGGTTCGGCAACGGAGTGCCGTCCTCTCGTGGCTAGGCGGACTACTCCTGACGCGGTGCCGATAACCTTGTATGACCCCTCCCACATCGGGGACAAGTTTGCTTAGGCCTCGCGCGCGTTTGGACACGGCGCAGACAGGTCATTGATTTGTAGCGCCTGGGCCGACTTTGCTTTGATGGTAGCGGCGGAGGCTCGTTGTAGCGGCCACGCGTAGCGCCGCCGGTGCCGCCTCCTCCAGGTAATCCAGTCGTCTCGACGCCCGCTCTTGATCCGCTTCGGTGTATAATGTGGCTCGTGGCGATCCTGGGGTGAGCTCGGAGGGCAAGACCGCCTCGCTCCATACACCAAAAAGAAAGGTGTTTCCGTGTCGCGGCTCGGGGTTGTCCGATTGGCCCAAAGGACCGCAGCCTCGTCACCCACGAGTCCCCATGTTTTTGAGCACATTGTATGTCTTGGTCTTGAGGCCCTTTAATATTTCTCGCGTTTGCACGCTCGGCCCGACCGTTGCTTTGGGGTGGGCGGGCGAGGCGAAATGTAAGCTTGATGCCCATGTCGCCGCAATACTCGCTAAATAGCTCACTCATGAACTGGGTGCCGTTATCGTTGATGAGCCCGTTGGGGACCCCTAACCTTGCCGTGATGCCTTTCATGAACCGCATGCCGAATGTTTGTCGATGACGCTGACCGGATAGGCCTCTCGGCCACTTGGTGAACTTGTCGATGGCGACATACAGAACTTGCATCCGCCCCGCGCCCGCATGAACTGCCCAGATGTCCGGCCCCGCACCGCAAATGGCCATGAGAGCGGGATGGTTTGAAGTGCCTGGGCCGGCAGGTGTGTCTGCTTGGCGTGGAATTGACATGCTCGGCACCGCCGCACGAGGTCCGTTGCATCCTCCAAACAGTGGGCCAATAGAATCCCAGCGGAATGCTTTTCCCACCAAGGTCCGGGAGGCCGAATGTGCGCCGCATTCACCTTCATGGATCTCGGCAAGGAGCTCGAGACCCCGTTCCCGAGCAATGCATTTCATGAGCACTCCGTTGGCACCGCGTCGGTAGAGTGTCCCATCTACCAACGCGTACCTCCTGGAGGTCCGGGCGATGCGTTCGCCTTCCTCATGTTGCTCGGGCAATGACGCGTCTTCTAGGTACGCCCGGATTTCCGAAATCCAAGCCACCTCGGCGCGTGATGCCCGGCCTCGCCGGCTGCCGTGGCTGGCCCGCCGAAAGTCCGGGCGTCGGGACCGGCGATTCCCGCCTCCGGGCGGTTCGGGCGCGCCGACGGCTCGTGAGACTTTCCTCAAAGGCACCCGGCGGTGGGGCTCGCGCAAACGCGATTCTTGATAGCTCGTCCGCCAGGGAGTTGTCTCTTCTGGGAATGTGGCGTAGCTCGAGGCCATCGAAATGGCGCTCCATACGCCGCACTTCCTTGACATAGGCTTCCATTTGGGGGTCGGTGCATTGGTATTCCTTGGAGACCGGTTTACCACCGCTTGGGAATCCCCAAGGACTAGCAGACGGCGGATACCCACGCCCGCCGCCGCCCGTAACCCCGCCAGAGCCCCTCATATTCGGCCATGTTATTGGTTGCTCGGAATCGATCCGACGATGTACCGAAGCTCGTCGCCCGTTGGGGAAGTTAGCACCACGCTCGGCTCCGGCCTCCGTGCAAGGTGAGTGAACCATCAAAGTTCATCACCCAAAGGCGCGGTTCCATGGCCGTGATCCTCCGCGCTGGGTTCACCGGGACGGATCGCCCGGCCGTTGATGTCCATTCCGCCACGAAATTAGCCAAAGCTTGGCTTTTGATTGCGTGCCAAGCTCAAGTGTAGGTCGACTCCGACAACTCGATGGCCCATTTGACTACCCGTCCCGTGGCCTCTCGGTTATGCAGATTTGTCCGAGAGGGTAGGATGTGACCACCGTTACCCTGCGCCCGGGAAATAATGACGCAACTCCTCGGAGGCCATAAGTAGAGCGTATAGCATTTTCTCGGGCCTCGTGGGTAACGTGCTCGCATCCCGTAGCGCCGCCGACGAAGTAGACCGGCCACGCACCTTGGTGCGGGCCTTGGTACCTTGCTAGGGCGGCTGGTTCGGGCACACCAGTGGCGGGTTACCTCGGTGTCCTGGGCCTCCGAGCCATCGCTCCTCCGGGCCCTCGGGCCACTGGGTGGAGGGGCTTCTGGTGCCCCCTGACTAGGGGCCGTGCGGCTCCCTCAGCTCGGGGCCAAGGGCCACCTCCGGTTCGGGCGCTCCTTGGCCAACTCCGTTCGGGGGCTTCTTGCCACAGTGCCGCGGGCGGGTCATCTCGGTGTCCGGGTCTCCCGAGCCGTCGCCTCCACCGGGCCGCCAAGGCCACTGGGTGGAGGGGGCTTTGGGTGCTCCTGCACTAGGGGCCGGAGGCTCCCCGAGGCTCTGGGGCCAAGGGCCACCTCCGGGTTGGGCGCTCCTTGGCCGCCTCCATTCCGAGGTCTCCCGCCTCCGTGTTGACAGTGTCGGGGCGATTGAGAGGCTATCTTGTCGTCGCACTCCACAACCAAGGCCGCATTAATCACTTGGGGGTCGCCGCCAAATATAAAAGGAGGGGCCCTCTTCCGAGGCGCCACCAAGCACATGCGGCGAGGAGAGGTAGCGCTTGAACTCACCCAAGGCTTTCTCCGCCTCGTCCGTCCAAGTGAAGAGGCCAGCTCGTTTTAGCCATTTAAATAAGGGAAGCGCCCGCTCTCCTAACCCGGATATGAAGCGACCTCGTGGCGGCTACATGAGCCCGTGAGCCTCTGTACGTCTTTGAGCTTTCTAGGGGGGCACATCCCCTCTATTGCTCTTATTTTAGTGGGGTTGGCCTCGATGCCTCGGGCAGAGACCAAGAACCCTAATAGCTTGCTCGCCGGTACCCCAAACACGTATTTTCCGGTTTAGTTTCATGCGTGAGGACCGGAGGTTATTGAATGTCTCGGCCAAACCGGAGCAAAGTTCTTCGGTCCCGAGATTTGAATACGAGATCATCGACATATGCCTCAACATTGCGCCCTATTTGGTCCTTTAACGTGATGCGGATACCACGTTGAAAGGTGGACATGGCGTTTTTTTAAACCAAAGGGCATAGACATGTAGCAAAAAGTACCCACAGGAGTGATAAATGAAGTCTTTTCTCCTCATCCTCTATGTACCATACGAAATTGATGATAGCCGCAGTATGCATCTAGGAAGCATAAAAGGTCGCACCCCGCAGTGGAGTCGACTATCTGGTCTATTCGGGGTAGAGGAAAGGGGTCTTTGGGACATGCCTTGTTGAGGTCGGTGTAGTCGATGCACATGCACATCTTGTGGTTAGCCTTCGGGACGACCATCGGGTTTGCCAACCACTCCGGTGCAGTACTCCCGGATGAAGCTTCGGCCTCCGGAGCCGTGCCACCTCGCGCTGGATGAACGCCCGCCGCTCCGGGGCCTGTCGCCACCTTGCCGGACCGGCTTGCGTCCGGCCGTACGCGAAGCCTGCTCGATCACCTCCCCTGGGACCCTCGGCATGTCCGACGGCTTCCAAGCAAACACATCGGCAGCTCGCCCGTAGAAGGAGACGAGCGCGTCTTTCCTATCTGCCCAAACCGCCACCGATGTTGGCGGTCTTGGACGGGTCGCGTTGCCCAAACGGATAGACTTAATCACCACCTCGCCGGGCAGAGGTGATGTGCTGCTCGGGGCCGGAACCCGATGACTCCCTTGGGGTCCCCTGGGTTCGATGCGGCTCGGCCGCGCAGAATGTCGCCCACGCACACCTCCGCGTAGTCTAGCGCGGTTTGACGTCGGCCGTGGATGGTGATGGGGCCTCCGAGGCTCCGGCATCTTGAGCCGGCAGTAGGCGTAATGCGTAGCCGCCATGAACTTCACCAACGCCGCCTCCCAAGCACGGCGCTGTAGGCAGATTAAGATCCGCCACATCGAAGTCGATCCGCTCGGTGCGGAAATTAGTGGGGGCCCCGAAGGTGACCGGCGTGGCGATCCGCCCGAGGGGCCACACCTTTCTCGGCGTCACCCCAATGATGGGGTGAGAAGGCCCGAGCACCATTCCGGGCCTTGATTACCTCAAAGGCCTTCGGGATAGCACGTTGAGGGCCGCACCTCCGTCAATTAGGACTCGGGCGACCTTGACGTTGCATGATGGGGAGGTCATGAGGGCCAAATGGCCGCTACGCGCGACACTTCGGTGGTCGAGTCCGGTCGAAGGTGATGGGCACCTCCGCCCCGGCCGCGACCTCCGGCCGCCTCGTGAGATCAAGCACGGCCGAGGAGCTCGCGTCTCATGGACTTGAAGCTCCGGCGGGACCTTTGGGGCGCCCGTGCCACCGTCAATGGTGGCGATGATGTGCTGGGGATCTTGGTAGCCTGTACTCAAGTTGTCTGCTGGTCGGCGGGGCCGTACCCTCCTCCGCCTCCTCTCGCCGATTGCTCGGGCACTCCGCCGGTGCCTTGCCCTTGCGGCGGATCTCCTTGTCGTTCTCCCTCCGCTCCTGCTCATACTTTGCACCCGCTCGCCATTTTTGACCGAACGACACTCGAGAGAGGTCGTGGTGGGAGGTTTGGTGCACCATGCACCATTTGTCTCCGGCCCGACCCTAGGGACGAGGGACCGGGACCGCCCGCGGCTACCGCGGGCTTGCCCTTCCGCGAGGGCTTCACGGACTCCGTCGGCGACGAGGACGTGGCCCTCCTCACCGCCACGTGATGGCCGACGTTTCCGCCGCCGCGCGCCGCTCTTCACGGGACGCGGAGGGGGCGCCACGGTGGGGGCCGGGGGGGTAGGAGTCCTAGGATTCCAAACCCGGCCTCCTCCTGCGGGCCACCCGATCGCGAGCTCGAAGAGCTCCGTGGTGGTCCGGGAGCCTTGGATTCGATCTTCTCCAACATGACGTCGTGGCGACGCCACTCCGAAAGGCGAAGATCACCGCATGGTCGGCGATGGAAGGTATGGTGTTGTGTACCTGGTAAAAACGCTCGAATGTATTTGCAGGGACTCGTCCTCCCCTCGTCGGACCATGTGGAGGTCCGCCTCCACTCCCGGCGCGGGTATGTGCCCCGGAAGTTGGAGGTGAACTCGGTGGCATAGGTCGTCCCAAGAGGTGACTCGACCGGGCCGGCAAGTTCATTAGCTGTGAACGGGCCTCGGCCCTTGAGCGCCATGGGAAAGAAGTTGGCCATGACGCGCTCGTCTCCTCCGGCGGCCTCAATGGCCGTGGTGTAGATCTGGAGGAACTCGGTGGGGTTAACCGAGCCATCGCATTTCTCCGTAAGGGCCGGCCTAAACTTGTTAGGCCGCACGTTACGGAGGCCCAACAAAGGCCGGGCAGCCATTGCCGCCAGTGGGGCGACAATGGCCGCGGGCCTCGTTGGGCATCGCGGAGCCCCCCCTGACGGCGGCTGGGCCATCACGCCGCCGCCATCCGCCGTGGGCTCCATCCGGGCGGCGCCGTGGCCGGGCCGCGTGAGGTGGCGCTCCGACGAGGAGGCACAGCCGGCACCCGCCCTAAGCGGCGCCCTCGGCCTGCCGCTGGCGGTGAGGCGGCGCCGCCCGCGTACAACAGATCTCTGGCGATAAGCTCAGCCGGGCCGCCGAGAGGTTCTCCTCCACCCCGTGGCCGCGCCGCTTCGGGGCCCGCGCACGAGAGGAAGAGCTCACCGCAACGTGCGAGCCGTCGTGGTTGGCAATGAGGAAGCGAGGTCACAGCCTCGCCCGGCGTTGGGCCGTGCCTATGAGCTTCGCCACGTCGCCGTCGAGCCACCTTTGCGTTGACCCGTCGCTTGGGGTGGAGCGGAGGGTGGCGCAAAAAGGGCTCGCCGCATGTGGCACCCTCGTGCCAAACTCCAGCGGCGATGGACGTCGCCTCTCGCTGGCTCGGGCGTGACGCCCGCTGGGCGTGGTCCGTGCCCCACAGAGCGTTGTCGGTCCCGTAGGACGACGGGGCCCCTCCGCCTCCAACCGCCGTCACGGGCAGGGATGCGCGGCGCTAGCCGCACCGTTACCACCAACGGAAGTGAGGAGACGAAGGCCCTCCCTTGAGCGAGGTGGCGGAAGTTGGGGCGCACGCTCGCGTCGACCTCTTCTCGCCGCCTCGTTGACTGTGCCACGCCGTGCGTGGCGAGTGAGCTCCGACGCGGAGCGCAGTGGCACGGCCGTGGACCATGGTCGAGACGGGAGGAAGGATTCTCGCCAAAAACAGAGTGGAAAAAATCCTAGATTTAAACTGTGAATACGCCGCGCTCCCTACCCGGCGCCAGCCACCGATGTCGTGCTTTCGACACGCGCAGGATCCTGGGACCCCTTGGTTCGGCACGGGAGCGATGTATCCCGGCTCAAACTCGTGTATATAAAAAATGGAATAATGCATGAGGCGGAATTTATACTGTGTTTGGGCCACTCGCCGCGCGTGTAACACCCTACTCCCGTGTATATGCAATATATGGGGGAGGTAGCCAAGAACAATGAGAGTGTTCCTCTCCCTTAGACTTTGTGGTGGATGGGCGATTTCTCGCAGCTAGTCGGGAGCAGGCTTAACCATTTCTCGAACGTGTACTCCTCTTCTTGAACCGGAACGGAACCCCGTCTATATGAAGGAGCTAAACCCCTTTTATGAAGGACTTGGGTCTCCTTTTATAGAACAAGGGAACACCACAGCAGCCCTACCCTTTTCTCTACTTCACTCCACGTGAGAGTGGTTTTTGCTTTGTCTTGTCTGAGAAGTCATTCCATTCCTAGCTCCTCCTCGTTCGCCGCGTCATAGAAGGTGGGAAAAGTGCGGTCATCGTGATGGCCATGCCGCCTGACGTGATGATGGTTTTGCCTACCCTCCGATGGGTCCCACCGGTCGGCGGCCCATTCCGTAGAGAGGTGTAGGCACCGTGCTTCCTGCGCTCGCACTCTCTCTCTCCCACGCAGCCGCCCAAAGGCATTGGAAATGCGACCGGACAGGCATGAGGGGGCGTGCGTTGAGTGGGTGCGAGGCCATACCGCGGTCTTAGTCAAGGACTTTAGCCCCTTTTTCCTCGTAATAGGCAAAAAGAGGTGATGATGGGAGCAATGACAGGTGCGCGCCCTCACATCGCATTGAATGCGGCGGGGGAGATGCTCGGCCCCTATTTGAGCATTGAATGAGTTGGTTGGCGTTTGGTTCGCCCTCTCCGAGAGAGGTGAGGCGGATGGTGAGGGTCCCGGCGATCCCGACCCTCGACCGGAACTCGGAGATCCCGACACCCGCCGTTTGGAAGTATGATGGCCTCCTGCAGCCTTTCGACGCCTTTCAGGGCGGCCACGTGGCCGCCCGTGGCCGAGACTTGCCTAGCCTTTCAGGCATAACTTTGGCGCTCCTTGATGGGTAGGGTGCCTTCCTTTTCTTAAATGCCACGCCGCGACATACCCCCGGCCCATATCACCGACGCGCTATGAGGCCGCTTACCCTCGGTGGTGGGACACACTCCTTCCCCTCCTAGATCTCCTCCTCCCTCGCTCCGGCTTCACCTAGCTCTCACTAACAACGCCCGCCCGACCCTCTCGTGTGCGATGCTCGAGTGTCGCCGATAGGTCACTTGCTACCAACGTCGGATTCCTTCGCTCCCACCGCCGTTGGGAGGATAAGCCCTCGCCCTAGGCTGTCGTCGCGACCATCGACGGCCTTGTCCTCCACCGCTCCTCCTGCACCGCTTGCCTCATCGCCGACTAGGGAGTGGGGCCATTCTTGAGCTACCCATGGCACGGTCACCGCCTCGCGACTCCGTCTCCGTCCGCCGGGACGTCGTCCGGTGTCCTCCTCCGCCTCTTTTCTCGGACCGCCGCCATCGACCGAGCTCCGCGAAGATCCTCGACCATTGTGCGCACCGACGCACCTCCACCGGCCGATGTGAGAACAAGGAGAGAAACAGAGGGAGAGAAGAAGAGTTTGTGCCATTGACATGTGGGTCTCACGTTGATTTAGTTGTCATGTTGGACAAAACCAAGGTCAATACCATATAAGAACCCATGGTGATCCGATTTTGTAAGTTTAGGAATGTCATATATCTGATTTTTCAGATGATTTTGTAACTCGACGATAAGACGAGTGAAGAAGAAATGCTTCTTAACCGCATGAAGAACAAACCGGACATGTGATTTAAATCATCTCTTCCTTGCAAACAAAACAAAATGTTCATGCACCAAATGCTTCTTCAGATCGGAAATTGGTCCCGATGGTTGCAAGATAAGTTTGGCATGGTTGTTGTTGCTGCCCTAGAAGCATGGTCAAGAGAGTGAGAGAGTGATGACAGAAGAGATTCCTGGTTTAAGTTCTTTTAAACCGCTCAACGAGTTGAGTGATCTTCGATGCTCCCAAAGGACATGCTTATTGAAAAGTCCATCGGGAAGGAGGTCAGTAACTTAGTATTTATGCTTAGTTACTCCCTCACTCCCAACTCCTAAATCATAACATTTATTCAAGTTTAATGCTATAGTTAAAGTTGTGTCATTCTGTTTAGGTCTCCGCTTCTATTGGCATTCCACTAGTAACAAGGATACTATGCAACTTCACTCCGACGAGTTACGTCCCGAACCGATTCCCGGAATGGTTTTAGAGGAGCCGAATGCCGAGGTACGACATCTCTTTGCTAAATACAATTATTGCCTCATTATGTGTAGCATTACAAAGTCCAAACATAATCTTGCTCACCGTATGCAATGTATGAAGAACTGAAGTAACCAAGATATTTCTATAGTTACACTCCACACCTTTTCAATCGGTGTTGGTTACCGAATTTTCTGCAGAGCTTGCTGGAGCGCTTCACGGAGAGAGACGTGATCACCACGTTCCCTTGCGTCGCCTCTCCCGTTGTCTACCACCCCGTTCACCCGTAGAATGTCGCGAGAAAGTAGCGCACGCGGAATGCGGAGCCGGACACGAGGGCCTCCAATGCGAGGAGAGGGTACACCGGCGATGACGATCGGACGACCTGGACAACCCCTAGCGTCCACGTACGACAGAGCTCTCCACCCTCCCCGCAAGGCCTCTCGTTCGACTACACGGCCAGAGGCTCCATGGCGAATGCGAGATACGAGCTCCCGAGAGAAGTATGGTCGGAGCCGCCGAGTTTAAGTAACCGGTGAAATTGTGGAACGAAAGCCGAGAGAGCCTCTTGGATTCTGATTTTCTTGTGAGGTGAAAAAGGGGTGGGAAATTGGTTATGAAGGTACGCTTTGCAATGTATGCCGAACGAACAGACGTATGGATGTTCGATTAGGATACCTCTCGGTTCCTCACTAAAAATGCTACTAGTACTATTCTTGCCATGTATATTTGGATTATGATTCTCATTCCGTAAAGGAGCCTGATTTTCAATTGGCAAAATGGGATGGAATGGATGGATTATGTTGGAAGTAGCTGTGAGTGGCTAGGGTGAGCCGTGAGCGTGATTACTGCGTGAGCCAACGTTTTATGTAGGGCTGGACAATCGGTTTTAACCACACATTCGGTTCGTTTTTTCTATGCAAAGTTTGGTTTGAGACGTATGAAGAACCAATCGGATTTTTACAAATAGTAGAAACCGTATACCGAAAAACCGAGAGGCGTAGAGCCGGTGCCGCTGCGAGCCCGCAGCGCCGCTCCGCCTCGCTGCCGCTGCCGCGCTCCCCGCCCCCGCCCGCTCCGCCGCGCCCCGCCGCCGCTGCGGGCCTCATCCGCCAGGCGCCGAGCGCCAAGGCTACATCGCCGGGCCTCACGGGGCTTCGCCAGCTCACCGCCGCCCCTCCGCCCGTCGCTGCCGCCGCCCCATCCGCGCCCGTCGTCAGTGACGATGGATGGGGGCCACAGGCAGTGCGCCGAGTGAGGATGGAGGCGGTGCCGTGGCGTGGCTCCGGAGGAGGAGGAGGCGAAGGTGGCGACGAGGTGGAGCGCCGCCGCCACCCGAGGCGGCTCGGCCGCTGCTGAGAAGAGGAGGCGGCGGAGGCGGCACGCGTGAGCGCCGATGCTGGTTAAGGCGCGCGCGCGGCGAAGGGCCGATGCTGGAGGGCTCGACGCTGTCGAGGAGAGGAGGCGGCGGCGGCGCACGACAAGGTCTCGATGGTCGCGAGGCAGCAGCGCTGGCGTGGTCACGCCTAGGGTTTCTTTCTTCTCTAGTTCTTCGCCCTGCCCACTCGCCGATGGATCGTGTCCAAGTGGATTTCGGGGGAAAAATTGGCTAGGGTTAGGTTGATCGGGCCGCGACGTCCACACGGCAGTTTCTGGTACTTGCCATACCTCTAAAACCAACCCGAACCGAACTAGTCGGTTTTTGCAACCCCATGAACCGAACTCCGAAACCAAAAACCAAAAACCGCAAAGTTCGGCTCGGGTTGGTTCGGTTCGCCGGTTATTTTTCTGGGCTGGTAGAAATGTGCCCAACCCTAGTTCTATGGGCCTAGCTGATTCGCAAATACGCTTCGCGATCCCAACCCAAGAGCCCGGATCACCACGAACCACTGTGGGAAAAAGTTCTCCCGAGGTCACCAAAGTTCACCTGAGGTCACCGAGTTATAATCATCCATGAATCAAAAATCATATATGTGACATTCCTCAACTTACAAAACCAGATCACTTTGCGTTCTTAGATGTTATTGACTCGGGTTTATCCGGGACGTGAAGCTTGAATCAATATGAGGCCTATGTGTAAACACCTCAATCTTCTTCCATCTCTATCTCCTTTCTTCCCATCTCAATCCAAGCCTCTAGGACACCTAAGAATCGGGTGAGGAGAATTGGAGAAGGATGATAGTCGGCGGAGAGGCGTGCAACGGCCGACAAAGGGCCCTCGCGGGTGGAGACGACGCCGCTAGCGAAGACGGCGGGGAGAATAGTGGCCTGATGAGAGGAGTAGGGCATCGGCGGCAACGACGGTGTCACCGAGCTCGGGAAGCTTAGGTTGGTCGCCGCTTGTCCTGTCCTCTTAGGTTGTCGTCGCCGCGTCGGTCTCCATTGTTGTCATTGGTTGTAGCCATGACAACGAGGGGCTCTTCATCGGCGCCTGCCGTCGCACCCTACGCGGTGGGCCGCACTCCTTCCCCTCCTAGATCTCCCCTCCTCGCTCCCGCTTCACCTAGCTCTCACTAACAACGCCCGCCCGACCTCCTCTCGTGTGCGACGCCGAGGGTCGCTGATAGGTCACTTGCTACCAACGTCGGATTCCTTCGCTCCACCGCCGTTGGGAGGATAAGCCCCTCGCCCCTAGGCTGTTGTCGTCGACCATCGACGGCCTTGTCCTCCACCGTCGCTCCCGGTGCACCGCTTGCCTCATCGCCGACTAGGGAGGGTGGGGCCATCCTTGAGCTACCCATGGCACTGGTCACCGCCTCGCCGACTCCGTCCACCGGATCGTCGCCTGGCCGTCCTCCTCCCCGCCCGCTTCCGGGACCGCTCGCGCATCGACCGAGCTCGCGAAGATCCTGATCCCTCGACCATTGTGTGCACCGACGCACCTCCACCGGCTCGATGTGAGAACAAGGAGAGAGAAAATACAGGAGAGAAGAAGAGTTTGTGCCATTGACATGTGGGTTCCACGTTGACTTAGCTGTCATGCTCCGGGACAAAACCAAGGTCAATACCATATAAGCTAACTCATGGTGATCCGATTTTGTAAGTTTAGGAATGTCATATATCTGATTTTTCGTAGATGATGATTTTGTAAGTCGACGATAAGACGAGGGATCATAGGTGAACTTTTTCAACCATACAGGTGTGCTCTCGTGCGGCGCTGATCAAACCGTTGTGGTGGTTGCAGCCTTGCAGGCAATCTGTGGCCCGGCCTGCGAGCTGCGGGGTTCGGCTCGCGCACAAAACGCAGACACCCAATCGGTGACGACTCCGCGCGAATTTGATAAGAGTATCGTACCGCCGCCCGCACCGCAAGGCAGAGAGCGTGCGCGTCGCCATCGGGCGGTCGTAACTTTGTCCATTCTCGCGTAGGCAAACAACATGGGAAGCAAGGACGTACGTGTTGAGTTCTCAAAAAAAAAAAGGCAGGACGTGTTGGCTGGCAAAAATAAAAGGCGCCACATTACTCCATGGATCTCCTCCAGCTGTTACGCAAAGGACGCACACCGCTGTTATAGATCTCCTGTTTGTATGGAAAGGCTCTCTTTGTAATAAAAAGAAGTAATATAATGAGTTTGTAGGAATTGAATCCTACTTTATTTTTCAAATAAGTCCTTCAGAACAAAGTGTTGAGATTCCGATAATCATATAAATTTTCTATGAAATTACCTGAGACAAACAAATTTTAGAGGAAGTTAACGTGTGACGGCTAACCTTATGAAAAATTATCTTTGAGCATTAATTTAATTCTCTTCCAATTTATTTTTTTAGTCATTCAAACTACCTTCCTGTATATTTTTTATGTATTTTATAATTCTCTATTTAAAATTGTATTTCTATCCTAATACTATGTCTTTTCTTTGCCGATGTTTTATCAATCTTACATTGCAAAGGAGCCCACATCATCTCCATGCATGTTTCATCTTAATTATTATTCCTCTTGTGTCTTTGGTCTTTTCCTCAATTCTTCTTCCTTCTTCCTCCTCCATGACAATACAATAGATATACAATCTTTGCTCTCAGGAAAAAAATAGATATGAAGTCACACA